>JANVCC010000261.1:6802052-7074536 GCA_025345505.1 Todiramphus chloris collaris
TATAGCCTATACAATCATTTCTACAGCTTTTATATCACTTCAGTATCTTCTCCCTTCCATCCCTGTGCAATTGATTTTTTTCTTAATCTCTTTTCTCTCTTATTTTGCTCACTCAAGTTTCCTTTTCCTCTCCTGGTTCTTCCCCTTCTTCATCTCTCACTTATTTTCCCTCCCCTGCTGCTCTTCATCCTCTCTGCTTACCCACTTTGACTTTCTCATCACTCTTATCGTTCCACTGATTTCTACCTCATTCTCCATTGCACTCCTTCTCTGGTTTTGGGTTTTTTGTTTGGTTTTTTTCTTTTCCTTGCCTTCTCTGATGCCTCCTGGTGTGCCCTGTAGCTCCTCTGCTTTAAATTCTGCTCCTCTGCTGTCTACTTTCCAGACTTTAAAAAATTGATCCTAAAACCCTGCAGCTTTTATAAAAAAAGAGCATTTTTCAACAGACTGTTTCTTTTTGTATTCCCTATTACATAGAACTGTCTTCTCAAAATCAGTGCTTTGAAGGAGATGAAGCAAGAAAACAAGTTTCACTGCAGCAACCAAATACAGAGCAAACTTTCACAGCCCGGAAGTATTACCCCAAATCTCTTCTTATTGTCTTAATCTCTGAAAAAGCTATTGCCCATGGTCGTTAGAATTTAAAAAGGAAGCAACATCACTTTTTAAATATTTTTTTCATTTACAACTGATATTTTGTTGCCATAGACAAATAAATTTATCAGAAACCAAGCATCTTCTTTCTCTTATTAGCACAGCCAAAAGCAGAAAAACTTTCTTCTTGTTGTTGGGACTGATATGAACAATTACACTTGAAGATGGATCTGTTCACTCTGGGTCATTCCAATACAGCCATTGATTGTCCAAGTCATCACAAAATACTGCTATTCATTACTATTCCCAGTCTCTATCAGAGCTTGTATGGCCATGGTTGAATGTAAATACACAGTACTAGCAGTGTAAACAGAGCACAAGCAATGTCAATACTTTATTCAAGCACTGCTCAGCAATACACAGAGAGTCAGCAAAATAGGAAGTTGAACTTCTGAGCAATTAATCTTTCAGAACTGGAATATGCAAAGGTGACCAATGCCTGGTTTCTCTCCTTTTCCTCCCCCCCCCCCCCCCCCCCCCCCGTTTTTTGTCCCCTGATTTACCCATTAAAAGTTAAATTTTTTGAGTAAAGTGTTCACCCTTACTCTCAGGGGCTCTGATGTGATATTGCATTGTTTACTGAGCATAAAGTACATCTTCAGTCATAGCAAATACTCTTATCAAAATCCTGAACCTGCGTGTTTCTGAGAGTTTCTGCTGTAAAAATGACAGTGTTTTAGAGAACAGGTCTTTCATGCAGCCTTCCTTAATGACCAACAGGCACCCATCGGTAAAATTTTAAACAACCAACAGTGGTGAGAAAACAAAAAGAAATATTCATGATACCAGCACCAGATCCTTGCAGCAAGGTAGTATTGCTGCTGAGAAAAATGAACCACTTTCAGCTAGCCCTGTCCTTCCCCATGACAAACTCTGCCTCTTAAGGCAGCAGAATTCTGCACTCACTGTTTCGTTTCCACTGGGGGGACCATTCTCCTCTCAAGAAAAGCATATTATTCCTGTATGGCATTCAAGCTCCTGATAGATAATCTAAAAACCAGCATAACCTTAATGTAGAAGAAATTTTAAAAGTGATAACAACAAAATTTCTGCACTAGTCTTGGTCACTGAGCACTAAAGTCAAGGTTTATTTTTGAAATAGGATATAAAGTTATTGGAATATAAAGCTATTAAGTATAAGAAATGGTTAGGGGGAAGCTGGCTGGGGCTTTTTTGAGGTTATTGACCACAAACGTTCTTTAATAAAACCAACTTTATTTTATTGTTTCCATATTAATTCTGATCCATGCATCTCGGCAGAGTGCAATGATCTTTTTATACATGTTTAATAATCACAGCCAGGTTAGACTTGAGAAATTGAGGTTTAGGTATTTGGGATCTTGTCTGAATCTGAAACAATAATTCGCTCCATAAATCTATGGTCTATTTATGAAGTCTCTGGTTGGGCTGCCATGCTGCACAGGAGGGCCTACCTGGGAACGGATGCCTGTGCATTGCCTCAGGGGCTGTTGCACATCTAGCGTGGGCAGATAGCACCAGATATGGTGGTACCAACAGGAACTGATGGTGAGGAGGCTTAGCCATGGCATAGGAGACTTGAGTTGTAGAATCATTTTAAGGCTCTGTATGTTTAACTGATATGTCCACTGAGTCATGCTAAAGAGGGGGTTATCTTCCTGTCACCATCAGCACTCTTTCCTCTGGCCACAAACCGGCCTGGATTACCAGGATTAGCAGAGGCCGTTCTCTTTCTCCTCTTCTGTTCAACTTCCCCTTCATTCCCTGTCTACCTCAGAATGAGGAGTATGATTTCCTTTGCTCAGCAATTTCTCCATTCTCCTAGTTATTATGCATGAGATGAGAGCATAGCTGGTTCAAGTGTTACCTGTTTTAAATAGAGACAGCCCTCTTCCATTGTGAATTTAGTGCAGTAGAGACCCAGGTAGAGTAAATCATAAGGGGACAAAGGCATCTAACATTACTAATCATATTTTTTTTACCTTCAAGAGATCCCTATGCCTTCAGAAGAGGGAAGTGATATTCAAAGTATTGTTTCAGAATAACTTTCTGGATGTCTCCATCTCAGATATCATGGATAACTGAGGTCACCCATTTCTCTCTCCCTTGTTACAAATTTTAGTCTAAGCAATATATAATATTCTTCTCTTGTCCCAAATATAAAATTTCAAATTTTTTATGGTCTTAGACATTTTAGAGCATTTAATGGTCTGGTGTTCAAGGCGTCAGGACGTCTGGATCCCATCACGGTTTTTCAAAATCATTATTAATGGATCAATACAAATTCTCAGTGGATTAACAAAGTAATAAATAAAAACTCTTTTAAAGTATTTTATATAGCTGATAAAAAGATTATTTAGTACAAAGTTATATATTCTTGCATTTGTTTTGCAGATTTATGACATCTGAATTAAACCACTCAGACTTTTCCACTTAAACGGAAACACAAAACACGTCCAAATCTAGAAAATAAGACAGAGTTTACGTTTCATCTTTTTACAGTTCTAGGTTACAACACTCAATACTTGGGAATATTAGACTCCCTCAAATCCACACTCTAGGTAGCTCTCTCTCAGAAATGAAAATAACCATGATTTTATGGGCAACTGAATTCACGATACCAATTAGTTTCTGTAGGTTATAGAAAAAGCACAGGCTCCACTCTGTGAGAACTATCAAAGATTTGGCTGTCGTAAAATTATTAAAGGAGTTGTTCCCTGTTAATTAAACTAAATGAAGACCATATCATATTACTAATAAGAAAAATAAATTATTGAAATACTGTATCTTTTATGTTACAAATATTATTGCCATTTTAATTACATATTGACATTAATAAAATACAAAAAAGGAACACTTAAGTCTTGGTGTTAATGTGGGGTTTTTTCAGCTTTTGAGTTTCTGCACATTTTATATCTGTATCAAGGTCATCAGCTCTCAGATAATGTAGCTAAGAATTGATTTCTGAATAGTCTCCTGCTGTGCTTTATGTCATTTTCTGTCCTTGTAAAAGACAAGAAACTCCAGGAAGATGGTAACATTTCTTTTTCTCACAAGGTTTTTTCTTTTTATGTGTTATTGTTGCCATTTTTTAACTTGCAGATTTGTTTATCTGATGATCCATCCAGAAGAAAAGTTAATTATTCTTGAGTTTAATGTTTTGTTCTAGAAACCTAATATATATTTCTGATGATTTTTTAATTAGTTGTGTCATGTACTGAGTAAAAAAAATTCAAAAACCTTGAGTTTTTGCTTTTTTTTCATTTCAGGGTTTCTTTGGTGAAACCATTTATGGTTTGATTTTTATTGGCTTCTTCAAAGAAAACACACAAAAAAAATCTCTGTGGTATAAAGGACCTGATCCCCAAAGACTTATAAAAGCAACATTTGCATTTTAGTTGGTCAGGAAGCTGAAAAAAGAATGTGTAAAGTAAAGAGTTTTAAAGGCTTGTTAATTTTATGCTTAAAAAGAATAAGTCAAAAGCTCATTCAGACACTGCTTTTCTTCTTTTGTCCTCTTTCTTCTGCAGGAAATGTAAAATTTCTACATTTTCCTCATTGCATTAATCCTTGTAGCACTGTGTTACCAATAAACTTGCACATACTCTCCTGCAGAGACATGGAATCAGCTGCAAAGTCAGAATGTGGAACAAGCCTTCTTTAAGTCAACATCTGGAAAATGGTTATTTCACAAGTTATTTTTGTTGCTAATTAAGCAAGTTAACGTAAAACCAAAAGCTGAGAGTTGAATACTAGAAAAGTGCTAGTGAGTTCTGGGGAAGGACAACACTAAAATGGCCACATGACAAGAAGTAAATGTAAGATAAAAAAAGAACTTGTTCAAGACAAAGCAACTGAAAGAATGAAGTCATGGAATAGTCTCTAAAGTCATGCTAGGGAACCACAGAAGAAAAGAAAACAGCAATCTGAATTTTGCAGGAGAACTGACAGGCTAAGGTAGGCAACAACCTCATTATATTCCTGAATAAGTATACATTAACTCCAGAGCTGGACAAAACTCGCATTGCCCAAGAACACTCGTTAAAGATACCCCAAACATACATTTTCTCTGTCAATAAGTGGCTAGTTTCATTTTTTTTCCTTCCAACTTAAGTGCTCCAGAGCTGAGTTATGCTGTTAAGGCAAAAGTACTGTGACTCACCCATCTGACATGTTTTTCTCTATGGTTGTCTTTTGGAACATGCAGCACTGTAAATATTTCAGTGCACATTTCAAAGGGTGAAGTACCCTGAATATATACACTTGCAATATCATATACTGCAAAAATACCTTTCCTATGTGCCAGCAGTGATAGGAATGGGAGACAGGAATGGGGGAGGAGGGAAAGGTAGTGAAGAAAAAGGAGGGAAAGAAAGGAAGGAATGGCAGAGAGAAGCATTATAATTTACCAGAACTGTGCTTGAAAATCTTGTTGTTGTCTAGGAAGGAGAGTTAAAGTGATATTATTTCTCTCCAGAGAAAATAGTGAGCGGTGAAGATAAAATTTTTACATTAGATTATATTTACCATTGATTTTTTCTCCATAATGTTGACTGATCAGTGGAAAGGGAAGCACTGTTCTTAACATTTGGAAGAGTATTCATGACTGCAAAGATCAACCAAGAACAAAAATGATATACTTTGAGACAATTCACTAGATAATGGACCTCCTGACTCTGCACACAAATACAGGAGTTCATTTGATCTGTATGGTTACAAGACAATAGTAGGACAAGACTGAATAACCTTATTAATAAGAATATAAAAAAACGATTGAAAAGAGTGAGCAATTTTTAATATTTTTCCTCTGGTGTTATATGCATGTAGAATCATTTTGAAAAAATAAAAAAAACCCACAACACAGCAGAGAATATCAACTGAGTATGAAAAATGGGAAACAACCATTGGAAAACATTAGGATCATAAGGAACTTCATTTAATAATTCAGGCAATCATTCAGTATTTAGTTTTTAGCTTCACCAAGCCAGCTGGGATTTGATCGGACTCGACAGGTTCTACCTGACACTGTCTGAGATGGGATTTAGACAAAGCATGAGCTTTATTGCAATCAGAATGCAAGGATAGAAGTGGTGGGATCAAACTACATGCTATCAGTTGTCGTGACAGCGTGTTGACAATTATATATTCAACATGGTGACAGGCACATAAGCAACTGACCTCATGAAGACAGTGTAGTTTTGATTGCTTCTTTGCCTGAAAAATTGCACAATGTAACAAAATAGATTTTAGACAAATTCACAACCACATTTTCAAAGACCAAAAATATTTATTACAGGAAAGTCCCAGCAGTAGTGATGGAAGGGGAAAGCCTAAGCAGGATGAAGGACTTTGTACCTACTTTCAGACTACAAGTTAGTTCATATAGAGTAAATATTTGAAAAAGGTCAGACATGATAAGAATATCTATGGCATGGGCACTGAGAAGCTGGAAAATCAGAACTGATCTCAAGAACAATAATTAGGTTTTAAAGGTGGCGCTGGGCACCAACTATAAAGGTTTGTGAGACTTCCAGCCTTAAGAGACTCAGTGGTAAGGAAAACATGAAATGGATTCTTTCTGAAAATAAGCATATCACAAAAATAAATATAAAAAAATAGATGAGACCTAATCAATGTAAATAAGAGCATGAAATGCAACTTTTTTGAGAAATGTGCTTGGAAATAAAGGTACCTCTTAAAGAAAATATTCATTCAAAGACTGCTTGGAGATAAAGGAGGTAGAGAAATTGGTTGCAGAGAGGTTCAGGCAGACAAACTGAGCAAGGAACACGTCAGTGTTATTTGTGCCATGAAACTGTGTGTCACTGACTCTCAAGTTAGGAATAACTGTATATAATAATAAAAATAATAGAAAACATTCTTCAAAACAGCACTGACAAAGTTGTGCCAAAAGTCTCAATGTCAGTATTCGGGGAGGGGGGGGTGTGTGTATTTTGTTTTAAAAATGTCCATCTTAAAGCTGTGATACTTAAAGCTCTGGGTACCAGCGTTGTGATTCTCACCACTGATGTACACAAAAGGTGTAACAAGGCAAAATTTCCATACAAACCACCTAAGATGAGACATCAAAAGCAAAGGAAGGGATCTGGGTTTTTTGTTTGTTTGTTTGCCTATTTATTTTAAACAAATAACATTATAGCAAGAGAATGTGATTCTCTTAGGAAGACTAAAATGTTTATTGGCATCGTAACTTGTGGAAAGTAAGAAAAAAATATGTCTTAAATGTATTACAGAACAACCCACTTTCAGTTTACAAATCTTTTCTTGATTGGTCACAAGGATAGAGGTGAATATGTGGCCAAACCACACATAATAATTAGGAACTCTCATGTACTAAATCTGTTAAATTTTAGAATAGAAGCTCATCTCAGAGAATCTTGTTTTTTCTATTTCACTAAAGAAAATAATGTTTGGGGTTTTTTTTTACTTTTCTAGCTTTTATTTTTTTACATTCAGACAAGAAAATTCTCCTCTTTCTACATAGGAAGTTTAATTTTATGTGAAGAACTACATTTATTTAACTTCAAATTTGATTTTGTAGTTTAAAAAAAAGGTGTGTTAAACCCACCAGCATCATGCAACCCCTGCATGAGTCACCATTTATAAGTAGTTGCAATTTGAAGATAAGAAAAAAGCCTCTTCTGTGCTTTTTCACATCAGACTCAAATAGACTAGCATCTCGGAAGAAGAGTACTCTGTCTCCATGACACCTTAAAATACCCAGTTACCATAGTACCCCCAATTTTAAAAGATTGGTCATTCCAAGCAGATTAGTAGGAGCATGGAGGAACCAATGCAGAATGTATTTAAATGCTCCAGTATCCTGTTGTTCCAGGTATGAGCAAGTTTTTACCCGATAGCAAGGGCTTTGTTTAATAGCTTTGTCACTTACTGTTCCCTTTGTGGTATCATATATGAAAAAACCTGAACTGTATGATGAAAAAGATAAGCTAGAAATCCTCTTTGGGATATTTATAGGTATAGTTTTTAAAGCACATCAGCACAGAAAGCCAAAATAATTCGTTTGTCTGTTAAATGCTACTCTAACAAGTATTTTGAAAGGTCTGTCTATTCAACCTTTTACAAATAGCTACAAGCAAATTGAACGCATCTCTCAGACAACCAGAGGCTATGGATATTTTCTGTCCTATTTGGAGCTCCTAATTTTCAGATCCAATAAGAAGTCATTACTTAATTCATTATTAGGTACTTTATACTTTTTTCCTTCAATCTCCATGGTAGAATTCTGCAGACTTGGAGACAAAAGGCAATGAAT
This sequence comes from Todiramphus chloris collaris, assembly GCA_025345505.1. Lineage (NCBI taxonomy): Eukaryota > Metazoa > Chordata > Aves > Coraciiformes > Alcedinidae > Todiramphus > Todiramphus chloris. The sequence goes on from JANVCC010000261.1 coordinate 6,809,983, forward strand.
AAGAATAGGGTAAAAGATCCAATAAAACATAGTAAATGGTTTAAACTGCTAGTGAAAGTAGTGAAGTGATGGTCTAGCATCCATACTTTAAGAAGCATGATGAAAGATTAAAGTCATTGAAGAAAATGATTTTTTGATAGAGAATACACTAGCTTAGAATCTTTTCAGTAAAAGTTATAGGAAGCTTGATATCTTTAGATTATCAAAGAGAAAGTAAAGAGAAGTCTCAAATGTTTTAAATGAGTACCTTCATAGATACTTCACTGACAATAATGATTTCCAGGAATTCAAGAGATGTTAGTTGGGAGAAATTAAATACAGACATATTCAGATTTTGTGAAAAATATCATTTTGGTAGAGCAGGATGGTAATAATTGCAGAATCTGCTGAGGGAAATAGAAAATTCTTTATCTTTTGATAGCTTCAAGCCAACAGGAACATAATTTGTTAGCGTGATCTTTTGCCCCTCAGAAGTTGTTTGGCTCATTTTACATGTAATCTGTAGAAGGACATTTAGAAGGTGCTACTAAAGCTTTTATTTTTGCTGAAAATTTAAAGATCTTGAGTTAAATTGTGGAGTCCTATCTTAGATGGGCATTGTCATCAGCCTTGGTCTTACAAAGGCTTACACAAATGCCTTATTTTGCCTATTTTGTAATTAATTGATGTATTCACAATATATGCAGAGATTAAGAGCTGCTGAAGGAAGGTCCCCAGTAATATTTAAGTGAACTGATGACCAATGTACTTTTCTGAATTGAGTGATAGGAACGTAAGGCTGGAGCTTTTAGCCTAGTGATCTCTGCAAAGTGCTGAGGTTGCAGTGCAAAGTTAGATGGAAATATTTGTTGACCTAAACTGGTAAAGAGTGAAATGGAGTCAAGCTTTTGGCTTCTGTCTGAGATTTCAGATAATGTTCATCTCCAGGTACCACAGAATACTAAATATATCTGACTCCATCTTCGTGATTAGGCACAGGAAAAGTGAATGTCAAAGTATTTTCAGACCTTGCCCAGCAAAAAAACCTGTCTTTTTATTTTTTTCATTTATTTTAACTGCCAAATCAGCTACCAAGTTTGGAGAAAATCTGGCTTTGCTACACAAGTAAAGATATCACATAGTTCTCAGTGTTTACCTACCCACTAACAGTTTTACTTAACACACAGAGTTTTTTTGTAGAAGACAAGAAAATCTTTAATTCCCACAGCAATTAAGAGCAAGAAAGGTTCATGAGTTACCAGGGACTGTTGGCTTAAACATGATAGAGATAGTACAGAGCTTCCTCACTAGATGCTGAGGTGCCAAGCTCTGAATGTACCTCTTTAACTTCTGACCGGATAGATTCTAGGGCATATTACCAGGAGACAATTTGTAGTGAGAAGTAGAAGTTGAATTTGATTCTGGTTTAAAGCAAAATAATTACAAATAAGATCATATTATACCACCCATGCAAGTTAAAGAGCTAGTTATGCTGAAATTTCAATTGCTAGTTTAGAGCTTTTGGATTGTCTAGCTAAAACTGAGCTTCTTACATGCAGAACACTCCCGGTCAAGCATGTACAAATGTCTTGATAAGTCTCTTACACAGGAGGATAAAAATGGTGTGCTTTTTGCTAAAAACTATTCAAAATTTAATTGAAATATTACACAGAAAATAAAACAGTCTTTCCCATTTGCATCTACTGGGTATGAAAAGTAGAGATATGACCATAAAATTATTTTAGTTGACCCTAAATTGTCAAATTCATAAGCACAACAGAAATAGAAAATCCTGCTTTGCAATTGAGGCACAGATTCAGAAACTGAGTACCTGACAGGTGAGCTACCAAGACTCTGGCTTTTGGGATTAATGAAAGACATCTATGGGCTTCCTCATGCTTTTACCAGCTGGCAGTAATTCCTAAAGAGATGGTCTCTCAATTGGTAATTGCAGCAACACAGGAGCTCTTAAACCCAGAAATCAGCTCCTTACAAAAATTCACACCATAACTATCTTGCTGGGTAAGACAAGTAGCCAAGTGGGTACTGCTGGCCTTTGAGGATTTCTGCATATACTGGGATCATCTAGTTTGTTCAGGGAAGCAAATATGACATACACATGCATAGCAAGGGTCAGGAGCTCAGCTGTTCTTAACACTGTAAGATTCTAACATGTTAACTTGCCTCGAAATTACAGTAACCTCGTAATTCCTTTTTCACATCCTATGGATTACCAATAAACCTACATTATTCCAGAAGCCTAATTTCAATAGATTTCAGTTTTTCTCTTTGAGATGTTTTCAAACCTTATAATTTTATAAATGTCAAGTGTGACGGATAGTTACCTGAAAGAAAATTGACTAGTAATGTAAACTGGATAGCAATTAGTGAGGACTGGCAGATGGCTACTGAGCACAGGACTGGCAGTGGAAAACAGCAGAGCAGACAGCAGTGCTTACAGTGATGACAGATTGCCTGACTGGGAAAAGCTTAATGCTCTTATGTTGTTTTCCCCAGTGTTTTAATGGTGGCCAAAGAAACTCAAACTTAGCCTTACATCTCTCTTTGGGACAGATAACCTAAATTGAACACAATATGTACAGTATCTTTATACATGTTTTTCTGTTACCACAACGTAGCCCCTTTCTCTTACTAGTCTGCAGTGATACAGTGAGTTGAACCCCACTGTGGGTACTTCTGAAAATAAGAAGCCGATTACAATACATAAAAAAAATTATCACATAAACAAGGAATTTTCTAAGAAAATTTCATATTCCCTAAAAGTGTTATTCACTGATATTATATTTTGCTCACCAGCTGACCTCACTTGACAGCTTATTCTGGAAGACCTTAAGTCAGACCTGGACTTCATCCTCCCCACTTCATCTGCGTCTGTTTCCATGTCTGTCTATGTACAGACTGAAGAACGAGACTGCAGGACTTCTCATGGGTCACCTTGGCCCAATTGACTTTATTAGCATTACACTAATTTTCAGTATTTCTCATTTAAATAGGAAAATGTTAGTTACAGCATTAATGATTTTTCTCTTTCTTTTCAAGCAAATCAGTTAATGCTCTCTTTAATCTTATGCATTCTTGTGTGACACAAGTCTCAAAATGACCTTTGCTGTTTCCAAAACCAAGTGAAGAACAGCAACAGTGTAGGTAGTTGAGTGAGTACTGGGCTAAGAAACCTGTCAGCCATCACATTTGATTTCTCTTTGATTCAGTGAATTTCAGGTGGTCTTTGGCATGGACTTAAAAAATATTTTTACATTCCATACACAAGTCCATTTTCACTCTCCAAAACCTGTAATCTAGTCTGGTTATTGCTTTTAATTTCTCACTTCGATTGAGTAACTATTTTACAAAACTTTTCTACCAACTTTCTTGGCTAAACGAAATGCTTCTTGAGCACCTTTTCCTCTCTCCTTCCTATATGATTTTACTTGTGATGCTTGTAGCTTTAGTATCATTTTGATGCTAAAGATCCTTGAATTAGAATACAAATATTTGTTGTTTCTCTCTGACTTCCTTAAATACCTTGCCAGTCAGAAATGGGCTTTCACTAATTCTGCTGTCTTCGTAAATGTTACTGTCATCAGTATTACACCACTTTGCTGTTCGTTCTGCTTATTTGTGACACTTTAGCCCATGCTGTATCTTTCCTGAGTGGAAACAGTCTTCTCTATGAACTAAAATATTATGAACACAAGAAAAAAAATTACTATTTATTTACTATACAAAAAATATTATTCTTAAATTATTGATGGATAGCTACTGCAGTAATGAGTTCATAAATTATACTTACTGTTTATTAGATGCATTTCTAACAGTTTTCATTTAGCACACACCTTCTGGCATGTTTATATTTTTGAGTAAAATTAATTCAATTAAAATGTATTTAACCATAAAGCTTAGGAATTTGAAATCTGATTTCTGTTAATAGTTCATGATATTTGTTCATAGTTCACAATTTCTGTCATCAATCAACAGTGCAAAACTGTCTTAGAAGAAAACAAGGGAAATGTTATTGAAAGAGATCAGAAATCATTGGTTATTATTTTTTCTGCTGTTCTCCAGGATGGAAAAAACCCAGCCCTGAATTACCACTAAAATGTATGTATTTTGCTTGGCAAACATAACATCATCATAACATCACTTTTTATGAACAAACGGCAACTTAATGCTGTAGAAGAACCAGAGATGGTTTGAATATAAACCATCTGTTGTATTTAAACAGGGAGCTACATGAGCGAGACACAGAAGTGGCTTTGTAAAGGCGTTCCAATCACCTGTTCTCTCTCGAGCCGGCAGCTCTGGCAGGAGAGGCGGCCGAGGCCTGGGCATTGCCAGAACAATGGCGCGAGATTTAAATGCACTGTAAACGGGCAGCAGCGGCCACTCGGCGGGATCAGCTGCTTTGGGCCCGGCTCGCGGCTGGTGTGGGTGTCTCGGGCTCTCGGGAGGTTTCCCCTTCGCCCGGGGAGGCAGCTCGTGCGGCCCCGGGGCCACCTGGGCTCGTGGTGGTTGGCGGAGGGGCGAGCTGAGCTGGTGGCAACTGGTCCCTGCTGCTGGCTCCAGAGGGGAGCTCGGCTCGGGGATTGTCGCCCTCCCAAAAGAGGACCCGGTGCGGGGAGCTCCGCCAGTGCACGAGGTGAGTTCCGCTGGTGGAAACTGGTACCGATCGACTGTGAGCTGCAAAAGAGCCAGCAGTGTGCCCAGGTGGCCAAGAAGGCCAAGGGCATCCTGGCCTGCATCAAAAAAGAGCGTGGCTGGCAGGACTAGAGATGTGATTGTCCCCCTGTGTTTGGCGCTGGTGAGACTGCATCTTGAGCACTGGGTTCGCTTCTGGGTGCTGCAGGATAAGGGCATTGAGGTGCTGGAGCGGGTCCAGAGAAGGGTAATGAAGCTGGCGAGGCATCTGGAGAACATGGCTTATGAGGAGCGGCTGAGGGAGCTGGTGTTTAGTCTGAAGAAAGGATGCTGAGGGATGACCTTGCTCTCTACCTGAAAGGAGGTTGTGGAGAGGTAGGTGTTGGTTGCTTCTCCCAAGTCGCAACTGATAGAACAAGAGGAAATGGCATCAGATTGCACCAGGGGAGGTTTAGGTTGGACATGAGAAAAAACTTCTGTACCAAAAGGGTTATCAAAGACTGGACCAGGCTGCTCAGGGAAGTGGTTGAATTGCCATCCCTGGATGTGGTGCTTAAGGACATGGTGTAGTAGTGGCCCTGGTAGAGTTTGGCAACGGTTGAAATTGATCTTAAAGGTCTTTTCCAATCACAGTGATTTTGTGATTTCATGTAGATGTGGCCTTTCATCTTTGTTTTCTGTCTGTTAAGAAGTCCCATGTTTTAAAGAAAAGCTTTGAAACATTAAAACAATTTATGTTTGAAAGAAGGGATTTATTTAAGTCAACGTTAACTCCAAGTCCACATCGTGTCTTTGACAGCTGTCATCCCTGAAAAACAAATAGTTATGCTGCCAAATAACTTCTCTTTAGTATAAACGCACAAAAATGCACATTGTGCATGGGGGAATGTCTGTATCTCAGTTTTACCTTGTCTTTCTTCTGGAAGAAAATCCATAATACACTTACATTGCTCTTGTATTGATATACCTAAAATCAAATGGTTCACCTTTCTTAAAAACAGAAAAGAATAAGCTGATAAAACACAACCCTAATATAATTATCTGCTACTATAGATTGTATATATAGTACTATAGATGTTCACACTGAATTTTACTAACCTGCTGTTGATTATAACAAAATAAGATATATAGATAAATTACAAAGGAAATGGATGGAAATATCTAGTCATGGTCAATGATAAAAACTATAGTTACTGGCAACAGCTGTAACATGCTGAGAAAGAGACGTCAAGTTAACCTTCAGGGTGATGAGGAGAGACATAGCAAGGCCATCAAGAGCAGAAAGATTTACCTGTCGACTATTCAGCAAGAAGGACATATACTTCCTCAGCCCTAGTTTGGGTTGTTTTAAGCCTTTCCTCTCCACAGTAATTTTTAAGTAGCTTCCAGGCAATTCAAGGTATAAATTAAACCATTGAATGCAACCTTTAGTGAAATTTCATATCAGAAATGTAGCAGGCTGACTCCTCCTCTATGAAGTAGATAAACTGGTACATTTCAATTTTATTGGATGCAACATTGCACTTTTGGAGGCTTAGTGCCTTCCCTATCTTTCATTTTTGCACTTGAATATTAGTATGTCTGCACTTTGCTTCATGTTTTCTTCTCGTCTGACAAACTGCCAGTATTGTTTTTAGTGTTTTTCTTTTTCCTGCTTAATTCCTTGCTGGATAAGCATCTGGCATTTGGGAAATATACACAAGAGCTTGAAATTTGAAGTTTCAGATCAACAATGCAACAGTAAAAATAGCATGTTAATATTGTTAGAATACACAAAAATTATGCTTTGATTGTGTGTTTCTTATCCTACTGCATTTTTTTCATGTTTTCTTTTTTTAATTTACTGGCACATAATGCTTCCCTTCCCTCATTCTCCTGAATTCCTTTCCAGTTCTTAAATTAAAGGTGCAGCTGTGTGGTGTGACTCTGGCATGCAGAGGGTTTTATATATGGCCATCTTCACTCGTCTGCAGGCTGGCAGAAGCTGATAGGGCAGTCTGAGGAAATGCTGCAAAACTTTTGCCCTGCTCTGCCTTAAAAACCCCATTTCTCATCAAGGGCTGCTTGAGCAGAAAATCCTTGAGTTCATCTGACCCTTTTGTATTTTCTTGGTTTTTGCCCTGGAATTCACCTCCTATGCAAAAATATATACTGACATTACCCTACGTTTCCTTACTGTAGTGGGATAAACCTTATGCTGGCAAGTTCTCTTTCATCTGGAGAAATGTGCAAATGCACTTTATTATGTATCAAAAGACTTAAATGGGCTGAGCTCTATGAGGTATTCCCTCCTCTCTTATCTGTAAACTTTGAACTACAGCTGCTTTGAATTTCTGTAACTTGTTTTTATTAGGAAAAAAAGAGTATCATATTTTTCCCCTTTCATGTAAGCTCAGAAAAATGTTCTGGAAGGTCACTGGATTTATAGGCATTTGTGGAGAATAACTGATGAGAGAGATAGAGTGGAAATGATGAGAGAAGTCAGCTTAAGTCATTCCTGAGAGTTGTAGAAGATAAGCAGGATGCCACTGCAGTCCTCAAGAAGCATGGTAAAGGACCAACTATTTTACCAATGGGAGAATTTCTCTTGAAAGTCCTTACATAATTTTGTGAGAGGATGTTAAAATTATTTTTAAAATAAGTAACTGTCCTTTTGCAGTTATTCCTCTTCTGGTCAATGTGGGAATATCTTGTGATTCACCCCATCCCTTCACTCTTATGAAGAAATAATAACCTTGCAATGTATGTCTTCAGTGTAATAAGGTTTATTGCGCAGTGGAGAGCAGCAAGTTTTTATAAACAGAAAAAATATTTCTTTTGGAATAACTAATGCGATTTCCATCTCTTTCTGCATTGACATGATCCCCACATTTAATTATTATTCCTTTCTCATACTGGCCACCTTCATGTTAGAGCCGCACAACTTTCACTACTGGGAAATCACTGCATTTCCAGAGGAAACTTGCTGGGTTCTTAACTCTATAAATATGCATAAATTTTCCACACAAAGTTTACTCAGGTCATAAAACAAAATGAGTAAACCAGGTGTTACTGGCTTCCAGAGTCAGTACCTGGTTACACACAAAATAAAATTGTTTCCTTGTAGTGTGATCGCACATGTTCATTACAGTCAAATGAATCTGCATTTTTCACAGTATTTAACTATTTGTCACAGCCTTTGAAATTCACTGTCAGTCTACTACCTCTCTAACTATGTTCAGAGGTAAAAATGTCACCAGAGTACAATCAAACTGCATAGTTTTTAAAGGTGCCACTAATTATGAACATTATAACAGCTCTGCCCATTACGTGTGATAACTACGCTGCAAACAGAAGCATAACTCTTAGCAGTTAAAATTTCCAGGGAAATTTTCAAACTCTTATGATGTTACATGCTCTTCAGCAATGATTAGAAAGTTGCATCACTGAGATTTCTTCAGAAAAGACAAGTGCAGAAACAATGAGAAGTATTTATTTTCTTATCAAATCATCTCTCACTAACTGACTTATGGCAGCTTACCATACATTTTCTCTCAGAATGCTGTAATTGTGAAGCAGAGTGCATTAAGCTTAAGCTGCAAATGAGTTTTGTTCTGAAGTCTAAAAGCCAACAGAAACTGCATTGTCTCACTTGGAAAGGGAAAATAATCAGAAGAAATTGTATAGGTTACCTAAGCAACAACTGAAGTCTCTAACTACTTTGAAGGTATAAATAGGAAAAAAAAAAAAATTAAAATAGATATATACCAGGATTTAGGGAGAAGAAGCAGCAGATTGGAGGGAACTCAGAAAAGAATGTGTTATTAGGAGAAGCTTACTTGTTTGCATATCTATCAGCATCCACCACACTGGTGATAGAAATCTTACTGTCTGACTCATTCTAAACTAGCTTACAAGTCACTATAAAATGCACGAATATACTGGTAGGAAGATGGATTGGCCACACTACTTAAATCTTTTCTATCTCTGCATGTTCATTTCTATGAATATCAATCAATTGGAATTGCACTAGAAAAATCTAGGAAGGACTACTGATAAGGCAAATATCAAGCCAATGCCCTAGACACATTTTAAGGCATCATTATATATTAGAATACAATAAAAAAATTAGTATCTGTTATTTAGATTCCTTCCATTTCTGAGACAAATGCTGTGTTTGCATGAAGTATACAGGGGGGGGAAAAATTGGGTTTCAGTTGTTCTGTTTTCCACTAGAATGATAACCATTCCAAATACTAACACTCCAAACTTCTCATCAGTTCCTGAGGAATTTTGCAGTTCTCTCAACACTCAAGTCAGAAATAAAGTTAAATATTGAAAAAAATATTATGAAGGAGCAGACAGTCTAAGTTTTCCTAACTGAGCATGTCTGTTGGTCTGGGGCAGCATCAGGGGCTCTTCTCTGGATGCAGCGGTGAGTCTGCTTACGCCAGTGCCTTTCATAGCACACTGGTGGCAGCAAGGCATGACCTTGCCTGCAGGCTGTACTTGGAACCCTGAATGGACCACTCTGTGGAAAGGAGGAGGTTGGTGATGTTATGCAGCAACCAGGAGCTCAGGATCATGGGATGTTTCCGAGGCTCTGGGAAGGTAACTGAAGGAATGTACACAAAGGCTCTCCAGGGCACAGCATGGGAAGCAATGCAGAAACCAACAGTCAGCAGCGACAAAACTCACACTCATTCAAACCTGAGGAACCCTCCAGCAGCTCTTCAAATGTGATACAAACATCACTTCTGGCATGTGAACTATGGTAAAATTTAAAGCTGAAATAAAAAGTTGTATAGATAAAAAATTATCAAGGTGTTACCCAAGTGCTTGCAAGTCGTGGTGCAGTAGCTAGTACAGCTGGAGAGCTGTTGGAAGGGTGGAGGCCTTATGAAACATTTATAGAGGCAGAGGATGATTTCTCATTTGCTGTGTAGTGGCACCAGAGAAACCCACTATATAGGCACCTCAGAGCAGGGATCATGTATAGATTTCATTTTATCTCAGTGTTTAATAATTATATGCTAAGAGAGAAGAATTACTATTGATGGGACAAGGACATGCATGCATGACATTTTATTTTTCAGGCTTTATAAGATTTTTATTCTTTATATAAGGATACAGTGAAGACTTTGGATGGCACCCTTAGCATTGAATGTGACACCGTAATGCTGTTGCTGTTGTGTTGTCTTGGCATGCAGTCTTGTTGCATACGTATTGCTGTGCCTTACAATATATATCCAAAGAATAAAAAATAGTGTATTTCTGGCTAGTTCTGATAAATGTTCAGTTTACATCCCAACTATGAACATCTGTTTCAAAAATATTTTTGGATGTAACTTTCATTTTTATAAGCCAAAGTTTAAAGGTTTCTTAATCTGTTATTTCGCTCTTTCTTCAACATTTTTCTCTATGGAGAGTATGTTTTGCTACTAGAAAATTGTAAGCCAAAGCATGTACACAAATTCAGAATAAGATCTGCCATTGCATATTGACAAAAAAAAAGCACTTCCCAGAAGCCTGAAACCTAGAAAATGCACTGGGGTTTATCCTCCACATTAACTGGGAGTGAGTACATAGATATCTTGTAGTGTGAAAAGCAGACTGGGATGTTTAAAATGAGTTTACTATTGATTACACCTCATCAACACTACAATATTAGACATGCTTCTGAACAACTCACAGGTGGTGGGGACACTTTCAACATGAATGAAGATCCAAAAACTGACTGTACCAAACTTTAGCATGTCAGTCATATTATTACTGTCTCTGAAGTATACACTTATATGACAATCTTTAAATATATTTATGAAAGCTCCTTAAACTTTGCAGAATGAACTGGTAAAAGCTGGAGCAAATCCTTAATGTGCTTCTAGGTTTTGGAATGTTATGTTCCAAAAACAATTCCAAAACTTCCACAGCTAGAAGTTGATATTTTAGCCACGGATCTTATTCTTTTGTTGAGTGCTTTGCAGATAAATATTCCATTTTATTCTGACATTGTTTATTACTCCCCCAAAAATGAATTGTTCACCATTAGTATGTAAATCTGGATTTGAGAGAACTATTGCAACCATGGAGCCCTGTAATACAGTGTTCCCATCGCTATTAGCAGGCTGTAGTTTTGTGCTGAATTTACAGAGCTTCGGGACTGGTGCTAGTCAGGCTTGCTCTGCTTGAACTTCTAAGCTGCCTGCAACTTCATCTTGATCAGCTAAGTTGTGACAGCAGTTTCTCTCATTGACCTGTGGTTAATTTGTTTTCCTTTTGCTTGTTTTGTACAAACAATGCTGTATAAAGATTGCAGTAAAAGCAGCTGTTATATGTAGAATAAGATTTTTATGACTAACATACTTATGACTCAGTGTGCAGTGTGGAGAGATACAGGACTGGCACTAAAGAGACACGGAATACAGGGTAGAGAAGTGCAGGCATTGGATGGAGCACAAGCTGGGCACAGTTATGAACAACTTATCAGAAGTTAAAGAAATGCAGGCCTGCAGCTGGGCACAGTTAGTTTCAGAGAACAAAGAAATAGTATCACCCATGCTTATGTAGACTGTATATTGCAAATTCAGATGTAGTGCTGCAGATCAATGAAGAATGAGCAATGGTGTAAAAGCATGTTAACCAATGTCTAAAAATGACCCCAAGTGGACTCTTGAGGGAGGGAGAAGAAGCCATCCACATGAGCACTATGTTCTTCCCGGTAAAGGACTCCAGTTGCTTCCAGTAAGACTGCCTGATCTCTACCGCCAGAGTGAAACCATCAACCAAGCAATGCAGAGGAGCCCACGCATAAAATCAGGAAAAGGGGAGGAAACATGTAAACTGTGTTGTTATGCTTTCTTTTTTTTTTCTGTAGCAATTACATAATGCACTAATACTGATTACACTCTTCAGATTCCAGTTATACTAACAGTAAATTCTTGGCTTTACTTGTCTATAAGGTATGTTTCTACTTTGCCTGTAAACAAGATTTTGAGCATAATACTGTATTGCCTCAGGGTAATTCAAATGAGTCACCAATCATGGGCATTAATCATGTTCTGTAGAAGTAAAGAAAGCAGTTGTTCCAAATTACTTTCTTGTACAATTCCACAATCTGTTGCTTATTATGATCTAGTCTAGTTTGGGAAGCAGCTTGTCAATGTAGATACTTCTTCTCCCATAGATGCTGTGTATCCACAGGATGACAAAACACTCTGACAAGATTGGAAGAGGAATGAAAGAAACACCGAGGGAGAACAACAAGGAGGTTAGGCTATTTTTACTCAGGATTTCTGGAGAATTAGAACTTAGGGGATAGAGGAAGCAAACAGATGTTGGGAGAACAGAAGCAGTTTTGCCAAAGATATTGTGTCCAGGGGAAAAGGAATTAAAAAAAACAAAGGGGGGGTGTGTGTGTTTGAAAGAACAAGCTTTTAGTGTAAAGTAGGACAAAGCTTTTAGCCAACCAGAAGGAGTTCAGGGGTTCAGGGAAGATAGGCTATCTATGGAGTGATGAACTCTACATCTAGGACCTGTTCAATTACTTGCACATCCCCAGCACTGCTTTAGTCTGTGTCAGCATTCTCACAAACAACAACCAGGCACTGCTTGGGGAACAGCAAAGAAAAACACTGTTCCCAGGAGGTAGAATGGGTGAGGCCATCCTGCCTTGAGGAGTGTGGGGAGAGAAAAGAGGAGCTGAGACATATAATGGCAGGCTGTGGTATGTGGTCCCTGGTCAGAGAAGCATCTTAGACTTGGGTCTTTTTTGTGTAGTAGTGTAGATGAAGCCTGACGTGCCAGCTGAGCCTCCTGAGAGGGAAGAGAAAAAGGTTTTGTTTTGCTTTGTGTTCTTCAGAAGGGCAGATGCTATGATGGGATTCACAGAATAAGGACTATTTTAAGTACTTGGGGAGACTAGTATACAGCTTTGGCTTCCAGAAAGTTATATTTGACAAAGGTCACACAGCACTAGTTCCCATCGAATTAGAAGTAGATACTGTTTGTTCCATGATGCAAAATTTGTTTAGATGTCTGCAGCAAGTCAGAGTTTTCACAGATGGCCTTTTTTTAAGGAGAATAGATCACCCCATAGATGGGGCAACTGTATTTGTGGCTGTGTAACTTGGAACTGTAGGTAGCAGAACTCTGATTTTTATTCTTTCTGTGAGTGTTTTCACAGAGGAAAATATTCATGTACTCTGAAAACCACATGCAGCTTCAAAAGAATTAGATGCCAGTTTAATATACTGTAACAAGAACACTGTGAAAATCTGTCAGGACTTTCCTAATATGAGTGATCACTTATTTTAGCAGGTGATGAAATGGAGAAAAATACTTAAACAATCACTATTACTTTTTTTCCCAAAATGATAATTTAAAGCACAAAAAAAAAAAAAAAAAAAAAAAGCCTATAAATCAAGCCCTATGATTTATTTCATTACCATATATTTACCATTAGAATTTGTACTGCTTAAGCAGGACCCATTTTCTTTTGTCAAACACAGCCTTTTTTTAGGGGATCCCAAATCTGTTAGATTAATGTTTAATGTATCAATATTTAATATTGGTCTAGTAAATAGACTGGAAGATAGTAAGGATAGTAGACATATATAGAAATACACATTTTAATGAGCAGATTTTAAATAAAAATGCAACAAAAATGTGTACCCCTTGATGGCCACAACCTGTCAAAACTAAGTTTGTGTCACGTGTGCCAGTCTCATGTATCAGTTTGAAACAGTTTAAAAACATTTGAGCACCACAGAAGATGGTTTAATTTTTATGAGCAACTTTGCTCTAAGAAAACAACACAAACATTTTCAGCTGTAGACTTACATTTACAACTTGGTTTAACTCTCTATTGTGTAATCTATAATAATCTGATAGTATCTAATCTAATGCAGTACAGTACAATATCCATTATTCTATTAGTGGCACTGACTAGAAAAAGATTTTGTACATCAGAGTGTACAGAAAGATTTATTTGGTTGTTTTTTGACCATCAGAGACAATGTCAATTTGAGGTAATGAAAAAATTGTTCTTTTATTAATTTAATTCTCTACAGGTTAATGAAAAATGTAGTATTTCCTACTTTTAAAGCAAAGGTCTAATTTCTATTTGTGAAATTAAAAATCAAAGTGTTGCTGAATACTTACTTCACAGAATTCATGTGAGATTTCCAGAGACTGAAATAACCTTCTCTTTGGTCCTAGCAATTGAAACAGCTGCATTTATAATTTTATTGGTCTAAATTGTAGTACGTTTCATAAATTTCATGAAAGTGTGAAATAATTTCTCTTACAATAATGTGAGGAAGCTCACTGTAGATCAGCAGTATAGGATTAAGTTTGCATATCTGTACATTATATACATCATTCCTACAGACTCAAGTGGATGCCACGCTTCAAAATGTTGACATTCCCTTGTATGTTTGCATACACATGATTCAACCACAACACCAAAACATTCTTATTATTTATTTTCCATATATGAGCTTTGTAAAGGACTCTAAACATTTCATAGAAAGATCTGCTCAATACTTGATACCTATCAGTACATAATTTTATACTCTATAAACTGTCAATGATAAAAAGACTTTCCTAAATGGCAGTTATTAGGTTGAACTCTTGTCCCATGTACTATTTCGCTATCACTGAAGATAACTTTTAATAAGAAGTGGGAAAGAGAAATAGAATTCAGATAGAGCTCTTTACAGTTAAATGCTCTATTTTGCTAAGCAGACTAAATAGAAATTATATTTTTAAATTATATGAAGAGAACAGTTCAAATCATCTGTGTTGGTGATTGCCAGAAAAACAAAACATAATTCTCAGTCTTTGCATTCAAATCCAACAGCAGTCCAGAGGAAAAAAATAAGAATTGCTATTGAAATAATAGGAGCAACATCTCAAATGAAAAGTCAGACATTCTAGGCATCAGTGTAGTTAATTATTCTTTTGTTCTTCAGGAACAAAAGACTACTGTACTGTCAGATCATGCAGTGGTTTTTTTTAATGCACCTTTCTTATGGAATCTGGAGATATAGATTCAAGTCTGGCATTTGTAATCATGATCAATGTGACAAAATACAAAAAATAGAAGTTACACAAATATTGATTATGAGTGATGTAGCCATTTTTTCTTGTTTCACTTGGACTACAATCTTTAGAATTGGATATAAATTTAAAAAATATTTTATTATAGATATTTTTCTTACCATTTTTTCAGAGCTTTTCTAAAACCAAGTTTTTCTCATATGGGTTCTCAAGTGTCTATTTGTCATTGATACAAGTTCATCAAATTTTCTTTCAGATTTGTATGTATCGCTACAATTGAGAAGGTTGAATTAATTTATTATTTGGAGACACCTTGTACTTCCTTTCTTTACCTTGACTTGTTCCACCAGCTGTCCAGCAAAAGTTTCCCATAGAACCAACTGAAAAAGTTGGTCCCAAATGTTCCTAGTTAAGGAATCCCATAATTTGTATATAAAATTTATACCATCATTAAATTGTAAAACCCAAAGATGCATGCTTTAATTCTAAAACTAACTAAAAGGATGTTGACGTTAATGGCAGTTGTGCAGCTTAATCCCCTAATCAGCTTTGGCAATCTAAATCCAAAAACCATGCTGACAAAATAAATTAAGCAACAACCTACTCATTCTTTTCATTTCCTAAAATCTAGAGAAAAGCTTGAGAAAAGGAAAAAGGAAAATAAAGGGTGATCTTACACCTGAAGCTTAGCAGAGCAGAGGCTGTGCTGAGCAGCACGCTGCGGGGGCTGCAGCATCACCTCCCAGGAACCCAAAGGCAGCAAGCCCAAGCTGTCTTGGCAGGAGTGACAGAAAAGTAACTGGTGTCTAGTGGGGAACCTTGCCCTTGTTCCCCTACAGGCAAACACTGCAAGTGGAAATCAGACACACAGAGCCTGGTAATTGGGCTTTTTAAAATATATATAAGCCTTCAAAGTCTGTTGTCTGCCACACATGAGCTCAGCTACCACTGTCAGTCTGTCCTTAGCTTTGTTAGGCTGTTCGTATGTCTAGTAAGCTTTTAAAGCATCACAGAGCTAAGTAGAATAGGAAGAGACATTAACATCTCCTAAATTATACTACAGGCCTGAGTCACTGAAACTATACCACATGTTGCCTAGAACTAAGTGCATTAGTTTAGTTTTGTCAGAAACTTTTTGTGTCATTTGAACCATTGCCTATTATGCATATTGAGTTAGAATTACAGATTATTTCCACTGTTATTGACCAATATATTTTAGTCATGTAAATTATCCATGACTAGTAATTTTTGTCACCTAAATTGTATGTCTGTAGATTAATCATCTATCTGATGTTTTATATGATACAATCAAATAATAGCTCCAGTCAGGCTGTAGGAAACAGTTTAAAGCCATTTCACTTTACCAAAATTAAAGTACACATTTTTGCTTTCCTAAATTTTAAATTTGGCATTCCTATTTCATATAATTCTCAACATACAGATGTTTATTCTATGAAATCCCAGGACTTTGGTTTTATCCACTGTTGCTAGAGCATTGTGGCTCTAATTCTGACAGTGCAGTAAACCTTTGCTGGCAGAGTCAAGAAAGTTGCTTAGGCAACAAGTTGTCCTTGCCACTAGGGCACCTAATGCAACTCATTTGATTCTGAAAGACTCTTTGGAATAACATTATGAATGTATTTGTTTTCTGAAACACGGTATAATAAAAAGGTAGGTATTTCTGCTAGACTGCACTTTTAAGTAATATGTAATGAAATTATAAATGATAGACCTGTGCAGGTCCATTCATTCAGTGGATTTATGTGTGATCTCAGCAAAGTGGGTTTGTTAGCATCATACTATGCTCAGAATATTCATTCATTTATTCACTCATTTCTGAATATCATATCCTAAGGGGGGAAAAAACCAAAAAAGCTCTTCAGAAGGTAGCACTGTTTCTGCTCTGGGATGACTTCACTGGTCTACCAAGTGCTCTTCTGTAAGATAAAAAATAGATCACACATGGCATGTACATAAGAAAGCATAAGAAAGTGAAGCAGAAATGTTCACAATACAGATGTAGGGGTCTTGTATAACTTTTGTACACATTTGTATAACTTGACTAAGGCATCTTCTTTTCAATGTTACAAAGAGAAATTGTATGAAGTGGACAAATTTTCAATTATTTCCTGTATCTGTCAGTTCTCTGGGGTCTTAATGAAAGATTATGTGGCATGAAACTTAAGACTGGTAACATCACTTTCAGATGATGTTTAAGCAGTAATAGATTTTTTTTTTTAATGTGGTCTGAAGTTGAATCCAAAAAGGATCATTTCATTGCAAATCTGACATTTAATTGCAGATTTGGGACATATATGGGAATTTATTATTGAGGGAAACTCAGATTTCAAAGTTAAGGAGTTTGTTTTTCTTTGATGTTGGTCATGTTCCCCCTGTTGCCCCCCAATACCTGGGATTTTATTTATTTTTCTTTTCCTAGTTCTTTTTTTTTTTTTTTTTTTCTTTTTTCTTTTTTCCTTTCCTTTTAATTTTTTTTCTTCCCCAACTTTTTTTGTGGGGAAAAAAGAAAAGTCTTTTTGAAGAATTCAGTCAATACAACAGCAAATCTGTTTAGAGCCCTGCAACCTTATAGACTCTCACAAACACAGCTGTAACTGTAGCCTGATAAAGATAAATTACACCTATTTCCTCAGACTACTTATTGTGTGTGCATTAGGCAATTCATAGAAATACCTATTAACTCTGTGGAATCACAGCCTCTCACACAGATTCAGCTGAATGACACACAAAGTACCTGATTTTAATAGTATTTCTTGACTTAAATTCTATTTCCTGAGTGGACTGTACTTAACACACTATTAAAGTACACAAAGGCCCTGATGCAAGATGAAAAATACCATTCTGTCAGCTCTCAAAACACTACTGCTCAAAAATCTTTTATCAGAGAACTATCTGTAGAATCAGAAAGTGTTAACAAAAGACACAACATAAATTTGAAGATGAATAGGTCAGTAGTTCCCATCAGTCAAAATAATTTCTTTTCTTAAATAATTAATTTTCTACTGCCTGCTAACTCATCACTGAGCAGGCTGCTCTTCAGAGAATCTGGGTACGTTACCTTGGCATATAAAGAGTGAAACAGTTACTAGGATCAAGGAGTTAATTTATAATAAGTGACAAGAGCGTGTGTGACATAGATTAGTGGCTTCTGAATCAAATTGGATTTTAAAATGCTCCTCAAATCCCCCATATTGAACATCTCTGAAGGATAATGAGTTATTTGTTACAAAATGACATTGCAGAAAATGAAGCAGCCATTACAGATGTGCTCAGCAATAGCTCACAGACAATCCTGGGTATCAGAGTGAGTTTTAGAGAGAGAAGTGATGCTGCCCACGAGAGTGCTATTATCTTCAGCTCTTATCTGAAAATGCCTCTTATAGTTTTTAGCATACATTTGGATAACTGCCAGAGAGCTTATTCTAAAATGTCACCTAAAGTACAGATAGCTTTTCTCTCAGCAGAGCACTACGGAGTGCCACTTTGAGACTTGAACCCATGACATTGTGTCAGAAGCGAAAATCATAACAAATGAACCAGAGAGAACTTGGCAGCCTACTTCATGACTTCTCATCTTTACACAAATTGCTGTGACAAAATGCATTGCTTCTTAAAGAGAAATGTCATTTGCACACAAACCTGGAATTAGAGCATCTGGTCTTTAATCAGTTTAAATAGCCAGAAGTTGAGGCTGTGTCTTCTTTGTGAAACACTTAGGTTAATGCTTCAAAGCAGGAAAGGGAATGAATGTTAAATACAATTCTCAAAAGTGACCTTAACTTTTTACCTTCCCATTTAATTTAGATTGCTGCTACATGGAGTTTCAGAATAGCAATAGTTCCCCTTTAAATAATGAATTGACAGTGCAAGACCTACTTCGATACACCTCAAGTATTGTGTTCAGTTTTGGGCACCTCAACACAAGAAAGACATTGAAGTACTGGAGCAGGTCCAGAGAAGAGCAACTAAGCTGGTGATGGGCCTGCAGAACATGTCTTATGAGGAGTGGCTGGGGGAGCTGGGGTTGTTTAGTCTGAAGAAAGGATGCTGAGGGAAGACCTTGCTCTCTACAACTACCTGATAGGAGGTTGTAGAGAGGTAGGCTCTGGTTTCTTCTGACAGGTAGATAGTGGTAGAACAAGAGGGAGTGTCCTCAAGCTGCATGAGGCGGGGTTTAGACTGGACGTTAGGAAACATTTTTTCACTGAAAGGATTTCAGAGATTGGACCGGGCTGCCCAGGGAGGTGGTTGAGTCACCATCCCTGGATGCGTTTAAAGGCCCTATAGAAGTGGTGTTTGGGGATATGTCTTAGTGGCGGACTTGGTAGAGTAGGGTGAATAGTTGGACTTGATTTTAAAGGCCTTTTCCAACCCAAATGATTCTATGATTCTCTGAATGATAAATAAATAACTAAATAAATTTCATAATACGTTACTGTATGTGAATTAACATCAAAAGTAACCAATTCAAAGCCAGGAATTCATGCATATTTTATGGGTAACATAAATAACATATTTTGTACTACTTTTTCCTAATGTCCACTGTACTTAATTTCCTGTTTTGTTCAGTAGACATGAATCAAAAATCCAGTAGCCAGCTAACACAGTGAGTTTTTTTCCTTACAGATTAGACTAGCATAAGACTTGACCTTGTCCTTTCTGTGATTGACATATACTTATGCAGCCCTTAATTCCTCCATCTATCAGTTTAAAAAGTGGAAATTGCTATGGCTTATAACACCTAGTTATGTTTAGGTATAGTCCATACCTCTCTATAAAAGGGAAGGTTTTTCCAGGATAGCTATGTCAGCTCTGTTGGAAAAGCTCACCTTCCTCCTGAGAGTGCTGTATTGTCAAACTGCTGCAGAATAGCACAGGAGAGTTTCCTGTTAATGGTTTTGTTGAGGTCTTATGTGAGAGTGTAATTCTGACAAATTTTGGAATACCTAGCTTTTAAATCAGTGTTAGAAACTGCTAGGCAAGCCATTTTTCTATCACAATTTTTTCCACTTTATTCATTGTTCTTTTGCTGAAATGTATATCTCACATTGCTCACTATCTCTAATGATAAAGCCATACATTTAAGAACATACAGAAAGTTAAGTTACAGAAATAAACAATGATACCATACCACTCAGCAGAAAGAGGACTTTCTCTTCTGCCACTCGCTTCCATAAAGATACATGATACCCGGGGATTAAAGCAATTTCATATACGATTTACTCCTTTTAGGTACAAGATTTCTTTAAATACAAAGCCAAATATTCTGTCATCCCATCAAGCTTTTAAAAGGACTGAAATTCGAAGTAGTCCATTATACTAAGTTCATATCCTGTACAACTAGCTATCTATCCAGGTAGTTCATTGTAGTATCTAATGTAGTGCATGTTTGATACAACCACATATGTGTTCAATAATATATTCTGATTATCAAAATATTTCTTTCTAGTTCTAAAAAGGAACACTGATGTTTGTAAATAGGTTTGACAGTGGCACCTACATCCTGACACATAAACAACAATTTACAATGCCTGTGATGTTCTTGACAGCATCTTCCTTTTAAATAATAAAAAGTACATCAAGAAATTTTACATTAAAATTCTGAAACCCCTCAAGCTAAAAAATATTTTGGGTAAACAAAGTATGTGCCAGAGTGAAGTATGTGTACTACCATGTGTCTCGTGAGGCAGTGATCGTAACCTGCTTTCCCTTTGTGCATATACTGGCTTCTTTCTTTTGGAAATGCTTTTTTGTTCTAAGATCAAAATTCTATTTTTAAGCATTTTATTTAATTTTGCATGCATTTCTTCACCATCACAGATTCATAATGGAAAACTTTGGAAACCAAAGCCCTCTCCAGTATTACATGTAGTAGCTGTGGAAAACAAGAGTGGTTTAAATTCCTCCATCATTCACCTCTCAGGGAACACATTGTTGCTCAGCAAAGCCTAAACCTCTAAACTGCAGCCTCAGGGTCTTCACTGCAGAAGGGAGATTTCATGATCCAGGTATAGTTAAACTTAGTCTGAAAATGGAAGATACATGAGTCAGGACAGCATAGCTCAGTGAAATGGCCTTTCAGAGGGAGGGCTGGGTAGCTAGGACTCAGCATAATGATTTATATTTTCTGGGATTTGCCCTAGTGTTTACCCACAACTTTAAATCATCTTTTGTGAACCAACAATTACTCTGAACCTTCCTCAGGGCTGTTTGCCTTGTGCTGTGTTATGTGCAAGGAAAGTGCCCTCAGGATTCAGCCAACAGAGGTAAGAATTAGTGCAGATGGCATGCGAATTTTATGCTAACTCCATTTGCATCATAGAAGGTAGAATGACACAACTGATTTACTTCACAGCTTTTGAGTAGCTGTAGCTTTGTGACAGTACCGGTTCAAGGGATTTCTTAATTTAATTAGGCCATTATTAGACAAATATGAATGACTGAAGTTAGAGACGAATAACCATTAATTCAAGCTTAAATTATGAGAACATGTTCTGGACTGATATTCGTCCTGTTTAGAATGAAACCAAAATGGACTATTACTATCACTGCAAACTTACTTAGGAAATTAACAGATGGTATCAGTGATTAATGTTCTGAATTTTTTGTGACCTAATAATGGGCATGGATATGCCTCGAGTCTGATTTCTTTCTGTTAAAATTCCTGTAATCCTAGGACTCACCTTCATTACTTTGTCTGAACCTCTGTTCTCTTGAAATGCACTGCTCATACTCCTCAATGTGCTCGACACAGCTCTATTTTTGCTGTAAATTGATCATGTCAGCATTACAACTGAAAGCATTTGGTAATAGCAACTGTAACCAAAAAGGAGTCCATGTGCAAGTGAATCTTTACAAAATCAAAGCTTCAAGCATTGATCTGGAAGAATGTTCTTCCTAAAGCTCCCTGATTCAATCCACAGAGTGAATTCATAGAAGAGCAGAATTGACAGAAATAAAATACTTGAGGAAAGTACATTAAGCACACATGGTTTTAATGAGTCCCTGTCCTTGTTACAATTAAAAATATAAAGGAAATCAAATGCTTAAAATAGGTCTTTGCAGACTTGTAACTAATTAACCAAGGAAAAAGAATGCTTAACACTGACATAAGTACACCTACTGCATTTTGAATAAAATAGAGAATATTCCCAAGGGAATAAGAAATGAATGTGAGATTAGATGTAAAAAAATAAAAAAAAACCCAAATATTAGATGACTCTGATGCAGAATTAAGGAAAAGGAAAAAATTTAAAAGATCAGCTCTCTATACATTTGCTTTTCTCCCACTGAAATGGTTTATGTTGATCAAGTGTTCTTCATTTCCAGTAAAGTGGCTTTTTAGACTATCCTAACTCAAATTTAAATTATATCTCCTGTACTGTGAAAAGAAAAGAAAGTTAAATACATTAAATGTGATTCTAAGTAGGAAATTTTAGCACGTGATCCTACTTGACAGACACTTTTGTGTATTGTGTATCACTTAATTTGTTTCAGCTTAATATAAGTTCAGATTCAGACTTCTTTTATCAGACAAATGCGAGTTACTCTGCAGTTTAAGGGGACTATTTTCATATTGACAGGATTTGATCCTACTTAATAAATTAACATTTTCCTTCACCTCTGAGAAGGGAGAAAGTAAAGAAAAGACTTCAGAAAAGAGTTAAGTGATGTTAGATGATGAACTTAGAAGAGTCCTTGTGCACCACACTGCAAACAGATATGGAGGATAACATGTACCCATTTCTTAGATTCAGTTTTGGGGGGAAAAAAAAAGAGAAAAGAAAGTAAATGTGGATTTATATAGTTTTTCTCCCTTAGAACACCATAAGAACAGGCAAATAATAACATAAGGCTTAAATTCTCACACTCTGTCATCTCCTGTGGCAATTATAGTTTTAGAGAATATTGTACATGAACAAATTGCTTGTATATAGGATTATTTTGAAGGTAAATTTGTGATACTATTTTGGAACTAGTGTGAGAGAAAAGAAGACTGAGCATTAGTTATTAGTAGAATTTTATATTTAAGTTTATTTTAATCTGCAAAAGTATATAGACCAATCATAGTATAGGAAATAACAGTGAAGCTGGTAAATAAATTATCTATTTTCAAAAGCTAAGAAGCTTACTGAAGTGTTAAAAGTAGGAAAAAAAAAATTACCATTTTTTTCTCTTTGCTTATCTTCTCTGTCAGTTATTCTAATTTGAAAAATGGAAGGCATGTCAAGAGAGGGAGTCACCAGAAGAGTAAGAAGATTGAGAAACTGAAAAAAGAGAACATTTCATAAAATAATCATAGAATGGCTTGAGTTGGAAAGGACCTTAAACATCATCTACTTCCAACCCTCCTGCCATGGGCAGGGACCCCTGCCATTAGACCAGGTTGCTCATAGCCTCATCCAACCTGGATATCAGGGAGAAGAGCTCAGTGCCTCCCTCTCCAGTTTCCTTCCCCAGGAAGCTGTAGAGAGCAATAAGGTTGTCCTTTAGTCCCCTTTTCTCCAAACTAAACAAGCCCAGAGTCCCTAGCTGCTCCTTATAGGACACTCCTTCCAGCCTTTTCACTGATTTGTTGCCCTCCTTCTCTGAATGCATTCAAGGACCTTAGCGTCCTTCTTAAAAGGTGGGGCCCGGAACTGCACTTACTATTCCAGGTAAGACCTCATGATCATTGAATACATCAGGATAATCTCTTCTTTTGTCCGGCTGCTCATGCTGTGTTTGGTGCACCCCAGGATGGGATTTGCTCTCTGGGCTGCCAGGGCTCACTGCTGACTCACATTGAGCTTAGTATCAACCAGCACCCCCAGATGACTTTCTTCAGGGCTGCTCTCCAGTACCCTGTGAGCTGCTCTTGTTCCTCAGGAGTGTTCCCTTCCAGTTTTGTATCATCAGCAAACTTGCTAATGATTCATTCAACTTCTGCATCCAGATGGTTGATAAATATATTGATCAGATCTGTCCTTAGAACTGAGCCCTGGAAACACTGCTGGTGACTGGTTGCCAGCCAGGTGTTGCCCCATTTGCTACAACTGTTCAGCCAGTTCTCCACAGCACACCGTACCTGCTCATCTCACAATTGGACAACTTGTCCAGTGGGACAGTATCAAAAGCCTTACTAAGATCCAGAAAAACTGCATCCACTGCCTTACCCTCATCCCCTAGACAGGTACCCTTATCATAGGATATCATATTAATTAGACAGGACTTTCCCTTCATGAACTAGTGTTGACTGTGTCTGATGATTGCACTGTCCTTTAAATGACTTCCTATAGTACCCAGTATGATCTTCATAATTTTTCCAGGTACTGAGGTTAGACTAATGGGTCTGTAGTTTCCATATTGCACTTCTCTATTACATAGCACAGAATTCACAGCTCAAATGGACATTTATTTCACCTTACTCTTGTCAGACAGTACCTTTGTCTGGATTTAGACAGCAACAAGGACTGTTTTTCATTACTGGAACCAGGCTCAATCCTTCATCAGTTGCGTATATTGTAGACCTAGTTCTGGATTTTCCTTCAATACTTTCCCTGGATTTTGTGGGAATAACTCAGCAAAGACTTCTTTGGTGGTAGTGTCTTTAATACTGTTTAATGATCATACCTACACCCACTTGCTTCAGGAAGCAGTCTAATATTTGGCGTTTTCTCAGATCCAGATTGGTGCTTTTTGACACCTAGGTAAGGACAGCGGATCTGGCTTCTGCTTTTCACTGAATACCAAGAAAGATGGCTTAAACTCAGGTTACCCATACATCAATTTCCTTCTAAGCTGTTAACAAAATCATCTGCAAATATATCTATACATTTTTATCACTGTGATTAGGTTATGTGAGATACATACTAGTGTGAGGCCAGGAAAATTTATGTTGCAGGCAAGGGGAAGCTGATCTCTGCACAGTGATGTCACAAGGACTTTTTCTTGATGAGAAATGTTGGTCATGCAATGTTGGTATGCATTTGAGTTCAAGTTTATTTTGCTTCCTATGTGATGTTTTATGATGTTCTGACTCTTTTCAAATGTCAAGGTGAAGATCTAATCTAATTTCCTCAAGTATCTACTTGCTAATACTCAGCAATATTTTAAAGATCCCTAAAGAGATACAAAAACCAACATGTTAAAGAAGACATCTTCCATGTGGGCTTTGTGAGAAATAGGCACATCCAGGGCAGAATTCTTTTCTATTTATAGACTTGAGTGTATCTACTTTACTTAAAAGTGCTTGTTTCTCTTGACTAACTACAAAATGACAGCAGGGTAG
Organism: Todiramphus chloris collaris; assembly: GCA_025345505.1. NCBI lineage: Eukaryota > Metazoa > Chordata > Aves > Coraciiformes > Alcedinidae > Todiramphus > Todiramphus chloris. The sequence goes on from JANVCC010000261.1 coordinate 6,834,947, forward strand.
CTAGTCCAGATGTAGACATCTATATTGCAGACACCTCCTGCTTGATGAATCCAGCTTTACATAATTTATCTGTAAATAATTCAAAGGAAATAGCACAAGAGAAAGTAATATTGTGATATTATTCACTGTTTGAAGATTATGCTGCTTTTATACTCCATTCTGGGAATTTTTCCCAATTTTGCCAGCAATTTGTCAAAGGCCAACAAGAAAACAGTTGAGTCAGACTTGCAAAAGAGCTATATCAAAGTACCCAAAAGGTGTAAGTACACTGTTGATTACTACAGACCAATATATATATTTTTTTTATTTTTAGTATTTTGTTAGTTGTGTTTTTTTTCTCTTGCTCCCAAATGAAGAGAATAAGTGAAATAAAACAGTTCAGAGACCTTAGCTTTTTTTTTTTGTCTGAAATTATGTGGGTTCGATACACAATCTGTAGTATAAGTTACTAAAACTGAAGAGAGTCTAGTATAAGAGAACTGATGTTCAATACATTGATCTCTCCCGTGTTCTTACCAACGTGTAAGAAGTTTGACCTTCACTGATGATCTGCCTAAGCAAAGCTGAATTCATAAAAAAGCAATTCCAAGGAGAGGAATATAGCTCAGATGTTAGTTAGCTATATATAACTCAACACTTATAATTAGAAATGTCCTACAGATTCTATGAACATTTTCTGCTTTGTGATTATTAGATTTAACATTGCAAAATACGCGTGGACAGAGCTGTTAACAGCAATGATACTGATCTTTGTAGCACTGACAGTATTTTGCACACATGCTGAAGGCATGAAGGAGTAAATATTCCCTGCTGAAAAGGTTTGTGGTCTGACTTGACAGCATAAACAAGGAATGAAAAATGTTGAACAACTAAAGGCACCAAAAAATAAGTTCGAAAGACATGCATGAGAATCATTAGTTCCGAACCCCTCTCATTTGTCTTTTATGCCTCAGTTATAAAATTTACTTAGTGCTTTAGAGTTTATTTACCGATGTGTTATAAGATTTCTTTCTATTTGTTTAGCTGATTATTTGCAATTATTTACAGTTACCACTACTAATGGTTTCCAGAGTTTTAATTATGGAGCGACTTTTGTAAAATGGGTTCTATTCCCACCAGTATCATGAACTTAAATACTGGCATGGGTAATTAAGTTTCCATTGGACAAGTAATCCTTGTAACTAACTTGTAACCAACACAACTCCACTTGGTTCATGGCCTCTAGCATTGAACTGCCTGCTCAAGTCATGACTTCACAGAGCACCTCTACTAGTTGAAGACATCTCCAGAAAAGCTCTGTTTTCAGTAATCTGATCATCTAATCCAAGAAATGGATCAATCTAATCCAAGGGAAGAGATGAAATTTATTGTATTAACTTTGTGCAAAATGAAGATCCAAGTCCTATTACTAATAACTGTACCACAATCAACAGCAAGTCTCTTGATGTCATTAACGTGATGAATTCAAAGTCCCAGAAACTACTAGTTTGTGTACTTCAAGCATTTAGTGAACTCATCTTACTTGTCTAGCTCTTCCATACATACATAAATTTTTTTACATACATAAATTTAGAAATCCTCATGGATTCTTAGAACTAAAGTCAAAGCTATGGTCTTAATCTTAATTTGGAATTTAGATTCTTCTGAGAGGGCTTCAATATCCCATCCATCCATCCATTTCAAACAATGAACAATTGATTCTCTTCAGCAATATGATTAGAGGTACAGATACTATGCATCAGTAATCCAGACCTTGGCTATGGATACTTAAAAAAACATGAAACTGCTTTTTTTTCCGTTCCTTTAGCATAATCATCTGATTTAAAATATTTGCACTCATTCCCTTCGTGAGGCATTGTCCATAGAAACAGGCAATTTTTGAGGGATATCAAGTCAAGCCAAGACTAATTATAAAAGGATTTACTGCAAGGAAAACCAGTGAAATCCTAGATCTATAGCAAAGACTCTTTTGACAGAAAGATTAAGAAGGATGGGAAGAGGTTGATAGATGTTTCCTATTAGACAGCAACGTATGTTAACCCTAGATGTACTTCATGTGTTAGTCATACGTTTACAGGAGAGGGTAAAGGTAAACCAAGTTAAATTGCTTATATTTTTCATTATAAATGCCTATTGATTTCAAAATACTGATGAAAGAAAAAAAAATGGTGAATTAAAAAGCTTTGTGGACAAGCAGCAAAAGAAATTATTTGTAAAATATTGTTCTGAACTGCTGTACTGCTTCTCCCCCACAAAACTTCCCTAGCAATCTGACATGCTTGTTTCTTACAGATCTGCTTTTGATTCAGATATAAAACACTGTTTTTCCCACATCACGTGAATTTCTTCAAATACCTCATTATTCTTGTTCATATAAAGTAAATTCTTTCATGGCAACACACCAGTTTTCTCTTGTTATTTTGGTGGGTTTTTGCAACCATCACCAAAAGATCAATCTGTTTGCAATACCATGGGCAAATGCAATCTATTTTAAAAATAATTTTCACTCCCAACTACCCAACTACTGAAAAAAACTCATACAGCAATCATATTTGTGACTTAAAGGGAAATCAGTAAGCCTACACTAATTCTATAACTTCAAGCAAGAAATACCTAATTTATGACTTTGCCACATAAAGTGCTTCCAATTGCACCCTGAATCCCCTACCTTTTTGACATCAGTTTTTTCTAGGTCACATTTATCGGGTCTGATTCTTTAGGGGAAGACTCAGGTTTAACAGGTACCAACTGCCAGAGACTAACATGAAGAGGTACTGGGGGAGGTGGAATATGACAGCTGTCAACCATCCTTATAGCCTCTCAGCTAAGGGAGCCAAGTTACGCCTATTCACAACTTGAAGCTCTGTTTTGTTTCCTACAGCAGCCAACCCAAGGGGACTAATCTGGCAGCCAGAACAAGAGCTCTCTGGTAGTCAGGGACTATGGAGCAGATGTAATGCAGAACAAGATCTGCTAGCTCTGTAACCTGGGGGGGACCTGCATGTAAAGGGAATCAAAGCCTGGCTGTTTGAATCAGTTGAGTCTACTTTGTAGTTTCATTAACATGAAAAGGAAAGATGAGGTTTTGTCCCAATATATAGGAGAAATTAATCTTACAGTTCTGATTTATTAACTTTCAACCCTTTTAGAGGTATATCTTAGAAATGTGGAAAGAAAAGCTAAATGATATGGTGCCTAATGATGTTATTTTTAAAAGTTTTTAAATAAATTCTCCTAAGTCATTTTATAAGGAAATTTAGATTGTAAAGAAAATGTTCATAATTAAGAAAAAAAACTACAAAAACCCAAGGCAAAATTTAAATAAGCACACTATAGTGAGCCTAATTCTAATTTATATTAGGCATCTTTATACTCCTCTACTACTGCAGAGAGGTTTGGAAATACTTGTAAAAGTAATTTATGCCCACTTTAAGGCCCATTTATGCTGCCAGAACAGTGAGCAGCTGAGTCACTGAGCTGAGAGTCACAGCAGTCAACATCGGTCAAAAATTTCTAAGTGTGCATTTATTCATTCCAAGTGTCTAAAACTGGTATTCATCATTAACACATCTTTAAAACTGCAGCCAGCAAATCAGTGATGAAAACAGTCGTATGAGCCAGGCACCCCGTTACAGAGGATTATACTCTGGAATTTTCAAATTTAAAAGATTTCATTAACTTTAATTAAGAGACTGCTACAGAATGGTCTTAACCTTTCCCCTAATAGAGAATACAGAACAATAGGAATGAAGTTTGAACAACCTGTAGATAGCAAAGTATTTGGCTGAAATATTCAATGACTCAATAGGTGAGTAATCAAATCTGTATTGGTTTAAAGGAATGTTATTCAGAATAAATGGATGAACTAGTTCTTCAGAAGAGTTCAGAAAGAAACACAATTAAAAAAAAAAACTGTATAGCAGCAAAAACCATCAGATTTCTCTGATCCAAATTTTTAATGCATGGTCATTCTGAAAAAGTTAAAAGGAGGTAGTCATTTTGATAAAATTAATGAAAAAAAAAAAAGTCAGAATCCTAATATTACAAGACTCCAATATTTTATAAATAATGGTGTATTTTTTTCAGAGCTATCCCTCTTGAATTTATCACTTTCCTTCACCTACCTTACCCACTGTTCCAAAAGATCAAAAGTGTTGATTTTTAAGGGTATTTCTACTGGCAAAAATATATTAACTCTCATGTAATACAGCTGGAGAATTGAAAAGTATTCAATTTATAAATGTCATTCTGCAGTAGACTACTTGTTGAAATTGGGAACACTTTTTAAAAAAGCCATTCACATCTGAGAGGTAAAGATTCACCATGTAATGATCAAATCCCTGATAGTCATTAAAATGAAGGACCCTGCTGAAGAGCAGCTTCAGATAAAGACTTGCAGAGAATAAAGATTATCACAGACGGACAAACACATGATATATGTGACAGTATCTCCACAGAAATTACCCCTTTATTCTGCAAGCTAATTCCAGGCATAGCCAGCTAATGAGCAACAGCCCTTGACATAACTGAGATAGAAGTATTTCTCCTTTGCTTGTTTTCACCTTCTTCAATATTGATGCCAATGCACAATGCTAAAAAAGTTGTAACTCGCATACAGCAGATTTGGAACTTAGAAGATATTCTCACAGCTTGGCCAAAGTGAGAGATTCATTTGGTTTTACAGTTTATATCATTTCAAGTATCCTTACATTGACATCTTAGGTTTAGTGTTAGCCTTTTTTCTAGGTGACTCTGGGAACTACCAGGCTGATTCTAAAACTCCTTGCTGTGACCAATCTGTACTGCATAAGTGAGACGATAAATTTTCTTGTTCTGTTGTTCGATGGGTTTGTTTGCACTACCGTATTTACTAAATACTGCAAGAGCCTCCTCCCTCTGCTGGTCCCTTCCTTCTGGAAGGAATATTACACATGGGCCATTTCTTAAAGTACACCAGAGTATACTTTCTAAAAGCATAAATCTCAGTATCACAGAAACAAGTTTTGATAAGCCTTCTACAAATTCTGCATTCCCTCGAGACCATCTACTTAGCAGATAATAGAAACAGCTGATACAGACACTGAACTGTCATTCATGTTTAGGGGAAAGAGATTTCCTGGATTAATGATTAGCAAATGGTGGCATTAACTGAGTGGGAGGTTGATGAATCTTTCAGATCCTCCATATGTATATAACATGACCAAAAGAAGGTTTTTCCCTGCCTGGCTTGCTGAAGAATCTTATTAAAGAAGTGGGATCGAGGACATAAGAGTGTAAGAGACCTTTTTATGCTATATTGTGTCAAATCTCAAAATCAAAGATTTGCTCACTGTGCAAAGCTATGTTTTCTCCTATGAAAAAGATTAGGAGCAAAAATCAGTGGGTAAAAAATTGTCAGTACCCAAAAGCTTTAAAAATGTGATGCATTAAATATGTGATAAATTTTATGAGTATGAATCTCAGAAGTTTGGAGTTCTCCTGTGCGATGACAGTGCTTAATACATGCCCTTAAAATATCCAAGTATTTCTAACATGTAGGTCAAAAAAATCCTATTCTTATGATCCAAAGAACATTAATCACTTCTATTAAAATATATCCATAAAGAAATTGTTGTGTAATTAATGATTATTGATATTCTAAACAACTATCTCCCCTGATCACATCTCTGCTGAGTACATTACAATTAAAACCTTGTAAATATTAAATATGCAGAATGTAATCCTTTTGATAGTAAACCCAAATACCATAGTCAGCAAGTAACTTCCATCTCATCCACAGAAATCAGAGTAGATTTCATTTGCTTATATTAAAAAAATAAAGAAAATACAGAGAAAACTTTGTAGGCCAGCTACTGAAGTATGCAGTTGCTAATTAGTGTTCATCAGGGGATATAACTGGCCTTGACCAGACATCATTATTGGAATCATATCTACAAGGAACCAGATCAGTGTAAATAAAACCAAGCAATCTTTTTCCCCACTTTAAATCTTAGAGTTGTATCAGTCTTGGTAAAATGTCAGTCTACTGCTGCAGTCCCCATTACAAATCGTAACCGTGGCTCCCTGCTGTTCTGCTACAATCTATAACATCCACAGCGCTCTTTTACTTGACCTATTTCCTCTTTTTTCCTTCTTCTGATGTAGCTGTAAAATGGGAGTATATGAACTACCACTAGAGCATGTCTTATTCCATGTATGATGAAGCAGGATATATATATGCTTTTATATACATATAAATGTCTTCATCTAACCAATGATAAGGACTTTTATTAGCTGTACATTGCTTCAAGCTGGTGAGGAGGAAAGACCTTTCGCTATATTCAGTTTTTTTCCACAGACAATTGTAGCTGTTCTGAAAGGCAGTGGCACCTGCAGATAAAAGACACAACTGAAAATGCCATCTATCTCTTAAACTATAACAGTGCTTATTGTCATCAGTGTCTATTCTATTGATCTTTTCAGTAATAACATTTTTCATTCATTTATTTTCTCAATTTCTTTCCTACTTAATGTCACCACACCTATTTAGACACTTCTCTGTTGTGGAAAATCTCTGAAAACATAGCAAGAAACTGTATTGATAAATGTACATAAACTGCTAAAATACCATTTTTATAGTAATTTAGATCTGCTTTTAACTATTTTTATTCACATGAGTGGAAAAGGGGCAGTGGTGCAGTGGAAGAGTTAGAGTGGGGACAGCTGAAGTGTTCCCGAGAATAACAGCTTAGTTGTGGTCTAAAGCATTACATAAATATTGGGCCTTATAAGTCCAGTAAAAAACATGTAGTGATTCATCAAGGTGCTCAAAAGAGCAATCTTCTCGGCTTGAATGACTTCTGGCCAGCAGGCAGAACCAAGGCCTAATTTAGCAGTCAGTTTGTATCGTGTCAGGCAGTAGGTAGTATTATAGGTAGTCTTCAGGATTCACTGGACAATGCTCAGGATCTCTGCAGTTTGGGAGATATTTTTTTCCAGAATCCTGTCTACATCCATGGATTCATATTCGAGCGCTTTGTCCTGTTGTATCAACTGCCCCTCACACTGCATTTGCTCACCTGTCTTTGTACGAGTTGACAGTCTAGCACTGTTGAACTGTTATTGACCATTACCTGAGAGTTTAGTCATTGATGTAAGTATGTGCAACTGTGCTGTATCTACATTTATTCTATGGCTATTGCTGCAGTTGTTTTAATCACTGAGGATACCACTGTTTCCTTTAAATTATCCACAATTAGATTTCTGCTGAGTTAGTCTCTGATGCAAGCTATTTAAATGAAGGCAGACTTTTCACTTGCCATAAAACTGATAATCTTGTCATTCTCCAAAATATGGTTCATTTTTTCATTAAGAGAAAATGAAGGGTGATTTCCAAGTTTGCATTAAAATATGTTTATTTTCTATTTTTCTGTTCTTCTGCTCAGATTTCTCTGCACTTCTAACACAGAAAATCTGCAGTTCTCTCCCCATGTTCACAGGCACACACGTATAATATCCCTGAGTGATATTTTCACCTTTCCAAATGAGTAGCTGCAGAACCTGTTCAGGCTTGTCCTTCCAGACCTTTAGTAAGAGTACTTAAAAAAAGAGATTCTCAATTTATTGCCAGACCTGACAAGGCTTAGAATTATTTTTTTTTTTCCCCAGCAGAAATCTTTTGATTTAGGGTGTAAAAAAATCACTTTTAGGACAAGCAACCAAACAGAAAACCAAAAAAGCCCTTAGAGTAACCACATCTATATTAGCAGAAAATATCTTTTCCTATTATATTTGATTCCATTTGAAGAACTAACTAATGCTCTACTAGTGTATTTACAGAAGCAATCTCTTTAAGTGTGTGCAAGACTGGATTATTCATATCCCTTTTCTTTTTAAAGGCATATTCTAGAAGAAATTCAGTGTAAATTACTTTAGAATAATTGCTAATTTTTTTTGCCTTCTATTTAAGAATTTACCTGTTTCTCGTGATACATTTCAGTGTATTTCTATCTCATGTTCTTTGCCCTCTGCTCTCTTTCCACTAAGAGGTCTATCATGTATGTTCATGTCAGCTGAGGGGATACAAGTTAGCTCAGCTTCATTCTCTGACAATAAAACTGATGTCAGCACCAATTATATAAATTTAAGCATGTGAAAAGCTAGTTATGCTGACTTTGGTTTTAAAAGAATCATAAAAAAGAAAAAAAACTACCTTAATTTGTTGCTATTTGGAAAGAAGAACCCAGCCAATATGCAAGAAAATATTAGTCTTTTTAGAAAAAAATAGTAAGATTAATTAACCCTTCTATGAATTATGGAAAATTGGGTATCAATCTGCTGCCAGGTTTTGAATTCTAATTTCATGTATGGTATTCTTTGCATTTTCCTGTCCTTAGAGGGAAGTTGTAAGTGTGCAGATGAGAAGACCACTGTTCTCTCTCTGGAAGATACATGTTTAGAGAGCTGAAGCTAAGGACTTCCTAGGGTGTCAATTACTGCTGGGCACCGGGAACAAATCTTAAATAACCAAACAATTTATTTTACTAATATTATGATTATTATAAAATCCATTGAGGAGCAGTTGCTTTGAAGCCTCCTTTGCAGGATCACAGCTCTATCAGCTTCCTCTGACAAAACCTCTTTTTCAGAGTAATGCAAACACTGTCTTGCAGACAGGTATAATTTTGTTGCCTATGCCTAGAAGCACAAACAAAGAATAACACTACAGGCAATGAATTTGCCATCTCACAGAGGATGCTCTGAATTTCAGGCACTGGTCAAAGAAACTAAACAGTATGAAAGCATAAATTTAGTTGAATTTTGATATTTGGGTAGCAGAGTGTGTGGGACAGAAACAGCGTATCTCCCCACCTCTGTGTTCTGCACTGATTCAGAATCTCATGTGAATGGTGAATGTGGGAATGCTTTTAGAAAAGTTATGCTTCTTCCATTATCACCCTTTCCCAGTTCTTGAAGCTATTAAATGCTATGCTTGCATAATGTCTCATGCACCATTGCTTCTGGTGTATGCCTGCACTGCACTCTGAAATCTTAACACAGAGAACATCAAATACAGGTTCTTACAAAGAACATCAAACATATCTTTCTACCTAAAAACGGAAGACTCATTTTTTTTAGAAAATGAATGCCTTGCTACTTAAAATATCCTAGAAAATAGGGAGGTCCTGGAAATTGTACACTTTAAAAGCCCCAAGCATCAACTTGAAATATGTGTCTAGAGAAAATAAGATGTTACTCTCTAGTTTCTGCAGGGTTATTTTCTGGAAGGGAAACAATAAATAGCTTTGCCAAAATACTTGCCAATACTGGTTTTAATCATATGAACTCTCACTAAATGACAGTTAAGAGTAGAAAAGAGGATAGTAGTTCAAACTGCAGAAGGGTTTTCTTTTTTGTTACTTAAAAAGGCTGCGCATATAGGATTTGTATGAACCAATATATTTAGATCTTCTTGTAGAATAATGCTGAACATATGAATCTAGTGTGATGCACCCTAACTTTAGATGTGTGATAGTATTCTAAAAGTTAATTTTCTTGACTATTAGGCAAAACCAGGATAATTCGTTTGGATATTGTAACGATTTCCTTTTGCTTCAGAAAATGCTGTGCATGTGTACACCTGTAGATTACTGAGTGAGCTGGAGGCAGCTGTTAAATGTTTGGTGTGTCCTTGAGAGTTCTGCAATCTTTCATTCAGTGTTAACAACCATCTTCACAGTTTTACACATAAGGTCATGAGGGAGATGCTTGTATCCTGAATTTTGTCTACCCTCTTTAAAATATCACCAGTCTGATGGATTTCTGATTCTGTCAATGCCTTTGCTCTCAGTGTGTTTTGCTCATCTCTGACCAGCTGTGTCCAATGTGACTTTAGAGTACTTGGGCAAGGATATCTTTTGTTACCTGCGTTAAAAAAAAAGGAGTAAAAATCAAACTACTTCTCAATGTATTAAGGCATATTAAGTTGTATATTATCTTGATAGTGGAATGTATTAGGGCTGTAATTCTTTCTGATATATATACTATACCAATCCCATTTCACAAAAACCTATTGCAAAGAGCAATGGCTTAGTCTAGTTTTATGTGTTCAACAGTTTTGGAAGACAGACACATACACTAAAGAGTTTTCTTGTCTCTGCTAGTTTTCTTTTACCAGTGCTACATCACCAGGATCATAATTTCATTTGTTTTCTTGTTGCTTTTCACCTAGATATTAACTTTCAAAGAGGAAATATTTCAGTAAAAATGATGGCAATTTCAACATGATTGACTGCAGTTTTGGCTACTACCACTTCTATACCTTTTGGTGTTGCCATGTCATTCTTGTCTCTTCGTACTGTGTTGCTGCTACCAAGCTTATGTGTCCTTTCTCTCCTAACACTTTTATTAGAAGCATAAAGTAATACTAGTAGAAGGAGCTTTTCCAAACAGATGAATCTGTAAAAAGTTTAACCTAACTGACTCATTTTCTGTTACTTTTGATGTTTAGAAAGTGTACTACATCATTCTGTCTTTCTATGGAACTGGACTATTTGTTTTTTACAAACTGAGAATGTCTTCATAGGCTTAGGAGAATATCTTCATAGCTTTAGGACAAAATAAATCAGAAAAGAAATCTTATGTTTGACAGACTTGGCAATACACGTGACACACTTCTGCAGATATTTGTCCAGTTTCCCTCAAGCTACCTAAAGCCAGAAGCTTCAGAAACCCATTCATCACAAAATAACCACCCTCTGCTTCTCCAAATGAGGGCTGGCTGGCCACAGTACAGAGCAGGAGTCATTACCAGCAACAATCAGAAGGGACAAATATTACTGTTGAAGATAAAATGTGATTCCCCCATGATATCATTCAGAGTGTTACTGGAACTACTGTGTGATGTTTATATGATCCTGATGAATATCATTTAAAGAAAGTCATGTTTTAAATAGTATGGAGAGTCTTGAGTGTAAGGTAAATGTCATTATTTTCAGTGAAGTCCTTCCAGACTGAAAAGCCTGCACAATATGTGTTCAAGGAGCAAACTATTTGTCTTCAATAATTTAATCTGAAAATGGCTGGATACCAAAATTTCATTTTAGAGAGGTTGCTTCTAACCTTCTCACTTTTGTGCCAAGTTTCAGTGATCTGCAAATTTTTCAAACCTAGAATAACAGGGTTCATAATGGAAACGCTGACACTCTTGTAGGTATAGATGTGCCACCTACTGCTGTAATATCCAGTAGATAATTACTTTCAGCTTTCCACTCAGTGAATTAGGACAGATGAAATTTTTCATTAAAAGAAGAGTTTTGCTGTAAGAAAGTTCATTTCAGGACATGTACGCAATAATAAGCTAACTGCAGCTTGCTCTGTGATTTCTCAGTATTTTTGTTGTTGGTGGCTATTTTTTAATTCATGAAGACTCTCATGAATGAAAATACTCAGACTGAAAGGCCAGATAGGTACCTGCAGCTCACTTGTCCACACAACCCATCAGTGTAGCATGCAGCGTTCAATGTGTAGAGTTGAAATTAATTGTGATGTGCTCAATCACCTCATGTGGAGAGGAGTCTGCAGATGTTCTCAAGGCAGCTTCATAGCTAGTACCTTCCTACTGAATTTCAGCATAGATTCCCATTTAGGAAAAAATAAATAAATTCCAAAACATACTATATATCTGACAACATGAAAATCACCTGACATTTTACGTTTATTAGGAATGAAAATTGCTAAGCCAACACCCCCACAAAAAAAGTCATTATCAAGATCACATTATGGATTCTAGTTTTCAAAATATTTCACTATAGCTAAGTAGTCAATATTATGGTAAATTATATCAGAAGGGGTGGATTTAGCAAAATACCTTCTATTGCTACCAATTACCACTACTTTCATTAATCAATCAGTACTCAGAATATTTTCTCTGGGAGTTGATTGTGAACCGCAGGATAATATCCCTTTAAACTGTGCCGGGTGAGGATTTCTTTCATCACGAGAGTAGGTCAATATTTCAGCTAGATAAACTTTCTTTTTAATAACATTTTCAGAGAACAAACGTGAAATTATTAGATAATTCTTTCTTATTGTTGTGCTTCCCACTACTGTTTTCTAACTTAATTTGACCCCTTGAAAGCCTCCAGGAGTGTTGGGGCAAATGCTATATACTCACATCTACTATTTTCTTCTTCCTTATGTACTGATACTAGGTGGCAGACAGCAGCCCACAGCTACTTTAAAAAATAGCTACAGAGATACAGACAAGATCATCTTTCATTTTCACTCATTTAGGAATGCAGTTCTATATTTAGCCTTATTGGTACATTTATAATAATTTATAATAATGTATATTGAGCTCCTACCTGTGAATTCAAAGTCATATACAAGTTAAGTAATTTAGATTTAAATTTCAGAAGTCTCAAAATGCTTAAAAAGCTGCTCCTACTAGCACCCAGTTTTATTTCTCTTCCTACATCCAAAAAGTTAAAAAATAATTCTCTGTTTCCTTCTCAAATCCTACCCATCGCTTTTTCAATTAATGCTTCTTAAGATATGGTCATAGCAACTGGAAAATCATTGCAATGAGTTCAGGAATCCAATTAAGTCAAATAGAGGTGGCTAGATGAAGGACTCAAGAAATGGTGGTAAGAGAACTGGAAAAGTAGTTTATCAATATACAGCTGGGACTGAAAGTTACTGTGCCACTTAGTTCACTAATTAATCATCTCTTCAGTCACACTGCACTCAGCCTTGCTTTCCATTTTCTTCTTTTCAGTTTGTGGATACAGCGTGCTCTCCTGCAAGGTGTCAGGTAGGTTTTAAAAGTCTGTAATTCCAACATTAACTTTTCAGTTGCACACTCCCTCATAACTAATTCTTTTTATTTTTCCCTTTTCCTCCTCACTTGCTCTGATTTACTAAACCTTTAACCTATAAAGTTGTGTCTTAAATGGTCTAAAGCACCTGGAAATAAAATGGGGAATAGTAAACATTTTCCAAGTCAGACTCCATAAAGATTTATAATGCCTAACATCTAAGAAAAGGAACATTCCATAAAATAAGTTATAATGCTTAAAAATACTGGGATGAGCTACACCTCTGTGCAACTTTTCTTTCCAGTAGCCTATCACAATTGATAAAGCATCAAAAGCTTTATCACAAATGATAAAGCATCATTAAACTAATTGAATTTCCAATTAAACTATTTGTAAATAATTTGTGAACTATATATTATATATATATCATATATAATTAATTCCACATTAGTCATCTCTTTAACTGCAAATCTATTAACACCTAAATGTGGGGATTTACAGGAGTTAAGTAACTTCTGTTGAAGTTGGTTGATACATGCCAAACTTTATTCATTTGTATTAAGTTTCACTTTCTGGGTATGCATAGATTATCAGATATACTCAGCTTCTAAACCAGATGTGTGAAATCTCTGTCTTGAGGGCATTTGATTTCCAGGTTAACTCCAAGATGTTCACATAGGTGCCTTTCTTCTTCTGCACTAACATGAACAGTAGCATTTCAACTGATACTGGCATGAACAGGATCAGACACCTAATGAAACTTAAATTATCCAGCTATCACGCAACATTTCATCTTTGTCATAAAGCAGCATATTAAAGCTGAATATGGAGGTGGAAATAATACAGAAAATTAAGTTTACTACATTTGACCATTGCTGCTAACTCAGCTCTTCTACAAATAAAATAAATTAAAAACAAAGCAAGTGTTGCTATCAAATATTTGGAATCTCAGTGGATGAAAAGAGTTCTCAAAGGTTAATAAAGACTGCTTGTAATGGAAAGTGATATTATGCAATTGTTATTCAGCAGTGGCTAAAAATGAAACAGATATGAAGCAGTAACATACAGAGGATGTTATTTCGTTTTCATAATGCAGTTTAATTTTGCAGTTCTTCAACAATAAAAGTAAGTGATTCAAGTTTAATAGAAAAAACTGGAGTCAAAGTGAATGAAATATCTTATTTTTACAGCCGTGGGAACAATTCATAACATAGCAAATGCAAGTGCAATAATAAGTTATGAGAGCAAGACTGACAGGAAAGAAATCATTTTATAGTGCTAAGATTGTACAAAAAATAGAACTGAATTAAACTCATTAGTGGAATAGCATCAGCCTGTACTTGAAATCACATTTACAAAATGATTTATGTGCTGAATTAGCCTGACAATTTTTTTTCCCTCTTCTCTTTCTCATATATCTCTGTGTATTGGGTTTACATGGCAAGGCTTTGGTAGCAGGGGAGCTGCATGGGGGGACCCACACTGGAGCAGTCTGCTTCTGAACCGTTGGGCCCTGTGGAAAGGACACATGCTGGAGCAGGTCTAGTAGAACTGTATCACTGGAAGGGAGCCCACACTGTAACTCTAGCTGGTTATCTTCTGAGTCTAAATATCAATCCTAATCTCAAATTTAAGCCAAACATTCAACACTGACTCCTTGGTTCTTTGTGTACCCCATAGTGACATGTCAACTCTTCATCTAGTGTAGTCAGAGGGATCACAAAGATTTGCTCTGGCACATTCAATTCCATTCCAAATTCCATGTGGCATTTGAAACTTTTTACAACTAAAAAGCCCAGAGATTCTTAAACTTTTGTACAGTTCCTGGAAGCCACAGCCTGGATAGGCATGGATAAAATGAGTGACTGCTCTGGACAGAAAATCAGTGTTAGTAGCAGAAGTACATTCTTAAGTACAACAAATCTATCTCCTCTATACACCTACCTCATTAAATTAAAGGTGAAATAAAAAATAAAGGCAGCAAGTGGGGCAAGCTTGGGTGCTGGATGTCAGGTCATCCAAACTGCTTAAGTTTTGCTCCCAGGCTCCCGTTTATATCACTTCAATGAAGTGTCTTTGTAACAAAACTCAGGCATGACTCTTGGTAGGACTGTAGCTCTCTACAAGCACTTCTTCCAGAAGGTGATACTAGTGATGTAGCACCATAGTGGTCTGCTTGAACAGTTTTCTAGCACTCTTCCAGCAGGCTTTGTAACTGTTCACATCTTTTATGATGCCACATCTTCAAATTAGTGTTATAAAGCACTAGCCTGACACATTCTTATAGTCACTAAGTGAGAAAAAAACACACAAGAATTACTCTTTCTGTCTTAGCTCCACAGGACCCAGATACAAAACTAATGTATCCTTCTTAGATGACAAACTAGCTAAATATAAACATGAAGATAGTCTGACAAATATTTCACAAAGGAAAAAAAACCAAAAACAAAACAACAAGGGAAATTGCATAGTCTTGTTTCTGCTATATCAGACTAGTAACTTTCCCTGGGTGGCTTGATTTCAACCCTAAGGCTTGTACATGTTCACCTACAACCAAAATGCCCCCGCTGAATTGAAGTTTCACATTGCAACATGCAAATTAAGGCAGCAGATTTCATTACAGACTGGAGCCAACTCAGCTTCTGTGTATAACTTTTCACTTTGGTGCTGTGTTGTTCATCTCAAATATTAACCTGTTGATTATTTGTGCTGCTACAACACACAAATCTATTACAGAGGTTTTGTTTCTATGCTTTAATAAAGAATTTCACAATAATGACCTGGAATATAATGACCTAGAATTAGAGGTTGGTTTTGGTTTGTTTTTTTTTTTTGTTTGTTTGGTTGGTTGGTTGGTTGGTTTTTGTCAGGCTATGGGTCTATGAATGTGCTGTAACAGTTTTGGTTTGAACATATGTGAATAGGAAATCTATGTTTCTACAAAATAGTTCCTTATGTTAAATCCATGACATCTGATATTGGTACATAAAATCACATCCTCTGAAGTTTTATTAACAAAACTGTTCTTTATATTTGGTTTTGATTCTGGCTTGCCTGTGAAACGTTTCCTTTGGTCTACACTGGGTAGTTCAATTCCTTCACTGCAGCGAGCATTTTCAATGGCAAATGAGAGTTGCAACTCCCTTTCCTTATCCTTGATAGGTTCTAATCTTTTCAAAGTCCAGCCTGTTCCACACAATGAACGTATTTTGGTCAGTATTTTAGTAAATTGTTAGTGTCTCCAACAAAATGTATTGTTTGTTAATACTCTAATTCACACAATGTGAATCCAGAGTGTGTGTTAGCGATCTCAGTCTTCTCTTAATGTTTTATCACGACAAAAACTTTTCTTGACTCACAAACTTAACCAGCTCAAATAATTATTTACATTTATAAGGATTTCCTGCCTAGTATATTTCAGTCCTTTTTTGTTCCAACTGTAAAATACAGTATTTGAAAATTCTTCAGAAACCTCCTTTCTGCTGATGGGCTAAAAGACGCTTGGGGTTTACTGTGCTTAGTTATGGCCTTGGTTATTTCTGATATCATGCATTAGGGAATGTTAGTAAGAACTTGAATGTAATTTTCTGGACCTAGAGACATGACTGCCTCTGAGGGAGTGGTGTTATGCCTTTGCCTCATCACGTAAATCAGTATTCACCGATTTCAGAAGATACATTTGCTGTTTGACAGATGGGTCAAACATCCCTTCCACTTAGATAAGTATTTTGCTAGCCAGGGTGCTTGTTTCCTTTTCATAACAAAGGTAAAAGCTTTCCTGCAGTGCAGCTAGCCCACCACCTCTGTGCCCATCAATACCATTCAGTAACACTCACATGATCAGCTCTGCTTCATAGACTAGTTTTTTTCTTCCTCTTGACTATGGTTAGTAAGGGCAAGTTTCCAGCATATATGGTAGGTCTACACTTTGCAAAGTAATGAAAACAGCATTATTTCCAAACTATATTCCTACAGACACACCACCTACTTGTATGGAAATATAATGCAACTGCTATTGTACTTGGTTTATCTTTTCCCTCCCTCCCTTTTTTTTTTGGTATCTTAATTATTTATATAAGTGACATTTCAAAACTTCAGTTCTGTTCTTTCTTCTGTCTATATCAGTAAAAAATAAAGTCCGATATAATGCCACAGTATCTTGTATTTAAGGTCTGGAAATTATTTTTTAAAAGATCAACAAGTTGTATTTGGAAACTCACTGACTTTATTCAGTGCACATTTGTAACAGCATTATCTTATCTGAAGGACTCTCCAGATGAAAATCAGTTACTAGAAATGAGAAATTACTGAAAATTAATTTTCAGAAAAGACCAAATATAGGGAAGTGCAAATATCAAAATGTCTGTTGGTCTATTCAGTTAGCCTACGTATTTTCTGTTGTAGCATTAATTCTAGAAATAGAGGTAACGAATTCGCGGGAACTGCAGTGGAGTTATGGCAATAATATTCCTGTCACTATTGAAAATATCCCAAACATAAACTTTTTGAGAATGTATTCAAAAGTGATTGAAATGGAGAAACCTTTCTTTGCCCTTACTCCTGCTGCTTCTCTGACTTTCCTGTCATCCTGTGATTCTGTTGTAGACAGCTAAGTGGATCAGCTCAGAGCATATCTACTGAGCATATTTGAGTTGCTCAGTCCAGCAGTCTTGTGAAGTCCCATGTGTAGAAGAGCATATGTGGAGCAATGCCAAACCCACTGCAGGTTGGGGTGTTGTGGGTGGAAGAGTAATGCAAGAGAGCAGCAAGCAGCAGAAAGGGCAGTAAGAGCCCTGAGGGAAAAAGATACAGGTGGCACAGGAGAGGTTACAGGGAGAAACGGAACTATCAGATACATGGCTGGATAACAGCAACATAAAAGAAGAGAAAGAGCAATTCATAAGTGAAAGGACCATTGGGAGAATAAAAGCCATCGATAAAGCTCTATTTTTTTTTATTGTTTTCTCTTCAGAGCAGCCGAGAGTACAGAGGAGAGTCCAACAGTATAGAGGAGAGTAGAATACATGGCCTCAGGAGATAAGAATTAAACAGAGGCTTGGGTGTCATATATGGGACTCCCTGACATATGATAGGCTGACTGGGAATAAATTTCTTTGAGCATAGTTTTAAACTGTTCTCTAGATTTGCCACACTCATAAACAGACTTGTTTACTGAAAGCCAATGGAGCATGTTAAAGTCAGACTGAAAAACAGAGTCCATTTCGGCACAGAGGACAGAGTGGGCTGGTGTCCCTCACCGCTGCCTCTGAAGGCAATCAGGAAAGCTGTAAGGAAAGTGTACAGGGAGCCCCATCTCACTAAGGCAGCATCTCCCTGACTCCTCATGGCAAAGGATGTGATAGCTCCATGGATGCCTGTGCCCCATGGCTTGGGTCTGTCAACAAAAAGTTGTCAAAAAATGCACCTAAGGATTACTTAAAAGTATAATCTATTAAGATTTTTGTGGAACTTCACCTACTCAGTTACTAAGGGGATGGCAGAGAATCAAAATTTAGTGCAGGCAAGCCTAGATAAAAGCACTTTTGTTTTAAAAATAACAAAAAGTGTAAAATTCTGCTGGCTTTACATTTGCAAATTCAAAAATTATTCATTACATTTGTGTCTCTCAAATTACATGAGTGTTCTACACAGGCTTTCACTTTCCGTGGATATTTGCTCCATGCCGTGTTTACATATACAGATATAAGCACTCATGCAGAACCACTGTCTGCCAACAACAAAAGTTCTCGTACTTACGTTTCAATCCCTCTCCTTTCTTCAATCTGTAAAAAACTGACCCTGGCTCTGACCAAATTAAATTTATGCCAAAATTCTCACCCCAATTTCCAGTGCCCAGATACCTCTGCAAAACCTTGTTAAGAAAGCCCATCTGTCCCTGTGCATGGTGTGTAAACATGTCCATGTGCAGGGCTTTTTTCAGTCCCTGTGGCAGCTTCAAGCACACAGCCATTTAGCTTGCAAAGGTATTTTTTTTGCATCCTTAAAATTTCTGAATCTGCCCTCAGGCTTGAGATCTTACTTTGGACTTATTTCCCTTACCCCAGCTTCACAGGTCCATTGCTGTGTTCTTGTTCTTCTGTCTCCTCTTCAGAAGGACAGAATATTCAGAAGTAAGAAATGGAAAAGGAGAAAAGATGTATGGGATTTTACTGGAACACTTTTAATTACTCTCCATTTCTCACTACCTTGAGAATCACACAACCACAGTAAGCTGCTGCATTGCAAGATACCTTATTCTGAGAGAAGGATTATTGTTTCAGTCTATTTGCATTAAAATCTTCTTTGCATTTCAATATCTCCTATTCTTAATTCCAGCTAGATTTTAAAAGCATACAGTGTCATAATTAATCACTTTGTGTGTTGGGGAACACTTTGCCTTTTAAAAGCCAGTTCTAAAAAAGCAAATGGTATTTGGGAATAGCAAACAGGTTGACCAAAGGTGAATCTTGCCAGATGAATATGGTCTCCTTTTGTGAAGTGTCTGTGGATGAGAGAAGAGCAGTGGGTGTCGTTTATCACAGCTCTAGCAGGACATTCCTTATGGTCTCCCACAGCGTTTCTGTGTCCAAGTTAGGATGTTAAGATCTTAGATAAGGGAATGACTCAATGGGTGATAATCTGACTGGGCTGTCAGAAAGTGCAGTGGTTAATGGTTTGTGTTTTGCCAGTTAGCAGAGTTCCTCGGGGGTAGCTCTGCATCCATTCAGTATCTTTTATTCTCTTCAATATCTGTAACCTAGAAGAGGAGATGGGGCTCACCCTCATCAAGTCTTGGGACAATCCTAAACTGGGGCTTCAAAGGAGCCATTCAGAAAGACTTTAACAGGCTGGAGGAATGGACTGATACGAACCTTGTGAAATTCAACAAGGACAAATGCACAGTCCTGTACCTAGGGTGAAATAATCCTCTTCAGAAAACTGCAGCCATTATACTGAAGGACATGATTATTCCCTTCTGGGAGCAGGTGAAATATTGCATTCACTTTTGGGAGCTCCAGGGCAATAACAGTTTTGAAAAATGGAAGCAAGTTCATTTGATCAGGGGCTGTAGAATTTATCCTGTGAGGAGAGGCTGAGAAACTGGGACTTATTAAGCCTGGAGAACAGATGGCTTTGAGCAAACCTGACAGTAGTCCTCCCATACTTACAGGAAGGTCATTAAGAAGATAGGACCAGGCTCTTTACTGAAGTGCAAATGAGATCCAGGAAAGAAGGAGTGATAATGATCATAAATTTCAAAGGGGAACATTCCAACTGGATATAAGGAAAATTTGTCACCCTGAAGATAGTTAAGCATTCAAGCAGATTGTCCAGAGAGTTTACAGATTGGAGGTCCTTGGATGGTTTTGTGACCCATGTGGTCAAAGTCCTGAGAAGTTTCATTGAGCGTTGACCCTGCTTGGAGTAGGAGGCTGCACTAAGGACTCCCTGAGCTCCTTTCTGACCAGAATACTTCTACAATTCTAAGGTTCACAAATCATTCCTGAGATCTCAGAGTTGTTTTAATGTGGAAGTCTGTTATTCTCAATTCTGTGAATATTATGGGGTTGATGTGTTACCTGTGTTATTCCTGAAGTTGTTCCCTGAGATGACTACCTGCCTCTTGTTCTTCAATTTAGTATTTGGGAAAGGGCAGCCTGCACCCCCATAAGTTGTGATTAAAACATGAAATTCTTATTTAACTGCAGGACTATTCCATGTGATTTTTCTTCCCCTTATAGCCATAATGGCATTATTTTAATGAACTGATAGTAGATCCTTCAATCCCAAATTGGATTAATGCTTTGTCTTACCTTATATTTCTATCTACAAGTCCTTAGTGATTGTAACATCAGATTTCTAACATTGAAATCACTCTAATTTTAGCTTGCTTGAACAATATATTGACAACTAGTGATTCTTAGTTCAGTGATTCTGTTTCTTAATACCAGTGTTAAAAACTAATCAGAGCTTTAGTCCACAGGCTTTTTAGCAGATTCTCTCTCTGACTGAAGTTTCTAATTACCTACCAGACCAGGCATTACAAATGCTATCAGAGAAGTGCTTAAACTCCTACTCCTCTGAAAATTAAGTTAATCGATGTTTTATGGAGTATTATTTGTGTTTGGAAGTTTGGTGTGTTGGCCCATTGCCTTTTCACAAGGTTTTGGCTTGATAGGTTTGGTGTCTGTTAACTTTTCTTTCACTGAAACAGTTTCAAGTGAGACTACCTCAAGGAAGCAAGAATAATAGTGTAGAAGAAGTACAAACCTTTTTTCTTACCCCCACGGACATCAAATAATCTGAGTCTTGTTTGTTTCAAGGAGATAAAATTTTTTTTCACTGTTGTCGTGGGTTCTTTTCTTTGGCCTGCTCTGTAGTTTCAACAGGCTTTACTAGGTTCATTGATGTATTAATTCATTTCAGACCACTATAAGAAACCTTTGCATCATCCTTTCTAGATTTTGCATTCTGCAAGTGAGTTACTTGTGTTGCCTTTTTAATTATTATTTTGATTTCCCATAACTTCTTAAGAATCACATTCTCATGTTTTAGAGCAAGACCTGATAGTGAGAGAATCTGTAAACTGATGGGAAGTGCTCAAAAGTACAGGCTTGACCATGCTATGATAACAATTGTTTTCTGCCTGTACTGGTTCTCACACCTCCTTACAGCAGGATGAGCATCTGTCCATAGGTGCTAACAAACTGACTGCTCTTGAAACTAGGAACAGTCTCATTGTTTGAAACATTTTTAACGCTGCTGAGGTGCAACAGGCATTGGAAAGACCTTCAAGGTAAAGATCAAATTCAAGGGCATTTCTGTAGCTCAGTTCTATTTAAGGGAAGTATAACAAAAATCAATCCTAATCGACCATTTATGAGCTTTCTTAAAGGTTGTTCCTTTAACTCCAGTTCTTTGCTTTCTTCCTTTCTTTGTTCCCTTAATTTCTCTCCTATTTTGATTGAAAATGCTCTGAAAATTGTATTTATTGATGAGGCAACTCTTGACTCATGATGTCAGAGGGACAGTCTGGCTCCAAGCACATTTGAAGAGCTATCTAATGGCAGCCCTAATGGTCCTGGCCCTTGACCGTAACCTCATCTGAAGCTTCACTTAGCCATTCTTGTCTCATAAAAAGCATTCTATTACTTCCTTCACATACTCTTGACTAGGTTTTAGCTATTATTTTTCTTTTGCATTATACGAGTGATTCAGAAAAGGAAAAATGAAATCTAAAAAGTCAAGGTCCTGATACTGCCAAATTGTTTTACAGAGCTTTCAGTGTAGTCTGTGGGTGTTTTATTGTTGATGACACTGGGAGAAGAATTGGTCTCTATATGCTCATTGTAATCCAGTGGCTCAGCTGAAGAGTGTACGGTGCCACTAATAAGCTCCCATCAGAGAACAGCAACAGGAGGCTGGTTTCCTGGCACCAGCTGTGTACCTTACTGTGTCCTGCTACTGTTGAAAATGGGAATGACATATAAATTCTACTGATCAGAACACATTATGGCAACACGAGGAAAGGAGCAAGTTTCATTTTCCACAGCAGAAAGGAAGATACACCATAAAGGCTAAATGTTCCAAAGGACAGCTCTCCCGGGTATACTCTAGGTAAAGGATAAGTGTCCTGGGGACACTCTGTATTAAAGAGAGCGAGTGCCTGACAGCAAAGCAGGAACAGTCAGACAAACGAAGCTGCCTAAAACATTAAAGAAAAAAGCTAATTACATGTTTTACTGAATTGATGATAAACAGGGGATTGTTAAGATGTCCTTATTGTTGTTTTCGTTTTGTTTTGCCTTTTTTGTTGTTGTTGTTCTGGTTTTATTTCTTTAATTGCTAGGCAGAGCCTTGGTCCTGAAAAGACAATCTTACTCATCTTGATCTACACTTTTCACACAAGATGAAATCTCAGAGGCGGGTATAGCACTCTTTTCAGTGTCTCCGTAGGCTGCCTTTTGAAGGTTAGGTGAGCACCAAAATGTTACCTTTTGTTTTCCTTTTTGATTTTTCTGTGTACCACGAGATTCTAAGTCTTCCCTTTTGAAGCTTATGCTGTCTGTTGCTTCTGTGTTTTCTGGTTCACCTTCTAGTCCCTCTTGCTTTTTCTATCCCTCTTTCAGGTTTCCTCTGCTCTTCAAGCTTTATCTGTGTAATTCCTTGGAGCTTCACACTGAAGAAACATGATTTGACTGCAAGTTTTCCAGAGTCACAAATGAAATGCGCTCAGGAACTCTCTGTCTTTTGATGCCAAGTGCAAAAAACTTTCCTAAATGCTGTACCTTTGTCAGTCAATTACTGAAGCCTGTGAGAAAAGAAAGGAGTAATAAAACTATGTGCAATACTGAAAGGAATACCAGAAAGTAGAAACAGTCTTGATTTAATGGAGATGAGCATTATTGATTCCTGCCCTCCACAACAGAGCTTAAAAGCAAATAAAATCCATTATTTTCAATGGCAGACATTTTAAAAGCCTGTGTAATGTTTCAAAACATACTGCACTGGTGTTGCATTGTATCTTTGTTTTTGCACATTTCTGTTGTACCATGAGCAAGTTTTTCTGCTACATCATTCCAAGGACTAATTCCCTAAATACTACAATCAGTATCTCCACAGATCCGATTGCACCTGGGTTACCAGCTTGTCAAATCTCAGCCAAACAGGATCTAATGCTTCAAAATAAAATCTCAAGGAAACCCTACAGCTTGCAGGAAATTATTTTCAACACTTGGAAATGCCTGACTTTGATTCAGCACCACTTTCAACCCCCAGTGTGTAGGTAGGGAGAACCATGGTCTTTGAAGCGTGTCTTTTTCAACTGAATAAGACAAGATCACCTGAGCTCTTTCAAAAGCTGTGGTTTACTGAGGGTCATATTGTGGTCAGTTCTGCTTTTCCTTATTTCTTCCACTTCTCCCTTGTATTTTCAGCAACATTAGAAGCACCTCCCCATGGAAGGTCCTAGCTGAATCAAGTGTTGGGAAACTTCTGTACATTATCTTCACTCATTCTTCACCTTCTTTTTCCAAATGGCCTCTTTTTTTTCCTGCAGTAAAAGACAGAGTAGAAACTGCTGCTCTTTGGTAGCAGAATAATGTCAGCTGGCTTTCAATCCCACCTGGAGAGAAAGTACTGCCTTTGGCAAAGTGCTGTGGGGTCCTCTTGGGTAGAAGGATTTTATAACCATGGAAATTATGTTCCAGTTCTCTTTCTTCTTCTCTTCCACACACACCCCCCACCCCCCCCCCCCCTTATTTTTGTTCATATTTTTTTTGTTTTGTGTTGGTGTTTTTTTGTTTGGTTTTCTTCTCTAGATCTTGTGGTATTATTTATAGTTATATACTTATTTATATATACTTATTAGTTTTATATTTTAAAATAAAACATGAAACAAAGCAAAGCAAAACAAAACCAAGAAAAAATGCAATCTTCCAGTATAAAACCTGATTCTGTAGTGCAAACTGGACAACCTTGCTACTTCAGATTATTGAAACAATGAGCTGCTTGGATTTACTGGAGATTTCAGGCAGTTTTTCCTCCTGCAGTAGTCAGTCAGCATGGTGTTCCCAGTCATTTGCCAGAGAGATGGCAGTGCAGCTGCACAATATGCTACCTGCATTATAATTACTCTGACTTTACATACATATATGCTGGAGATACGCTTCCTTGTGTACTCCCATACAGCGCTACTTGCAGATCTGTCATTTTCAATTATAGCAGATGTTTTACAGGACTGTATGGAAGGAGGAGTGCTACTTAACCTGACAAAAGGAGAAACAAAATTCCTCTCTGCCCTCACTGGAAGTTTGAGCGGTGAGAGGAGCTTGGTATCCTTCCTGAAGGATGGGTACCAGAATAGCCTGGTCAAGGAGGCAACTAACACTATCTAGTAGATATAGGCCTGAGGTAGCCCTTACCCAGCTTGCTTGTTCCTACCCACCTTTGAGAACCAATGAGAGCTCTCATAGGCCTCTCTCAGAAAAGGCTGGTGAATAATTTTACATGTCATCACCTATTCTTGAATTATTGGACAGGCTCTCTACTCCATGTAGTGAATAAAATGGAATAAGTTGCACCCTATTACTTCTTTCTCCATAATATATTACAGCTTCATAGAAAAACCACTGCATCAGTTTAAGTGAAATCCTCTTTGCAGACACTTACTCCATTTTCCTCCAGTGCCTATTTTAATTTTTATTCTCTTATTCTTTTTAATTTCCTTAACTGAGGAACCTCTATCTGTCAGAAACATTGCTTTTTGGAACTGGGCATAACTTTTGTGACATCCACTGTTTTCTTTAATAGTTAGAAATCAGAGTTAGTGCCTATAAGTGGTAATTCTTTACGGCAAAACAAGCTATGGAGAGAGCTTACAGACTGCTAGCGTTAACTTCCTCTAAGCAGAACTCGCCTCTTTATCAAAATCCTAGGGAGTTTCGGCTTCACAAGCCTAAAAGTGTCAGTTACCCCTATGGCCACTTCTGTAAGGCATTGCAAGTTGTCTCCTCAGTATGCATCTGCTGAGCATCAAGTCATCCATTCCAGATCCTTGTCAGAAGCTTTTCCTAAGAGCTATTAGTCTTTTTCTAAATCTAATTTGCTGATTTTTTGATCAGTGCCTTTTCCAGGTTCTGTCTTTAAATGATAAACTGTCAAAACTCTAAAGTCTTTCCTTTTGTAAACTCTGTTTTATTCTCTACTTTTATTTCATTTTATTAATTCTGTTTCAGAAGGAAGATTAATGATAACAACTTGGGAGTGACATACGTAGGTAATCTGCGGAAAACAATTACTCTCAGTGTGAGATTTATGAAGAATATAATTCATTGGGCCATCAACAGCTGGTCCCTTCCCAGCATCTTAGAACTAGAAAGAGCTGACTCTGAATGTTTTTAACTTCTAACGTTAATTAAATGTTCACAAGACTTTCTAATTAATTATGTATACTGGTATTCAGGTTCTTGAGTGACCTTTCAAGCATTTTATTCTGCACAAATTAAGAATGTCTGTTCTTCTGTATTTTATATAAAATAGAGAGCATTTAGGTGAATGAAGAATAACATTTAACATTATTGTGAAGACGTAAATATATAAATATAAGTAAATGTGAACACACTGTGGTGGGTTGATCTTGACTGGATGACAGGTGTCCACCAAAGCTGCTCTATCACTCCCCCTCCTTAATCAGGCAGTGGACAGAAAACATAAAGAAAGTGTCGTGGGTCAAGATAAAGACAAGGAGAGATCACTCACAAATTTCCATCACGGGCAAAACAGACTTGAGTTCTGGGAAATTAATTTAATTTATTACCAATGAAATCAGAGTATGTTATCACAGAGGTGCTACAGCCATTGCTGATGGGCTCAGCCTGGCCAGTGGTGGGTCTGCCTTGGAGCCGGCCGGCATTGGCTCTGTCAAACACAGGAGAAGCTTCTGGCAGCTCCTAACAAGCCACCCCTGTAGCCCCCCTGCTAACAAAACCTTGCCAGGCAAACCCAATAGACACACACACTCCTACATGTATATGTATATAATCCAAATGTGCATTCTTTCTTCTAGCTCTCTGCTTGGTATCCTTATTTATAAACTAAATAAACTATAAACTATAAATTAAATAAATCCACTGTGGGCAACAAAATTCACTCATGTAGTTAAAGCATCATCCTCCCTACCACTAGTATGCAAACGTACATTTGTATAACTTACCTCTTTTGTTTTGAAACACAAGATACAAGAACAGGCTTGACAGATATATTTTAAAATATATGTCTCGTAGATCTGGATTATTGTAAAAAACCAAAATCTTAAAATAAACCAAAATTTTATGGAAATCCTACAATAATAATACAAATTTTGTCCAGTTTTCTATGTAAATGTGTCAGAGTTTTTAATCAGGTCTAACAAGTGCACTAGTGGTGATGCTGATCTTCCATTAAAAATATCCCTTATTTAGACTTTTCTCCCTGTACTGAAGAGATCTCTTAACTTTATCCTCCATGTAGGGAATCATGACTCTTCTTGGCGATACTGTCAGGACTGTTACACGCTGGTGTAACCTGAAAGCATAACTGATGAGCATTAGCAACAGCCTCTAGTCAATCGCTCTCAAGATCACTGAGCAAGAAGCTTAACAGTCCTGATTAAAATATCCATCTACCGAGTGTTCTTGACGGCTGAAAAATGTGCTACAGAAAAGATAATATTAGAAATGCTTTAAATAGGCCTCCACGTCTAATCAATTTTTGAGTTACAGAACATTATGGAGGCTTGGATCATTTCAATGTTTATATACAATTAACCTATTAGAGCCATACTGCATAAACACAGCATGGGTGTGAGAAGTTTTGTGATTATATGTATATACTACATCTTTGATGAACTTTGCAAACATTGTGCTCACAATTATCCATTACTTCATTTCCTATGGTAGGATAGGTTCATATTTTCTCTCTTTTCATTCTTAAAGCTGCTTTCTAGCAATATTTTTATAATCTGTGCAGAAGAAGTAAGATATACTTCTCTGGAACCTTTTCATTGTGACAACACTTTGCACAGCAGGCCAAAAATAGGAGGATTTAAAGTTTAAAATCCACAAGGGATTTGGAATTGCACTGAGCATTTCTGGCTTTGTTCCACGGGATGCAATGACACAAAAGCTTATATATAAAATCTCACCTTACGCAGCAATTTCAGCTCTTTAATCCTTGCTACTAGTTCATTTCTGTAAGTCTCTTCCAGAAATTAATCATCTAGACAGGATAAGTTCAGGCTGTGACCAAAATATCCAAAAAGCTTTCTACAGTCCACTGTACCCCACAACATTTACAATTAATAAGGCTACTACCAAAGATACCAACCTTTATCTTATCAGCGTTGGTATGTTTTTAATGAGAGATTTTACAGGATTTTTCACTGATTTTAATGCTCTAATAGCTCTCTGTTTTCTTGCTCTTCAAACAAATGTGATCTCTTCTTCTGCCTCAGCAGTCTCTTACCATTTTTACTTTCAATTAATTATGTTTTATGCTGCTTGTAGGCAAGTTGCTCTAATAGTAAAAAAAAAAATCCTTATATTTATTTCACATATTAACAGCGTTGATCTCGGAGAATTTTAATTCCTTTTTGCGTGGATTGTTCCTTTTTTCAAATAATTGGACTATAGGTTCCTCTCCTTCTGCATCTCTGCTACAATAGATTGTAAAGCCCAGTGTGACAATGAGACTTTTCACTCTCAGGTGAGAGTGTGTATATATCTTGTAGAGGTGTTGACTTGTACAGGTCTTTTCCAGCCTAAAGAAACAAGTCATCTGATTTCATTTGATAAATTTTTAGGAAGTAAATGAATCTATTTCATGTTCCAGATTCCATAGAATTCAATATAATCATAATCACAAAGTAATATATGATAATAAAGTATACGTATGGTAGTAAAGAAATATTACTGAGATCAAACCTTTATCTCCTGGCTTCAGCTCCATATACCTGTATGTAACCAGAGCTCAGAGGGCTACTGCTGCTGACTCCAGTCACTGCAATAAATGCCTCGTTCTTCTGCTCTCTTCAAGAACTTTGCAAAAAAAAGTCTCTCTCCTGGTATTGGAAATGAAGTTATATTGGAAATGAAGTGCTGGACTTAGGAATGTGTTGTGGTTTTTGAGTTTGGTTTTGGTTTTTTTAATATGATTTTAGATTCCTTTACAGAAAAGCATTCTCATCTGAGAAATAATTTCTCACTGCTGCTGATAAATCAATAGGTATAATTGACAAAGAGAAAAAGAATCTTTATTAGGTTCAAGAAAGGAATTCTCCTTGGTGGCGTAAGTACTAACGGAGGAGAAAATCCAAACTCACTTTAAAAATTGTGTTTGCTAAATTTCATAGTATTTAAAAAAAATATCAGCTTAAGGCTTTCTTTTAGGCTTCCAAATGTAGGTTTGGAATCATTAACAGTGTGTTAGAGATGTGGTCATGCCAAAGGGTTCAGTGATACGTAGTTACATATTTTGTCAGGACCTTCAAATTGGAATCAAATGTACTACTCATGTATTACGGCCTGTTGTTATTACATTGCCTTAAAATACAAATTGCTTTGTGAGATACTGCTCTAATCTAAACAAAAACCCAAGGAAATACTCACATATTCCCTCTGAGGGATCCCATGACGCAAAATAATGGAAACTTATATGAATGGCTGCACAAAGTTTAACTTCTAACAAATATTGTCATAAGCTCTCTACAGGGAAATCTATGAGGCTTTACACAGAAGTTTAGGAGCTGGCTTCACTGTTTTAATAGATCATGAGATTGTAGAGAAGTGAGAAAGTGCCTCAGCATTAAACAGTATGGACACTGGCCTCTGGAAGGCAGTTAGAAAGTGAAACTTGGGAAAGATCACAAAGCAAACTGAAGGAGCTGAATCCTCTCATAGATCAAAATTGAAAGTAAGGTCTGACGAAGGACTAACGAAGCAAAGACACTGTACCTTGCTCTATTGTTATCACATCAGCTAACCAAAACCCCAAACATTAAAGCAAAATAGTTCAATGATCCATGTGTGTTTATATCCCCCCCGTCCCCCAAAATAACGGATGGAAGTTGGGATGCCTGTTTAGCAATCACAGGGGAAAAGCTACAGACTGTGAATAAACCATGACGCCTTCTCATGCCTCTCTTTCTGTTATTTTCCTGCTGCTTTTTATGAACTGGATGTTTGCACAGATGCTTTAAATGTGCATTTTCAGAACTGGATCAGGGTGAGTAAACTAACATCTGTAAAACAAGGATGCACGAAACATGTATGTTCTACCAAAGTTAATGATTGGCAAATCAGTGTTTGGAGGTTGCGTGAGAGTTTTTAAACAATTCCGAGAGCCACGGGGTGTAAGAAAACCCACATCAATAGCACGGTTGTTCTTTTGACATTGATTTTCAAAATACATGCCAAGCAATTTGCACTGTGTACTGTACAAATGTCAGTCAGAGATAGAAAGATGGCCACAAGGGATGACAGTGATAAAATCTTCCATAACATCAAAATCCTGGCTTTGGTGGAAAAAAATCAGCCACAGAAAAGTTAGGATTCTAATAAGGACCAAGAGAATCATAACTGAAGGGGGTGAATTGACTCTTTTCTCTTCCTACCTCCCCCCACAAAGTTTTTGAAAAACAGATTTAGTGACAATACTGAGTTAACAACCACTATCAGTTTCCTAGGTCCTCCTTTATATATTTCTACATATGGAAAGAAACTGTCACGATGAAAAACCACCAAATGGATCTTCCCATATTGTCAATTGGAGGAAAAGTGATGCCACAGAAGAATGTGACCTAATAAATATCGATGTTTGGTTGCAGTAGGTAAACAAGATCAAAGTCTTTGGAGATATAGATTCAAATGCACTTCAATCTCAGATACAGCAAATCTCCCTCACATTTTGCAGATATATGAATGTTCATTTGGTCAAAATTACAGCTCTTGATCAATTTATAACTATCTCAAATTACAAATTTATACAGAAAGCAAGTCAGAAAAAGAGAGGTTGTTTTTTAAATTTTTTTCAGCCTGTGCCATGTCCTTCTAGACAGAACTTCCAGTTTCCCGGCTCTGCAGTTTAATGAATTTCTGTTTCAGTGGAAACTAGAAATAACAAAATTTATAGTTCTTTTTAGAATAATACAGTTAGACATAGCCCTGAAGTGCCAAGGTTCGATAATCAAAGCAGTAGTTTCCAGTCGTGTAGTCATTGCATTTCTAAGGTGTACAAAGTAGTGATTTCAAACATACACCCTCCCCACATATATATAGAAAGAGATATCATGCACACATAAATATAAAAGAGAATACGCAAACATTTTAAAACATTATTCAGGTCTTTCCAAGTTGTAATGCCAGCTATTCATAAATATGCATGTATTTTAGTGTTTATGTAAAATTATATAGAGAAGAACACATAAATATAAACACGTATATGTGTATATATAAATACAATTTACATGTACTGCTTGTCAGCACATGCAATTCTTTTATCTGTGGGTTGGTGTTGTTTTTATTTTTACAAATGTGAAATGATAACCATAAACGTGAAGTTGTCTATGGTTGTACAGTAGCATTTCAGCATTTCAGACACAGGGAAAATTTTGATTTAATAAAAAAACCAATATGATTTTTCTCTTCTGCATTTTTCTCGCTATGATAAGCTTATTGTTTTTAGTAAAGTTTTTAGGATTACTGTTGTTTTTAGGAAGTTTTGACAGATCGATTTCAGAGAAATACAGTTTTGACAGATACTGAATTTATGATCATTACTTCATTGTTTAACTCTATCCTCCGTCCTCAAATTTTGTACCGTGCTTGTAAGGGGAATGAAAGAATAGTCAGTGGACTCCCATTTCAAATAGCAGTCTAATGGTAACTGCATTCATTGAATGGTCTTAAGATTGAGTTTGTGTTTAAATGCAACAACCATTTACACTCTTCAATCCATTCAGGACACTTTGGATCAGACCACACAGGAAATTGTTGGAATATATGATGCCTGAAGTCTTGGACAGAGCATTTTATCAGCACACTGACTGTCCAAACTATTTCCATCTGTCCTTAATATAGCATTGTAATGGCAATGCTGGGCAGAAAAGGCAGCCCAGGGTCATTGCTAGAAGAGCTCTGAAGCCATCTTCCCCAAGGGCAGGTGGAAATTGAAGTCAGTTGTAGCTAAGGCTGCACAGAAGGATTGTATGCAGCCTTGTTGTGGAATCACCTGGAGCTTTTTATCCTGAAATGCTCACAGACGGCTGTTTAGAGGCTGTAACTGCATAGACATCTTGCTGTTTGCAGTGAGGCTGTAAGCAGAAGATTTATGAAGACCTAAAGGGTTCATAAGAACAGATTTCTTTGAAGAATAGCAAACCCAGTTCTTTTCTCAAAACCTATATGGAAATACGTTTGTCCCCTCTTTCTAGCCATCCATCAGTTTCAAATGCGGCTATAACAAATTTTATAAATTTTTTGCAATCACTAAATCAGTGCAATGTATTGATGCAACTCTTTCATATCAGTTCACGAGGCAAATTGAAGTGTGTATACAATATATATACATACAGATACTGTATACATATATATAATCAGAAAGTTGCCTTTGTTCCATATCACATGAATTATGCTCTGGTAATATTTTACAAAGCAAACCACATTAGAAAAGTCACCCTTTGCATATGTATCAGAGCCAGCTCTAAATGCTTATCTCAGTCTTACGCTAGTTGAAATCCATTCATTTGATTTACATGAGTATAAGACTGGTAGAATATGAGCTAGAAAGAAGGAATCAGGTCAACATTTTTTAATCAGAATTTTAATATTCACACAGTCAGTGTGGTATGTAGGTTAACTTCATAACAGCACCATAAAGTGAATTGATACGCAGTACTGTATCATGCCAACATAGCATTGCAATCTATAATTTAAAACTTTCCCTTTGAAACCAGCTAAATACAGATTAAGAAGATAGATGGAAAGAGCTTCATCATCTATCAAGTAAATAAAACTATACATCAATGAACATGCATAGGCATTCTTCTTTGTCATCTCCTGTGCTCTGTGTGAGCAATACATTCTTGATTAGCTGAGAAACTGCTGTAGACTTTTACACTTTTATGTATTTTATATATTCCATGGGGTAACATAAATTGATGTTAAATTATACTAACAATATGCCATAAGAACCATCATTGTCGATTTCTTCACAGAACAATGAATTGGTGCTATAATTCTTAAATACTTGGTAAACAAATATCTTCACTTCTCAGCAGGAAAACAAAGTATCAAATACACTGGTTTTGGAGGGGATATTGTGGAGGTGTTTGACATATTTTCAAAGCAGAAGGCTACAGCTAACATTTTTTTGTGGGTTTTTTTTCTGTTCTGGAAAACAAAAGTTGTCCTCAACATTGGAATGTATCAAAATCTGACTGATTTCTAATTTTTTTATTAAAGTCAGAAAAGGTTGAACACTTTGGTCTGGTTTTGATCAGTGAGGCAATAGTTCTCATGCAGAATCCCTGTGTGTGAGATTAAGTACTGACAGTTTATGTTAAGTTATGCTGAGGTGATTGGTATTTCCTGGAACTGGGGCAACAAATGACATGATAAATTAAAATACATACAAATACCTTCTCTTCACTGTGTTCACTTTTCTTGTTCATGTCCCCTGTCCATGCGTACTTACATGCTCAGCTGCCCCAAAGGAGTCACTCAGCATCCATATTTTGAAGGCATTCCTTGCTTTCTTCTTTCACCGTACTTGCCCTCTCACCCTGCAGAAAATGTTGTGATTTGAGTTCTGCTTTTTTCATTACTCATCTGATATTTCAATACTGCATAACTATCATCTCCATCTCTGCTCCCAGTAGGCTCAGTGCAGTGTGTCTCCCATTTCACCAGTCACTAGCAGTGAGCACGTATGTGAGAAATGATATTGATGAGCCAGGAGGGAAAGTAGCCTGTTTAACTGCTTGTCCCATTTTCTTTTAAGTGGTGAAATAAAGCATTCAAAATGAAGAAAAATAACTTTCTGTGGTCTACCAGAAAGTTATGTCTTTGTCCTCATGATAAATATGTGAGTTAGAAAGTTTCTGAGGACTGCAGTTAACTATGTTATCAATTTTCCTTTTACAATGTGAGAAGTCTTCTAAGCAGGAGAACACATGATCTGACACTTTTTTCCAGGGATCTTGTCCAGCTTTGGCTAGGATAGAATTAATTTTTCACAAGAAGCTGGGAGGGACCACAGCCAAGATAGACAACTGGGACAGCCAATGGGATACTTGATACCATACTGACATCATGACCTCTATTTAAGTGGAGTACTGGCCAGGAAAGCTCCTGATCCGGTGGTTTGCAGGGCTAGGCAGTCATTCAGTGAGTGTTGCATTGTATATAATTCGCTTTATACATTATTTCATTAGTATTGTTATTACTGTTCTTCTTTTTTTTTGTTGTTGTTGTGTTGTTCTAGCAAGTTCTCCTTATCTCAACCCCCAGGGTTTTGCCTGATTTTCCTTCCTATCCCTTGATAAGGGATGGCAGGGTAGGGGGGGCAGTGGAGGAGCAGCCACACGGTGCTCAGTTGCTGTTTGGACCTAAACCACGATGGTCCTCTTTGGCACCCAACGTGGGAGCAAAGGGGTGAGACAGCAACAGACTGTTTGTTAAACTGATTTTGTTGTATGTATTTTTTAAATTATTTAAATAGTGCATGTTCACAATGCTGGTCCTTTTTTACGTGGTGGTGTTTTGTAAATCCTTATGTACTCTATGTGTTCCCTGTGGTGATGTCTATCATCTCTGGGATATGGATCAGGACTATCATGTTGCTGTATTGGATACTGTCAACTTATGATATGATTATACCACTGGTCAGGGGGTTAATCTGATATTTGTATGAAGCAAGACAGGCAAGGAGACTTTCTCAGCTTTTGAGAACTTCTGATATTCTTGAGATGTCCAGGCCAGCATGCTTCTGAATGGGTCCCAGGTCTTGTTTAGGGTTACACAGACTTTTTTCAAGAATGCCACTTGGAGATCTGCCTCGAGGCTGGATAGCTATGAGTGGCAGGGTGTGTGGGAGAGTATGGGCAAGTGTTTAGGACAGTGGTCACATCCAATGTTTTGGAATTTCACCTCTGGACACGTGCAGAATCCTGAAAAACTAGTAAAAAATTTGGAAAAAAATAGGTTGTCAACTTGGCCATTCCCGAGAGACACAAATCACTGCAATGTGCTGAGACCTTGTCCCATGCCTACCGAGTCCTTTTCAAACTATTCAGTGCCCTCAAGGGAAAGAGAAGGTCTACAGACCTAAAAACAATTCCATGATATTAATTTAATTGAAGAAGAAGGGGTTAAAATACAGAATTGCTTGAAATATTAGACTAAAAAGGAAAAGAATTCAAGTTAGTGAAAGAAATAAAATATAAGCTGCAGAATTATTGCTATCGAATTATCAAAAGCGTCTAAAGAGACAAAGAGCATCAGGTGAGAAATAGTTCTCTAATGAAAACCAAATGTCAAAAACATATGACATTTCATCACATTTCATTCCAAAAATCTGCTAGAAAGAGCTGCAGCACAAATCACCATCTGTTGAAACATCTATGGACATCAAAATTCAGTCTTTTGATAATGATTTTTTGATACCGTTTTTTAAAAGCAACTTGGCCATTATTGTAATTTTAACTCAGTTAAATGCTATGCTATTTTTTAATGTCCTTGATAGCTTTACACAGTCAAAATTAGTCTCAATTTCAGTAGAAACTTCTAAGAGTCATTATTTCCTTTCCACCTTTGTCAGAATTTATAAAATTGGTGTATTTTATCTTCTTCAGGTTTTTATTTTCATTTGGTTTATTTTCAGTTGTGCAGAGCTGCAATCAGACTCTTCACAAGTTTTAGAGAAAACCCTTAGAAAGTATTATCGCACGCTTCACGTGTTTTGAGGAAGGAGTTGCAATAGTCTCAGATTCTTTCCTTTGATTCTACTTTTTGAGGTTCCACTTTTTTGTACAAAAAGAAATTGTCTTAATCAATGCCACATTTTCCTTTTAGATATCCTGTTAGGTATTCTCCATTTTTCCTGCTGTTATTTGAAGAGGATCAATTGTTGATTTATGTTTTTCCTCTCCACATACCTTCTACTCTTGTGATTCTGACTGTAATAGAATCAATCTTCAACTCCACAGTTTAACGAGTAGCAAGTTTTAGGAATTTTATTATTTCTATTTTTGACAACGGAGGTGAATTTATTGTAAAAGTTTCTTCTGCTCTGCTACATTAATAGCAGCATGAAATTCAGTGTTCTTGACTTCATACATTCCTTCCTACAAGGAAATTCTATGCCTTTATTTCACACACTCTTGCATAGAGAGGAGAAAAACATGTTGACTCAAATGCTGAGATGCACCTCGAGTACAACTCGCATTCCTAATGCATGTGCACACATGTATAATAGTCTGGCTCCAATTATAGGTGAACTGGGTACTTGCCTATGGGAGCCAAATGCAGCTACAGTTTGCTACTTGCTCTGTCTGAGAAAATAAATCAGGTTGACTTGCCACTGTATCTGCTTCTGAAGAGGGACAGTGTCCACAGCCACTGTTTTATGGCCACAGCAGCAGGAATGGGAATAAGGAACAGCAATGTCATTTCTGCTGAAATTTCTTCCCAGTGTCATTTCATTTCCTTGTATCTGCCTTTTCCAAGAGCATCATGTCCTGAGGGCCTGGTTGAGTGAACTCAGCTTATTTTTGGGACAACTAAATACAAGCCCTGAGACAGTTCTGTGCAAATACAAGAATACATGGTTGTCTGTTTGGTTTGAGAGGGAAAATTCTGCTGTTCTGGAAGCACTTGAAAGCAGAGCTGCAGCTGCTGCTCTGTGTGTGTGATTCTAGACCATGCATCACCCAAAGAAGATTAGCTCTCTTAGGTGACTGTGCAAGATTTACAGAATTTCTACATATTTGGGACATCTCTTTAAACATGAGACATTTTTTTCTCTGTTGAGAAAAAAAAAAAGCAGCATGTTCTGATCAACAAAAGTCAATGCATTACATTTATGTAGTACAAATACTAGATGGGGTGCATGTCAGAATGCAGTTAAATGTATTTCATATGCATTAGCTGTAAGAAAATAGTTTCAAGAACAATAGATATGATATATTTGCATGAACTTAAGGATAACTACAGGGTTATTCACAGGCATTGTATCACACTAATTAACAATTAAGAATTGAAGTGGTCTGGAATATTCTCTGATATTAGTTATTATTGTAATGTGATATTTAGCAAAGACTGGATTAAAACTGACCCAATATTGAATAGAATAACTAATATAATTTATTTTCTTGTGAAATAGTCTTGTTAAGTGTTCCACAAAAAGTGTTGAATTCTGAAATTCACCACTTCTATCCTAAATGAGTATTCATTTAAAAATAAGACAACATCATACCTAGTCTAAGGTCAGACTAGATGTCTTCAACAGGTGTATTCAACACATCCTGTGAAACATCAACATGAATGATACATTGCCATATGCCTCAAGATCCTCTCTCTACTCAGAGAGCCCTGAGAAACCCATATAGTCCAGCATGTACCTTCATTCTTTACCCGTAAATCTTAGCTTGGCTTACAAGTATAGAAAGAGGGAAATATGAGATGTGATCTCTAAATGTAGTTTTGTGATTTAATTGAGATGTACTGATTTGTATTGCTAAGGTGTCATGTCATATAACCTCAAAGATTTGTGATGTGATTAACATATCTTGACTTCATGTATGAGAGAAAAAATATGTGTTCCTGCTTAGCTGAAAAACGTGCCTTTGCAATTTGTTTCTGGGCAGATAGCTTGGGTCTTAAATATTTGGAAGGCATTTTAATATGTTATCAGATGGCATGAAATGGACAAATTCGATGCCAGAGATCTCAGATACAGACATTAGGATGTTATCCTTTTCTCTTCCGCAGCACAGTATGATTATGCTCAAGGGAGTAACTGGCTGATGTGGATAAAGTAGACCAATTTGAGTCCTTCAGGCAGTCTCTGTTCTTCACATTGGCATCCAAGTGCCCTCCTTGGGCACAAGAAGGAAAACATTACAGGCTGTCTTCTGGATTCCTGACAAGTGACTCCACTATCTGCTAAAAAAACCCAACTCATAATTAATTTCTCGCTGTCCTATCCTTGTATTTATGTTTTAAATTACACTGAGCTGATGGCGACTGTATGTGCCTCCTCAGCAGACAGCCAGACGAGCCTTGTTTCTCAGCCATAAATTTCTGAGTTTCAATATAAATGGAAAATAAATTTCCCACTCAAAAAAAAAACCCTCAAAAACAAAACCAAACAAAAACAAGGGTCATATTTGGCTTGCAGTTTACAATATGATAAAATGTGTTAGCAAACTTGCCATTGAGGCACTTACACATGTATTTTATAAAGAACAATTCGTGTATATATATATATATATAACATGCTTGAACAGAAAAAAGGCTTTCATCTGTGATCACAATCAAGACACAATGATGGTGTCCTTGTGGTTTTTAATTACCATCATGATACAATTTTTTTTCTTTAATATTGTGGTTTATACTACTCTTCTCAATTTTAGCCACATATATAAAGTCACAAAACATGCATAAGCATCAACACATATGTAGCTCATCTTTATTTCCATTTTTAAAATGCAAAACCCTATTTTTTTATATAATATTTATTGGAAACAATTCTGGCCTATTCACCAAGCCCACCTGGATGGCAATTATTTCATATTCTACTTAGTCATACACTCTTTTTTTTTTTATACTATTCCCCTCAGAAAATACCTTAGAGGGTAGATAGACTTTGCAGCATAACATGTGTATCAATCAATAGAAGCTCAAAAAGACTGAGGAAGTGCATCTCAATATTAAAGGTGCTGACTGTGTGCTGATGCAGTTGTTTCCATGGGTGAATTCAGAGGGACAACAACAACAAAAGCAACCCCCAAAAAACCTCTTGCTCTCCTGTTTATATGAAATGGAAAATGAAAAAGTGATCTTTAAAATGGCTGGAAAATTCCAGATCTTTTAGTGCTCCAGAAGTGAATGCTAGTACCTTGAATTGAACTATGGAACAAATGCAAGTCAGCAGAGCCTCTACAGTTTTAGCTTAATGAAACAAACTTGAGACTCTCCCAAAAAAAGCACAGGACATTATTATAATTTTTGATATTTCTTTACCTTAAAACCATTGTCATCCATCTGTCATCGTTTAGCAGAGATAAAATCAGGATTAGCCATCTGAAATCCATTCTAGTTATACTATGTTTGGTTTACTTTTATGAATAATGTCAGTCAGTGATGAGCCACATACATTAACAAATAACATGTGCATGCTTGTGTACAGTACACAGCATTATGAATCTCCATGCTTTTTTGAAATAGGAAGTTCAGAATGTGTAAGAGCGTCCCACTCAGATCTGTGTGGTGATGCAGGAGCAGAAAAATTTCTCACTGCTCTGCTGATTTGCCAATTTTTACATCAGGTATAGGAAATAGCTAAATGTTCTTAACAAGTGTTTCCAAGGGGGTAAGAATTATCAAAATATCAATATTATTTCCTTACACTTTCATGACAAAGAAGTAGCACTGAAGGAGATCAGTCAAATTTGAACAAACTTTTAACAAGCCTCAGGCAAGGGTGTGAGCATAGAAATTAGTGCCTTCTCAAGGGAGATGATGAGCTTTAAGATCACAGCTCGGTATTCTTGCGGTATCCAGCATCCCAAAACCTTTCATCAGAGTGTTCAAAGGGTCACATTGTGGGCAAGCTTGAGAGCTAGTAGTAAGATCTGCATAAACAAAGTTTCTTACAGACAATAACATGTACCATATACTGCAAGGATCATACTACCCATTGCTGACTCACAGTCTTTTCAAAGAAAGTTCATAAACAAAGGAGAACAAGTTATAAATTACTGCGAATGATTCTACAAGTGAATGTTTATATATTCAGGAAAAACTACAAAGGATATCTTAAGGTGGGCAACATATTCAGTAAAATCAAAACATACTTAATAGATTCACCTTTGGAAAAACCCAGTGCCTTAGAGATGAAGAATTCAAATTTATTTGTGTAAAATTTGTGCTTACACAAATTTTGAACTTTGTTACAGAAAATAATTTGTCAAAGGTTTTCTTGGTAAACTATAAAGTTCAGTTGTCTCAGACAGAGTGTAAATTACCACTTTCTATCACCCACTGAACACTGAATTCTTTGGGCTGTTAGTGGCTGGGAATGGCTGTTTTGAATAAAAGCTATACAGTTATTTCTCAGTAATAGCATAAAAATTCCTACTTTTTAACCACCTGCGATACATAAAAGCCAGTCAGAGCAGAGAAATATACTTAGTCCTCCTCGGGTTATCCATAGTCACCCTGTTACAAAGGTGAAACTTTTCTGAATGGCTGGCTCAACCACAGGTCTTGAGATTTATTCAAGGTGTTCAAACTCAATTATGTGTCAGAAAGGTGGGCAAGGCACAGGGAAGAAACATTGAAAAGTAATCTTTTGGAAATGCAAAATCCACCCTTTTTTTTTTTTTTTTTTTTTTTAGAAAAAAAAATAAAGCTAAGGCTTTAAATAGACAATGTCCTCTAAGCGGATGGACTTTATTTTTCTTCCCTCCCCATATTTTCACTGTTATATGTTGTCCAGGCTTCTTACTGTGAAAATTACTACATACTTTTTTCATTAAGCTAAGCATTGTTGTAGGAGTAGCAACATCTTTCCAGCCTTTCATCCCATGCATCTACAGATCATGCCCTATCCTAATTAGAATGTGGGGAAGGCTGTTCTCTGTGGAGCTCTTTTGCACTTGACTAGGTAATTGATATATTAAGCTACTTTCTTCTAACATCACAAGAAGCTGAAGAATCTGAGGGTAACTGCATCTCAGAAGATCTGGGATGTAATTTTTTTCAAATTGGGTGCCCTTTCTCCCTGGTTCAGAGCTCTCTTGAAAGCTAAAAGTTACTTCTATATTTGGAGGAGCTCCTCTGTCAGTGTAGGTTAAAGATCCTTGCAGACAGGGAAGCAGACATAAGAAAGGATTTTGTTGGAGACAGTATGTAAAAGATGAAGGAAATTCAATGTCCAAACCATATTTTTTCCTAAAGCCAAGTTTAGCAATTTGAATTTCTTTCTTCTGATTAGGTGGGTACTTAATGTGGAAAGAAAAAGAGCAACTGTATGGAGAAGGCATAGCCTTTTCTTGCTTGACTCTTGCTTGATCAACAACAGCTATAATAGTTTCTTTAGCCCTTTGCATCCCCAGGAATTCAAAACAAGGAATGTCTAGCACCTTGTAAGAAGGAAACATGTTCAGTTCATAACAAAAAACAGCTGATGCCTGCAGCTGACTTCAGTGAGCCTGTTCATGTGATAACAGACCAGTAGTTTGCATAAGGGTTGTAGAACAGGCTCACTGACTCCCTATGAAAGCAGAAAGAAACCCTGTTCATTGTTAGGGTCGCTAGGTATAGGAATGAGTACTGCTAATGAGTAGGAAGGAAGACTGAAGTCATACATTTTACAGCAGTGCCCCAGATCATGGTGGTGAAAATGAGTACCACTGAAAAAATCTGTGACACATTAGTACAGCAGGTGAAAGAAATTCATATTGCTGGTACTTATGTTGTACCTGTCGTGTGGATAAATACAGCAAAGAACTTCTGTTTTGCAAGGCTGCCAGTCTAGCAACTTTACTGAGTGCTAAATTTCAAAGGAAAAAATAGCATTTTATGGCTTCATTTATCTTCTCCCTGTGCTATGAATAGCTGAAGAGTTACCTGGGGTTTCAGCTGCCCAGTTGCCATTGACTTCAATGACAAAAGCATGGCTAAACCCCTATGGCTCTATAAAAATCCTAATCATATCTGCTTAGTTTACCGACAAAAACGAGTTGTTATTACTGTCAGCTCAGCATAGCCAATATAACTGTTAAAGAGCAAACTGAATAGCACTCTGCCTTGCATATTATCAACAAAATTGTCAGCCAGATTTTGATTCCAGAGATTTTACTGCTAGCGATGACTAGTGTTGCGCACAGCTAAATGACCAGGCAGCTTAGTTTCTTCTGGATGAAACCCCAAATACAAATCCCATGGTTCTGCAAAACTGTGCTGGCATTGCTGCGAGCACTGTGCACCCAGACACCTTACAAGTTCACTAGTAGTTCATGTTCCAGTTCAGTCAGAAAACACCATGAAAATCACTTTTATCAGAGTCATTCTGACTCTGCTGTCAGTGTTATTTGCAGGAAGGATGTGGGGAGGTTAACAAGCATGGATTTCATATCAAAATATGCATATCTAATATTTATTAATGAAAAAAAATTTTTTTTTGGTATGAAATGAATAGAAGCACTGTCCTTAGCAAAGCCATAGAGAGAGTCCTCAGCAACAAGAGGAACATACTCAGCTTGTGGGAAGTTTGGGCATGAGGATGGGCAGGGAGTCAGTGTGATACCTCTCTGAGTTTTTTCTATTAGAATGGAGTAGCAATTCTGTTTCATGACTAAAGGGTTATAAAGGAGATCCTTCCAGTCCTCATTAAGACTTTTTGGGTTATTAAAACAGTGTTTTCCCCATATCTTATCCTTCTGGTTCCTGCACCTGACAACTAAAGCAATAATGGAGTTTCATTCACCAGCAGTGCTCTGTGGAAATAACAATAGGAGAACAACTTTCCTGCTGGTATCTCACATGTTAAAAGCAAAACAAAATAAAAAAAAATAATACTTTGAGGGAGTTTGTCTGCATGTGTAAGGTCTCAAAGCGTTTAGGTATATACACTTCATAAAAGTGCAATGAAAAAAAAAATTTTTGACCTAATTTTACTAACACAGCTTTCAATCTAGATCAAAAATTAAGAGAAATGAATTATATAGATAGTGACTTTCCCTGTGTCATTTTAAAATTTGTGCTTCTTGTTCTTTCATATTTCTACTAGATAGTGTGACAGAAATGTCTGGAACAGGAAGAGTACCTTAAAAATCAACCTTAAAGATCAGACTGCACTTTAAACCTGTGTCTGTCATGAGTCTTGTAATGTCTAACAAGGAAATACAGAGCTAGCAACACAGCTACAACATCTAAAAGAAATTAGAATTGTCACCTTAACATTTGTGTTTGCTTTTATGATGTTATATGTGTGTGTTTGTGCAGTGAGGGCAGAGAGGTTGTTTAAAACAAGTTACACACACACACAAAAAAAAAAGAAGCCCTTCTTTTTTCTTCCTAAGATCTCATAATTATGAAAGAGGAAAAAATGACAAACAAGGGATTGATGGCAATGAGAAAGGAAAGAGCTATGTGCTCAAACACAATGATTTGCACTGTTATGTGCATATCTTGTCAGTTATTTCCTTTTATTTTAATTAGAGGTTTTTTTGTAAAATATTGTCATCAGAGGAGATGCACATCATGGGTGCTGTCAGAAGACAACAGAGAAGTCAAGAAGGAAGACCAGGGCAAACACAGTGCACTAAGAAACATTGCTGAAGTGGAAGGCAGGATGAAACTGCCTTTGAGAAAAGGCAGCAAGGTGAAGGGACAGCAGCATATCCATTCTTCCCAGGCCTGGTGGTGTTGTCAGCAGGGGGACTCACATCAAAAACCTCGAGAGAAGTACCTCCCTCATACATGCTAATTTTTTTGGAGTTCATGGCAGTTTCCCTTCTTGGTTTTTTTTTTTCAGCCTTTCCTATGCCTAAAATGGACCCACTCCTACATATTCCATTCCTAGCTATTTTGGAGATGTGCAAGAGCAGAGTTATGAAATCCACATGAGTGTCATGCAATAATGTGCTCTCTGGATGTCACACAAAGAAAGCTGTGTGCTCTTTCTTTTCACAGCTCATGCAATCAGGTTTTAAGATGGTCCCTGAGACAGCACCCAGTATGTATGACTGGATGTATGCTGGGCTGCAATGAGTCTCATAAATGAGCATATTCTGAGGGAATTTCTTTCTGCCCTTCCATGGGCTCAAAGTGAATTGCAGCCTCTTGTTGCCTTTGCTTGTGACATTACCCATCCTTCCAGAAACAATCTTTGTCCATATTTATTCCTTAGCTACTAGCAATTCATATCACGTCTGTCCTTTTATACTAATTATATCAGCTTTCAACAAGTAAATCTGGCCTTCTGTTCCTTTCTCCTGTAAAAAAAAAATAAATACGTAAATATATCTTGGAAAATGTTGTGCAAAGATGGACTTGCAGTTAACAGAGGATGGAGTACTTGAAAATGTAGGTCTATAACACAATGTAGCTTATCAAAATCTATTTCTTGAGCTAA
Source organism: Todiramphus chloris collaris (assembly GCA_025345505.1). Taxonomy (NCBI): domain Eukaryota; kingdom Metazoa; phylum Chordata; class Aves; order Coraciiformes; family Alcedinidae; genus Todiramphus; species Todiramphus chloris. The sequence goes on from JANVCC010000261.1 coordinate 6,878,641, forward strand.
AGCTTCAATTTAATGAGCATGCTAACATTTCAGCAGTCATTATACATTGAAAAAAAGTTTCCAATAATTAAGGATAATTGGCAATGGAAATAAAAAGAACAGATGATAATGGCTCTGCAGCAGACTTCAGCAGCTTGCTCTTTCAGCACGCGCTGGCTAAGATGGCAGAGGCAAAGGTTTTAAAGTGGCAGTCCAGACTGGTCAACTGTGTCTTGATAGTTATTCACCTAAATTTTTATACCCTGTGTTTCTGCCTCCATTTTTTGGTCACTTTGCAAGTTGTTGTTCTCGCTTGTCTTTTTTTTTCTTTCTGGACTGCCCACAACATAATATTCCAGGGCTAATTACCAACCAAATTAAGTCTATATTTAATGATTATGAAGTGTCAGAATCTAAGCTTCTATTAGCATTCCCTTTAATGTCATCACACATAAAACAAGTCACTTTCAACACCCCGACTAACCTGGACTGCCAGCTTTTATTAAGTTTTCAGATTAAATAGCTTTAATATATAATAATGTTGTTGAATACGTAGGGATTTTAATAGTCTACCCAGCATTTTCCACAGCTTACTGACTTCTTTATGGTGGAGCAGGGGAAAAACAGGAGGACTCTTCATAACATTAGAGTAAATGCACTTTGGATCATGGCTGTGCCTACTAGCTCCACTGTGGTTAAACTCTTTCCACAATATTACCTTCCATTTTCATTAATTTAAATCTTGGCTGTTAAAAGAGTTTGTTGTAGCATGGAAAAGGAATACAAAAGGGACAAATTCAAGGACTACAATAACAGCCTTTACACTATTTGTTTTGAAACTAAGATATTCACTCACCCTTGAATCTCCCTTATGATGCTGCCTATGGCAAAATGATGCCTTTATTAAAAAAAAAAATAATAAAAGGGATGCTTTGTTTTTGCTTCTGCCTCAGAAACTATGTATCTGGACTTGGTTGTCTATTCTATCCTGCTGTCAATCAAAATGACTGAAAAAAAAAATCCCACAGTTAACACACGCATACAGAAACAGTGAATGATTTAATGATTTGATCTGTTTATAACACCATAGCATGCCCAATCTAAAAATCAAAGAAGTATCTGCCTAATTTCTGTGGTAGAGATGGCAATTTGGGAATATCGCTTTGGTTTTGAGCAAGAAAGCTTCAAATTACTTATGCAGGTCATTAAAAAAAAGTGACAAGAGAGCTTTGCAATTGCAGGACATCATTATGTGTCTGAATATACCACCCATGTTACAAAAGATTACTTTAGAAATTCTAGAAAGAGTTTTCCATTCTTTTAATTGAAAGTTGGTTTTTTAACTTGCATCATCTGGAAAGTCAGGAACTTCAGTTACCCTGAGACCCCTGCACAAAACTTAGACACAGAAACCTGTATTTTCTGTTCAGAATTGCATCATAGTCCTAAAGTCCAGCCTCATGAGGCCTAAAAGGGATAACAAATTCAATAGATCTCCACTTCCAAGTGAAAAGAATACTGGATTTTCCTACCCAAGTGGTGCTTTAAGAAGGCCTTGAGAATTACTGGAGGAGTTCCAAACTGCTTGAAAGGCTTTAGGGAAACATTATAGTTTTAACTGCAGAGGAGCCTACTTTTTCTTTCATATTTCAAAGAGAAGTGCTCTCTGAAAATGAAGCCACCACTCTGCTCACAGATTATTGATAAAATTAAATGGCAAAATGTAAATTGCCCTTTATCTCTTTAGAAAATAATTGCATTAAAAAATCCAAATTTCATGTGGAAATACTTACTGAAATAAGTAAAATTAACAGGAGCTGGTCCATAGTTTAGAATGAAGGCAAAGGTGTGTTTTTCTTAATCATTACAATTTATAAATGATCAGTTCAATTAATCCCAAAAGGTTATGACTGAATTCTCATTTTCATTAAGTCCTCTTTATGCCTCTACACAAGTGCACAGGGGCTTTGAAATGCACATAATTGTAACTGATGCCAGAACAACATAAAGTGGCCTTAGTGCAGTTGAGAATAAGGCCCTTAATTTGGAATGTTTCAGATGTGTTAAACTCACTAAAAAATACTAGAATAATTTCAAGTGGTTTTACAAGTGTATCATTAGAAGGCATATTTCATTAAAAGAAAAATCCTAAATGTGAAGTGATTAGTTTGCAATATCCACTAATCTCTTCTGGTAATTTCTTTCAACATTTAATAAGAATTTTTACTATATTGCATAAATTCTAATATTCTTTATATACATTTACAACATTCAGTGCAATGGCTCTGAAAGAGTTGGCATGGTTTACTATAAATAAAACAACAGCCTTGTCCCTCAGATAGAATCAATTTAAATGTAGAAACTCAGCTTTCAGATTTCAACCATTAGAACAATTTAGAAATGGAGATGTGATTTAGATGGAGAGTAACTTTACTGGCACATCAAAAGATCTTTGAGAAGTTTTAGAGTTTCATCTGTCACAAGAGGTCTAGACTGGTAGATACTGCAGTGGGCTCAGATACTAGATGCTCAGCCAGTTTGCAACAAAAGCAGAAACTGATCAAACACGGTCCATTTTACACTTTGCTGACAAAAAAAAATGAAACAGTCTGACCTCTGCATCTTTTATACCATACCCCTTCATATGGTAGTGCATAGATGGCATGATAGAGGTCCTCAGAAGGTCGCTTGCACTGGGATCACCACTGACAAATACTCTGATAAACATCCCTAACATTATGAGATTCAGTGAGAGTGAGCTTTGTCAAAGAGGTAGTAATTAAAATGTCACATGAAAGCAAATATACTGTTTTGGCTCACTAGTGCCAGCTTTTAAACTTCAAGAACTAATCTTCTTTCCAGGAAAGTAAGAATCTTTATCACTGTCTCCCAAGTTGGACTGTATATTTCATAGATACCAAGCTTTGTGTCAACCAATGCGTGATATTCATAAAAATATTTCAATTAAAATTTTTGCAGAGTTGCAAATAGGTATAGCTTCCTTCACAAAAACAACGGCATGGGGTTTGTTCTGGGACCTTCCTTTTTCCTTTGATGTCACTTAAACGTAGGTCTGGGAACCCAGGTTTTCTACCACATAACCCATGGTTCACTTTGACTGCCTGCCTCAGATGGAAGAAGAATCTGTAACCCAGACTCTGAGATTTGAGAAGTTAAGCAACAGAGTTAGGACTCCAGACTTTAGGACCACTCGCTTTACTAAATTGCTAGCCAGGGTGCTCTGGGAGACCATGAAGAGGACCACAGTTGCTTTGGATGCCTGCTGGGTTTAAAAAAAAATAGTAATTATGAGCTCTCAGGAACAAAGCATCCTGTTACAGAGAAAGATAAGACACTTTGTCAGGAGGCTAAGCAGGAAATTCTTAAAGAAATAAACTGCAAAGAGAGATCATACATGAGTGGAGTCAAGGACAGGCAATGAAACAGAAGTGCAACAACATTTCGTAGGTGTTTGGGGGTGAACACAGGAAAACCAAAGCTCAGCTGGACTAGGCCAAGTTGTTTTCATTAGTGGCAGATGGTAAAATCAAAGGCAACAGTTACAATTTAGGGCTTGGGACCTTCAGACTGACATTAGGAAAAACTTCTTCATTGTAAAGTTAAGGCAGTAGAGAAACAGCTTACCCATAGAGGTCCTTCCAAGACTTCACTAGACAAAGCAACATCTGATACAATCTAGTATTGAGTGTAGTCCTGATTCAAGTGGGAGGCACGGTGCCTGCATGACTGTTAATGTCCTTCCAGACAGTATTTCTATGATTCTGAAAATGGGTATGTATAAAAACCTTTCTGAAGACTGTCTCAGAATGAAAATTAATCACAATAACACTAACAGAATGATGATGTACAATCTCTGTTTGATCTTTGCTGTGTGCAAGGTCATCTTCCTTTTCACTGATCACTCTTCCTTCCATCCTTCCACTGTCTCTTCTTTTTTCCCATGACATCTAGTTCATCTCCTAGCTCTTACCTTTCATGCTTTTCAAAGCTCTGAGTATCCCTACCTATTTGTTCTTCGACTCTAATGAGTTGCTCTTTGACATTTCCACTCCATCAGTGATAGTAGCCCAAACTATTCACTTGGCAGTTTCTGCCACAGGAGTCTTAGCACTTTTACAAATAGAGTGCACTCCTTGAATTAGTGCATAAAGCCATTAACCTCTTATCTTTTAATTCCCACCTACAGGATTTGGAAACAGACAACAGATAATAGCTGGGTTAAAGGCCAGTGGGGACTGCTGATATCTAGTTTAAAAGTTTACAATGACGTGGAACCATCAGGTTAAAAAAATGGCATCGATAATCTTTATTGTAATTATTATATTCTTTTTATGGCTTATGTCCTCATCTGCTGTCTCACTGTAAATTCACTACCTACGTACATTTTGTCTTATCTTGCAAGTTAGGCAGCACACTTCCCATAGTCTTGACACAGTACTTCACAAAAAAAGGTCCATATCATTTTTAATCTCATATAAACTGATGAGTAGAATAAGCATCAGTGTCACTGTGTTTAAGAAAGTTATTTCATTTTAACAATGTTGTTTCAGAAATTCCAGTAACTATGGACATAAGTTAAAAATAATTCTTATGATTCAACAAAGAAACTGTAATTTCCAGGTGCTTTTTATGGAAAACGATGCATTTTTATTTAGAGAATCATTTATTTCATGACAAAGTCATCCATAGGGTCCACAAGTTACCATATGCATAAAAGGGAAATCAGATAAAACACAGCATAAACCAAAGTGAATATTAGTATAAAATCCAATTCAGTAAGCCTAAGTAAGATATTCACAGAGCATTGCACTTGTTATTTGAGGGCTGAACTGAGATTACATCAAAAGCATTACCAGTCCTCGATGACAGGAAGAGGAAAAAGGACCCTTATACCTGTCAGTAAAAAAGTTACACATTGGAGTGTGACTTGGCTATCTATCCTGAACAGCAGCAGTTCAAGGAAACAGTACCCCAGGGGCCAGAGAAAAAACTGTGCCTTAGAGGTCACAGTTCTTCCCGGATTTCTCTCTGCTCTGATGGAGTTCTAAGTCATTTCATTCTTCCACATAAATCATCTTATTTCTCTTAAAGCATAAGTTCATCTATCTACAGAGTTTTTGCTTCCAAAACTTCCTGCTACCTTCTGATTTACCTGTATCTAGAAAAACTGAGTGCAAATTCTTTTTGCCTTCTCTGAGGGAAATCCATGGTAAAATATCTTCCTTTTGGATGTGGGACTCCATTCCTAATAAAATGTAGATGCTATGTCAGGAGCTTTAGTCATCAGCTTGCAAGAAAATTACAGTGAAGGTCTAAGCAACAGAACAACCATGTTTATCAACTGCTAATGGCCTTTCCTCATGCCAGGAGAAAAGAAAAAAAGTAAACATAAAACCCCCCCAACCATATGCAAATGTAGTTGTTTTACAGCTAATTATTGTGAAAGGCAACAAGCTGTAGAAACTTTACATTTTCTTCCACATTGTCTTTTCTGTAAATTTGACCATTTTGTCCTTCTTGTCTTTGTTTTCCCATTATATAATGTGAACAGATAGAATGAGTGGGGATTAAAAAACCAAACCAAAACAACAACCACCAAACCAAACAACCGTTCCTGAGGAGGAGGAAAAAAAAAATACACATTCCTTTCATATTTGTGAATTTCAGAATGGGCTTGTGAAACATCTGCAAGTATTTGTTGAGGTTTTCCAAAGGAGTAAATACTATCCTCATTTCATTACACATGAAATGCAAGAAGCAGCAGATACATAATACTCCCTGCTTCATTAATAAAAGGAGTAATTATCTTCCTTATTTTATGATTATTACAACAGTATTTTGCGGTCAGGTCAATCACATGATATTTTCTCTCTATTTTCCTTTTTACCCAGAGAATCCCACATGACTGCAAAAGCAATTGAAAACGAGGTGTGAAGCCTATGTCCTCAAAGCAGTTGCTGTAATTGCCTCAGACACGTTGTAAAATTGCAATTAAAGGAACAAGAAAGTTGCAGAGCTGAAGAATGTCACCCATTTCTATAGCTTTTGTCATTCATCAGCTCCTCAGCTGAATTTTGGGCAGAAGGTGTAGTTCAGCAAGTTTCTCTGTGGCATATCTCTGATCCAAAGGAGAGGTTTGATTTTGTTGTGGTTTTGGTTTGATTTTGTTTTGTTTTTTTTTGTTGTTGTTGGTTGGTTGGTTGGTTTTTTTTTTCCAGCTTGCTGCTTCTCTAGACGTCATTGAAGAAAAAGCCAGAAGCAGACAACAGTGATGGTAGCAGTTCTTTTACTGCCAAGTCACAGAACTTAAAAAAAATAGGGATTTCAGTGCTGATCCCAAGACCTCTGAAAAATTGTCTTCCAAAATCAGTGCTCAGGATGCATAATTTAAGCCTTTGTTATATTATCAGATAATGTGCATTCAAGTGCTTTCCCACATTCTCCTGGGTGAGTAGAGTATATCAAGTGGGATACTTAAAATACAATCAATTATCTCATATATATCTTATGTCACATATGGTTACTTACACTGGGCAGGTAGAAGACTGATTCTGTAACTGTGTCAAGCCTTATCTCCTGTACTGGTCCATCAGCATAAGATTATATATACTGGTTCAGTCCTAAGCTTCATAGCTTGGTATTGTGTTTTCAATAGTGGATATGAGAATATTTCTAGAGAAAACCAAAACCAAGTCAAGTGTATTGACATTTCACCTTAGCACAGATACTTTCAGATCAGAAACTTGAGTTGCCATGGGATGATTGATTGACTTTGTTGCTTTTCAGACTACACGGAAAAGTTTGAGAATCCCCATGAATAAGAATACAGTGACAGTTTGTGAAAAGTACACACTGATAATGATGAGAAATAATTTGATTTTATATCTTTCTAAGGTTGAACAGATTATGAAAGCATGGAGAAAAGGTCAGGCAAAATATGGTCTTACCTACATACATCCTATGCTGATCATTTGCCAATGAGTGTCATCAGTGTGTGGCTTTCTTGGATTTATAGTGGTGGAAGAGAAAGTTCAGAAGGTTCAGTATCATAAACTTGTATCATTTCATGTAATGGATCTTCCTCCTTAAACTGTCACTGCATATCTTATAAGTCTTACCTACGGTCCATCGTTTTAAGAAAAAAACCCAAGAGGATGGGAGATGGGAGATGGATGGCGAGAATTGACTAGCTGTGGTTTCAATCACTTAATGACCTCAAGACCCACATTAACTTGCTGAGTGTTATTAAGACAGATGTCTGTAGCTGTGTAAATTCTCTGTGATGAAAAAGTGTCTGAATAAGCAGGAAATTAGTCCTGAAATATTGTAAAATCCTGCACTGTTAATATACCCTGAGGAGGATGTTACATCTGAGGTTTAGATGTACTTATATAAAGCTCCCTATCTTGGAGCTAATGAAGAGATGACAGTTTTGCTGCAGTGTCTGTGAAGTGTTTTAATGACTACAGATTAATCAGTTTCTAAAGCAGCATTCCCTAGTGGTTCCCCACCCCAAAAATCATCACCCAAAACAAGCAACTGAGTGCCATTAATAATTAAAAAATAAAGGTATAAAACAACAAGGGAAAAACAAAAGAAAACCCCCAGCCCCTCACCTCTTCATATCATGAAAGCTGGAAACATTTATAGTCACATTCTCCACAAGAAAAAAAAGCCAGAGATGACAGTGGATTTAGTGGAGCAGTCAGTTAATTGTTACGGTGAGGGTTTTAATTTTCTTCTCAATGTAAATCACAATTGAGGAAAGCATCTGCCACCTCCGATATTTCCTGTGCAGTAAATTTAAATGGATTAATCACCCTGCTTGTTCTGAAGTTCTGAAGAATGATGGGCACTTGCCAATGGGCTCTGGAGTCCCTGGCTCATTGATTTTTAGCTGTCTAGGGGGAATTGGTGGGGCTATGGAATGATTTAAATAGAAATTAAAAAATAAATCATGCTCAAACATTATTTTCCCACCCATTTCCACACCCTATCATCAGAAACTGATTAAAATATTTTCCCGGAGATTGAGTGGGTTTGCTAGCAGAATATCAGGAAAGGATTGTACTCGAACACAGTTAAATGAAGCTTGTAAAGTTGGCTTTGCATAGGAACATTTTTACCCGTCCCGTAGAATTCCTTAAGTCAGTGGTTGATACAAAATGTCTCCGTCAACAGCCGTTTTTCCAAATAACTTCAGTGAGTTTTTCTTCTGCCTGAAATGTGCAACCTCCCACTCTGATGTTCATGGAAATTTGGCAACCTGCAGAGCCCATGTGAACCATTCATGGCCAACTGTCTTGTTACATGGTGCCTTTCTGTACGATTGCTAATTCCCATTAAAACAGAGATGCTGAGGGGTGGGGCTGGGGTGTGGGAAGCCAGCGTTCAGTCTGCCCAGTGCTCATCTTGCAGGTAAACAATGTCTGTAGCTGCAATGGGGTCTTGCACGGTTCTAAATGTGAGAGAAGATGGTACAAGAAAGAGTCTCTCATTTAAGAAACTGCTTCACTGCTGAAGAGAAGCTCCTGATCCACAGAAAAGCAGCATATAAGAAGCTGGGAACTAGAAAACCTTATGATTCATTTGAAAGAAACCCTTTGCTGTTCTCAAGAGAGTGCATCATGCTTTTGTGCTTCTGGTCTTTTTTCATCCATTTTAGAAAATGTCTTTGTGTTCCTCATACTCCTACTTTTAATTTGTTTTCCTCTTTTTTTTTTTTTTTTCAGTTTAATTTTGAGTTTCCCTGCCTTACAGTGTATTTCAGAACGATAATATACATTTGCCCATTCATTATTTTATCAAAAAATAACTGTTCTATCAAGACACATTTTCTAGTCTTTCCATGTGGTTACTAAAGTGAAGAGATTTTTTTTTCCCTGTGTTTTTTTCTGTGCCTGAGCTAAAATTAATCATACTGAAGGCCTAGAAACCATTCAAAAACAAATGCTGCCAAAACTCATCAGCCTTGCAGATCTGAAATGATGGGAGGATAAATAGCTGCTTTGGTGAGATTAGTTGTCTATTTGTATGAAAAAGAAAAAAATCATGTAAGGTTAGGTCATAAACGTATGGCTGAAATCTCTTCTGCTTTCATTTTCTAACTGAAGCCTTGATTTAAGCAACCTGTGAAATAGCATGAAGTGTAAGTAGATAGCTGCTTTGGCTGTACAAATTAGCTGCTTTTAAAGGTATTAATGTCTATGTAGGTATGATAGAGAACATCTTTTGCCTTAGGATCTCAATATGCCTCATGTATATTCACTAATTAAGCTTCACAATAAGCTTGCAAGTTAAATAAAGAGTATGAAGAGATTTTTCCGTGCACAAAGCCCTGCCAGACTGGAAGACAGTAGCTGTTTCTAAATGTAAACCAATATTTTTCAAAACTGCAAAGGCAATCCAGCTTTGTAATGAATTTTAAATGGACATGAGCACCTTTATGAAATCTTAGAAATGTTGCCATGAAGAGAGTAATGACCTTAGGATTCAGCTTCCAATCAACATCCCAAGCAAAAAGCCCCTTCTTAGCAGGAACATCATTTTTTCAACATCATGCTCTCTTAGCCATGCTCAGATGAGTCAGGGGTGATTCACAGGAAGGACAGCCAACGGCTGCATTTTCCTACCCCAGTTAGAAAATAGATATGCAGCTTCTTATTCAGGTTGGAAGTACAGCGAAAAAAATATATGGCTGTTTGAACACAGAGTTTGTAATTTACAGCATGGATGGAAGGGTATAAACTACTTTGATTTCCTACTGGGTTTCTCAGTACATGGCATAAAGCAAAGAGCAACAGTCTGTGTGCCAGTAGTGTATTATTTAATCCAGACAACATAAAGACTGGATGATCAAACTATGATGATGCTTCTAAGCAATAACAAAACCTCTTTTTTTTTTTTTTTTTCCCCTCAAAAATCCAATTTTAAAAAAAGTTGAAAAAATATCTTTTCTCCCAGTGATACATTTGGTCTGACCAACTCTTTTCTCCCAGTGGTGGACAAGAAATGACTTTTTTTTTCTCCGAAGTTATTTTGAGGTGGGATATAAATGAGAAGAAATACAGGATTTGCCAGACAAAGGAATGGTGGGAGACGGAAGGACAAATAAAGGGTTGGAGAACACATGGAAAGGGGAATGTGATTTGTCTGTCTACAAAGGTGACGGGTACAAAATATCCACAAATGCTTCCCTATAGAAAGCATGGGATGATTGAAACAGGTTAAAATAGTCTTGCAAAGGATTGAAATGACAGCAATACCAAAGCAAATCAACAAAAAACCCCAGTCAAACACCTTTTCCTGGGAAACTCTCCAGAGAGTTAGGTTTCGTATATATCAGTGTAGTGAGTCTGGGTTATTCTGTACAGCTGGTTTGGAATGTGGTTGTTTACCTGTCTTCCTGCTCAGGTGTCTGCCTGGACAAGTGTATGACACCCACCAAATGAATCATTGATAAGGTAAAAAAAATCCGTGCTAGTAATGTGAGCCTTAATTATCTAGATGCAGGTAGCCACAGAATATTCTCCTGGTTCTGTCAGCCAGCCTGGGTAGCTCGTGACTGCCTGCCACTTACTGCTGAACCTGTCATGGGAGGAGGGAGAGGTCTGAGCTCCAGGCAGCCTGTTTCACTTCTTTTCCCCTCCTTCCTGTGAAGGAAGACAAATCCTTCTAGACCTGAGGTAGAATGAGCATCAACAAACAAACAGCAACTAATCACTTAAGGGAAAGGCTGCTTGTGCTGAAGGGAGAGCTCAAGCCAGATCTCCTGGGCTCTACTCTCTCACAGACACGATGGAAATACATTTATGCTACTGTGTATATATATACTCGTGATAATTCTAGGTGGGCAGTAACTAAGTATATGGTAGTTTTTGTGAATTTATCAACAAGAACACTGGAGAGAGGAGCTGGAGGTGTGCAGTTATATAGCTCAGTTGAATTTTATTTAGACAAAGATGGCAATGGGGAACGATATAAAAATGCACTGGCGAAGGAAGGGCAGGGATTTGGGAATGCTACGTGCAATGTTATTAAAACAATATAACCTAAATTTTCTCTTGTTAAGTGGATTACAAAAGGATAAAAGACAGCTACAGTGGTTTTGTGAGGAAAAGATCAAAGGATGAAAACTAAAAAATGTAGGATGGAAAAACTGAAAACGTAGAATGAAATTTAAAAAAATTGAAAGGAGGGAAATGAAGGCTAAGGAATCTGTGACTGCTCTCCTGATTTGTGCATTTCCTTTCACAGTACAGCTGTAGAAACTTTAAAAGCTTTGAAGTCTCAGTATCAGGCCAGGTTTCATTTCTCTCCTGTTTTTCAGGGTGTGAGAGGAAGAGGCCATTGTCCAGCCTCTGCTGAGACCCTCAGCAAGGTCTGGTCTACAGGAGAATAGGGTCTGCAGGGGTAGGTCACATCCCAGCTCCTACTCACCTACTTTCCTGAAGGACTGACACCAGATGGTGATTGCTGTTTCTGCCCACATTTGGTAGTCATCAGATGAGGCATCCAGGATCTTTGATGTCTCTCTCTTTTTTCTCTTTCTTTCATTACTTTTGCAAATACTATGCTGGTGACTGTGGCACTTCTACTTGCTTTCTTTCTAAGCTTCTTGTGTGACTAATACAGTTAGGAACCATCTAACTCTTACTCTGTAGGCTCTTTGGTTCGTTGAGTATCTTTAATTCTCTTGTTCTTCACATAACACAATGTAGCTCTGATTTTGATACTCTCAGTGCTTCTGTTGTAGAAATAAATAATAATTACAGCAATTTGTCTCCAATAAGTTACTCTTTTAAAAGTAAAATATGAGTTCGTTTCAAAGAATTTCTTATTATACAAATATGGCACCTGTTTTCAGCTAAGAGCATGATCACAAATGCTGTGATTCAGGGAGCAGAGACTCAGGAAGTTAATAAAATGTGTTGATTGCTTTATGAAGAAGCTGCAAGCGTATGAATCCTTAACACTGTGCAATTAGTGACTACCAGCGAAAACACACCCACCCTCCTCAGGACATCAGCAAATCCATGAATTTCAATAAAGTAACAACTAAACCAATTAACAAGTGAACACAAAATCAATTATTGTGAAACAGACTAGAACAAAACAATGACAAATGCTAGTTTTAAAGCAAGAACAGGAAAAAAAACCACAAATTAGCATTTCAAATGTAAGTAGTAATAGTCTACGAGTATTAATACATATAAGAATGATGTCTCTCATACAAAGATCAGTGTGCGCACATAAAACAGAGCTAAAAATACAGTATTTAAAACAAAACCCACCACCAATCCTACCTATATACATTAGAAGAGAATTGCACTTTGATCACCTTAGGTAATACAAAAGATCTCAAACTTGTGCCTTAAACTAAAGAAATACTAATGAGAGGGATATAATTAGACATAGAAAAAATGTTTTCTTTATCTTGTAAGTCTTTTATATTTTCATAACAGCAGCTCATCTTACAAACAGAGGAAGCCAGACGTGAGAGTGTATGATGTGCTGATCATAATCCTTCCTCAAATGATAGCACACAGAAGCTTGCTGGCTTTTTAATTGTTATAATGAGGGGCTTCACAGAAGTGTCCCATCTCTGCAGCCTCTGAGCATCCGAGTATATGATGTCACTAGGTCAGCATAGATAGAATCTTGCTCTCGAGAATGATGTCAGAGGACACATTGTCCACGGTCAAGCTGCTGTGACTTCACAGAAAGTTCTCATAGATGCCTGGTAATTAGGGAGCTAATGGAGACATTCAGAGACTCACTGCTTTGTATCAGCTTGCTCCTGTTGATTACGTTTCAAAGGCTAGATGGCAGCATTGTCAACTCTCATGATTTTTATCATGTTTCCTGATATTTTGTATTTTCCTTAAAATGCCAGCTGTCAGAATACCAAGTTTCCCTGAAGATCGCAGTGTTTCTTTAAAGCTATGTTTTTAGTGGTCTGATGGCCAGAAACATGGCTGGAGCTCAAAAAAGGGGATGGTAACACTGGGGGGACTGGAGTCTAAGGACAATTTGATGCAGCCAACAGCTAATAGCATAATTTAAATCACTAAATAAATCACTCATAACACTGAACAAAATGATAATGTGAACAAAAGAATGCTCCAGTTCTCTCAGAAATAAGAGGTACAGGTGCAGTGCGGTGCAGTGCAGATGGAGAAAAGCTTTTCCCTCTTTTATTCTCAGAATTAATGGTTATTTTTAGGATATAAACTAGAGACAGTCAATTTAGACTTCCAAAGAGCTTTATCAAGTTATCTTTTTTTATCCTTTGTCCACTTTGCCCTATTGTCATTTTATAGAAGATGCTCAAGTCAGAGATCATCTATTTTTATATCGCTGCCAAATGCCAGATACAACTCCATTGTAAAATAAATAAATAATCACAGTATTAATAATGTCAAGTGTTCATTAAAAACACTATCACAACAACCTTCCAGGAGTAAATTCTTTTTATACTTGTAATCAGTTATGAAATATTCATTTGATGTTGATCCTGTAACTGCAGTTAATTTCTCAGTAATTATATGAAGAAAGTTACTAAAATTACACGGCGCTTAAATACTTATGCTGCTTTGAAACCCAGACTTGGATTATGAGATAGCCACTACTTAATATATTTTAGCTTTCAGCTGAATATCTCATTTAGATCACATTACCTGTATTTTTCAATTTCTTTAAATGGCATTAACCTTTCTTATACCCACATTAAATTTCTTCAGTTATTTCAAATACATGAAACTGATTATGTGGTAAAATAATTCATGGTATAATTTATTGATATAAACTCTAAGTAGGAGTATTCAGCCTTGCTTAAACTGACTGCAGAAGAATAATTCTGCTCAATCTTATAGTGGAATTCTAACTATATATTCTCTTTGGATGTGCTTTGGAATATTTTCAACCATAGTGGATTTTTGCTACCTTTTCATATTCAATTTTCAACTTTGGATTGTGTATTTTGTCCTTTGCACAATGAGTTTAGGTTTTTTTTTTCCTTGGTCTTCACCCTGTAGATTCCTAAAAACACAGGTGAGCAAGGTGTGGATCCTAGTATAATTTAAAACTATTGTCTATTCATTTCACAAAATTCCTTTCTTGGAGGTCCATGGGCTAAGCATGTTCAGGCACCAGGCTTTAGAAACATTAATGTCAATGACCTCTCTTTATGAAGAAATTAAACTGAGTAAACTTTTAGTTCTGCCCAGTGTTTCTGTAATTTAGGGCAAACATTTGCTCCAACTGCTATTCTTTAGAAACGTACTGTATATATTTTCTATACTGAATATGGGAAAATAAGGGATTTGTCAGTTGACAGGTAATTTATGCTCACAAATTTTTTTTCTTTAGGAAATTTAGTTTCCATTATATAGAAATAAACACATAAACTGATATAATACCTAAATGTAGCGAGATATATATATATATTATTTATTTATTTATTTATTTATTTTTAAATCTGATACAATTTTGCCTACAGATTCAGATTTTCTGTTGGGCAAATTTAAATGTCAGATTTAATTTCAAGATGTTCTGACCAAAAGCATAATGGTTTGGGGTTTTTTTTTGTTAAATTTACTATGCTGTTTTGAATTCCCCTGGCAAATCAATAATCTCTATCACCCTATGTGTACATCCATACGTGATGCTCTCATAGACCAAACTGTAACAGAGTTAATACATTCTTATAATGAAGTCTGAATTTTCCCCTGATTAAGTTTTTTGGCACATTGTGAAAGGTGCAGTACTCTGAGCAAATGCTGTGAATTTCAGAACATGTTCAAACAATGCATAGATTTTAGCTGTAGATTGTCATAAGAAAGTAACTATTTTCTTAATTCAGATAAGGGGCAGTAAAAGTATTATAGTTACAGTCAAATTGTCCAGTTTATTCATTAACTATCTCTTGTAAAGGTGGGTGAAAAGTACAAATCATGTTCAATTACCTGGTTTAATGTAAGACTAAAGAGAGAATTGTTTGGTTTGATTTTAACCTGCATAAAAGCAGATATGCAATTAGACTTTTTCCCCTCCAATATTTAGTTATCTTTAGCTAGTTTAAAATATAAATATAGCTTATTTAAAATAAGAAAGTAAATAGAAAATTGTGAAAATATATATATATTAAAAAAAAAAAATCTTTCAGTTAAACCTAGGATCCTCTGTGCCTAATGAATTATTAGAAAGGAGACTTGAGCTTCTTTGTTCAACCTGCTTGCTTAATTTTTCTTTAAAAAGGAAAAAAGGCGTGGCTCAGTGAAATAAGTGTCCGGAACCAGATTCCTCTCCATCCTCAAGTAACACCCTGGAAATCTTCCTAGAAAGGTCATATTCATCTAAAATCCCACCTAATGATTTCCAGCTATGGCATGATAAAATGGTGCTGAGGTTGCTCGGGACTCAGCTTCTGGAGGACACCCAGCCTGGAAAAGGCAGACGTGTCTCTCAGTGCAGTCCTCTTGCCCTTCAGCGTGACAAGCACTGACCATGTGCATGTTGCAGTTGAAGATATATACTTCTACACTTAAATTGAGATGGATTTTAGAAATTTTCATCTGCTACCTCAAATAGCTCTCTGCTGAGCCAGCCACTAAATAACAGCCACCCAAAACCAAGTATGCACCAGGAAGCATCAGGGCTGGCTCCACTGCAGAGCTTTGGGAGCTGGGAGTGGTAGCACGGCTGGCAAGTCACTGTTCTCACCTACACAGGATGCAGCTCCATGGTACCCACACAAGAAGAGCAGAGCAGGCCTGGTGACAGTTCCCAGGGCCACTCACAGCCCAGACCACCAGGCAGGACCATAGTGATGGGGCAGGTCGCCAGGTCACATCAAGAACCCAGGATCCGGAGGGCACTTTGACAGGAACTGACACATCTGCAGCGTTGCTCAGGCAGTGACCAAGTGCAAGATTCCCTTACCTTAAATGAAGCTTCTGAGCAAAAAAGGGGCAGGGAGTGAGGAGGGAGGTGATGTCTCTTCTCAGCCCCATGAGGCAGCTGTTTCCACACAGCCCAGCTGCAAAGCTGGGAGTCTGAAACACTGGTGGCTAACAACAAGGCCTCGACAGTATCACTGGCATCGAAAGCATTCCGTTCAGCAGATGTCCTGTCGTACTTGCTGACCTCTAATATCAGAATTAATAATTATAAAAAAGCATCTCAGAAGCTGATCTACATCACAAGGAGTAATAAGAATAGAATGTTTGCCGATGACAATGGACATTCAGTTAAAACTGAATATATAAGGAAGAAATCATTACAACTTTAGCCAGCTCAGTACATCCACTATGCCTGTATAAAAGACTTCACCAAGCCTGCACAGAGCTTTCAGCCATACCTGTAGGATATCATTTTGTGTGGTTCTACAGAAAAGTGTTCTTTTAGGGGCTGTCATTCAGCATCAAAACTGAAAGGGGCTGATCTTTGAGGAAAAGTGAAATTCATCAGATATATTTAGCTTCCCTACACAATAGAAAGACCTATAGGAAAGACACACACTTTTCTTTCTTGGAGATGGACTGTAATGAGGCCCATGTGTTGCTAAATTCAGGTAGTCCACTGCCCTGCCTGTCATTCTGATCACTCTCGAGACAAACACAAATATCAGTGAAAGTCTTGTAAGAAATGAAAGGCGAAAAAGAGTATGGAAACTGAGTATCAGCATCAACAGCCTAATAGTCAGGACATTAAAAGGTTTCAAGTTTTTATTATATACCCTAAAGCAGTGGAATTTTTAGCAGCACATAGAGATTGCTCAGGGGTCTCAGCTTCATTGCATGTGTCACTGAGGTACCCCAGGACAGAAAAATTCAGAGTATACTGCCGGGAACAACTTAGCTATGGAAGAAGAGAATGTTGTGACCTAACTCTTAGGGCTCCCTTAGAGTCTGGTTTCTTTGTGCCAGTGGCAACTTGCCTGAGTAAAAAGGGTGTAAAACCCGTGGGATTTGGTCTCATTCTCCTCTGTAGCTGTCATTTTCCAATCCAGCGTGAGTCATCACAATGTCTCTCAAAAACTATTGCACTTCATATGCCCCCAGGAAATGCATATTAAGACTGTTATTTTTAACTATATTCTCAGGTCTCAGGAAGACATTGATTTAATTTTATGCTCTTTTCTTTCTCTCCCTCTATTTCTTCTGAGCTCAGCTTCTATTTTCCATCCATATTTTAAAATTCCAACTTGCTTGTTCAAAGATGAAGTGAGGACTTTGGACAATGAAGCCTGTCTTCCTTTCTTCCTGCAACTTTCATTTAGAAGGAAAAGAGAAATAGATTCTGAACTTGATAAAAATCACATTTTGATGGCCTTAAACACACAGGAGATTGCAAACAGACAAAGAACACTGGGCATCCTGAAACTAAGAAACTGCAAACCTAAATATACACCTCTTAATATCTCAAGTAGGTGACATCTCACCTTAAACTTGATTTTTCCTATTGGAATGAACATTATTGAAGTGAAATATGAGGTGGGTCCTTCCCTTATGCAGGTGTAGACTAAAGAAAGAGTTGAGCTCGGTACAGAAGAGAAAATTTTCCTAAAAGTCCCCTGGGACACCTAAATTCCTTCCATGTCCTTGATCCTCCATCAGTAGAGGGCTAGAAATTCTTGAATGTTTTTGAAGAGTGTTGAGTGTGAGTCAAATAATAAAAGTCATTGGGATTTAGTAGAGAACTTTAATCATCTGAAGACGGTCCCTGGTTTCTAAAGATCCACGTGGAGAGCTAGAAGGAGCCTCTTTTTACCCACAAAGTGGAAAAGCTAAATTCCATCAATAGAAACAGCAATGAGCGTAGAGTGCGGCTCAGTGGTCTGCTGTAATATGCATCTTTGTGCTCCAGCTGTGCATTCTCTTTCTGTGAGCTTTGTGTGACACGTTTAGTCTGTCCTTTTGATATTTCATTGAAAACCCCACAAGTTAAGTGTCAGCCTCCCTGGAAAGTGAAATCAAAGCAGTCAATATGCTGGGGTGGAAGAGGAGTCTGAAAATACTTTTTTAAGCTCTTGAAATAACACTGAACTTCATTCTTATTTTTGGTAATAGCTTTTTCTTCATGGGAATGCCAAGGTGAGCTAGGAATAAGGGCTGTTAGAAGATTACTTCCCCTTTGCTGACCATCTTTAATGAATGTTATTTTTATTGCATTAATACTTAGAAAATATTTCATGTCTAAGTTATTGGTACTAGTAAGTCAAGAAGTTTCTATTTTGGCAAGTATTTTACAAATTTGATTTCATTCCACCTTAGAGCTGAAAAAGAAAAGAGTGGTTCTTAGATTCAATTCCTTTTTTATCTTGAAAAATATTGATTTATACAAAGTATTTTGACAAATATAAAGATTTTGTGACACTGTAAACTTTTTGAGTAATATAGGTGACAATCCAAACAAGGCTGACTGTGACAAATATCATCAGAACCTCAAATTTTAGAAGTGAAAAATGAAAATGTTTAATGACAAAAAATAAAGTAGTCTATTTTTATAGCATACAGGGTGGGTGTTTTGTTGGGGTTTTTTTTTACATTCCAGCAGGGTCTTTTTAAGATTAATTTGATTTATATTTTTCATGCACAACAACGGCTTTTTACTTTTTTCATGATCTGCTGGAAAAATATTTGTAGCACTTTAAGATGGGCCAATTTAAACTAGAAATGGAAACAACCAGTTCCCCATCTCCATCTTATTTCTCCAAACATCATGATTCAACATAGGCAACAGGTTAACATATGGGGACATTCTGCTGAATTTTCTTCAATTAGCTCCACTCAATTTATTTGGCATGTTTGCCAATGCCTGTGCTGAGTGTCTGTTTGTACCCACGGATATCCCATCATAGTCTATAGTTCACCTGACTGTGAGAGTAACAGAGTATACTGCAGCAAGAGCTACGGGACGTGTCTTCATGTGCACCATCCTTCAGCTAGGTGCTGAACTTCAAAGTTAGTCCAAACTAACTTTGAAGCTAGTTTGGGGTTTTAAGGATTCAGTCTGTGCCAACTCAATGCAGTTCTCTGTGGACTAGAACCAAGGATCTACATTATGCAAGGGACTGCAGTAGGGGACCAAAAGACACCTGGAAATGCAGACAGCTTGCAGAAGTATGGCTCAGTGCCTACAATCCTATCTGCCTTTGCAGAAGGCCTTTCAAGGAATGGTATAGCACTATTTTATGTTATCAATATTTCTCATATGGAGGTGTAAATTATAGAAACACCTTGGCCAGGCACAATAGGTTTAGCCAATCCAGTTTCCAGGTCAGTGTGCATGGGAACATAAACCTCCTAAGAGGAAACAAAAGCCTGATATTCCATCCTGTTCTTGTTCCCAAAGCAGTGGAGCTTACCCCTAAATTGGTACCCACTTCCGTGGGTACACAAAGCAGATGCACACACAGAGCATTTTGGAAATCTTATTTCCAGGTGCTAAAAAACCCTGGTTGGGTGTTCAGAAGTAACAGTGACTGCAGCTGATGCTAATGGCTTCTATACAGAACAGGTCAGTCCTGAAATTTGAAAGGTGAAATTACTGTATCTGGTGTTAATTATGAAGTGAATTTCTCAAATTTCTACACATCAGCAAATATACACCTGTTATGCTCCAAAGCAAATGCTCAGCATATGATTATGATCCTTGAGGAATACTGCTGTGATTCACAGCTATTTCTGTTTACTTTTGCTTGTATTTTCTGCTAAGAACATTAAGAAAATGTAAAACAAGCTGGCTGAAACTGGAAAGGGAACCTTTAGTCCTCCATCTCAGTTTTCTGAAATTGGTTTAACATAGCATGCAGGTTTAAATATGACGAAAAATGATGGCTTAATCTTTGAGTCATTTTGCCACGTGCAGTAAACCTGGGATTACCCACTGCAGGACTGAAGTCTGAGTCCTTTGGCAGGAGAAAGCATCTTGCTCCTCACTTTCTTCAGGATTAATAATATCACTCCAACGAGATTAGAGCCATTACTCTTCCTGACCTGATCCAAATGGTACAAATGGGATTTTAAAGACAGTGTCTACTGAAAGATCCAGCAGAATGATGAGGTGCACAGAATAGCTACCATGAGGAATCAGCAGTGATAGACTGTCAGTGTTATAAAGAAGATACCCTATTAGGTTTAGCTATTATCCCAGAAGAAGATTATAGTCATAGATCCTGACCTTTAATTAAATGGACAGCACAAAGAGAGAGAAAGATAAACAAACTTGTGCAAAAAAAGTGTCAACTTGTACTGACTTGGTAGCTGGTCTGTGAAGTGAAAAGGGGACAGTGACCAATGGGAGATTTTACAGATTGCTTTTTCTCCCATTTGGTGAAGTGGTAAAAAGTTGTGATGACATAGAACAGGAAGTTACTAAAAGCTTTGCTTTATTGACTAAACAGCAAAATAAACCTGGGTTTCTACAATTAGGAAAGGGAGAAAGGGAGGAAAGGAGAGGAGAGGCTTTATATAAATTGGAGCAGCATATATTTTGAAGGTGTCTTTATTTTTACTCTGTAGAGAACTGATTCACTTGTTGCTGAATGCAGATGAACACCAGATAAGCTTTGGCATTCACTTGTCCTGGACACGATCCTGTTCAGCCTGCTCTAGGTAAACCTACTTTAGCAGAAGGGTTGGACTAGATGACCCACAGAGGTCCCTTCCAACCCCCACCACTCTTAATCTGTGCTTCTGTGAATGCCACTTACCCTTGAGCCACAGTATGGCAGGATAGCAATGCTCATCTGCTTACCTCACATCTTCTAAATACTGAAAAAGATACACAATGAGAAAAAATGTTGGTGACTTCTGAAAGTGACATGAAGAAAAAAATATTTGCCTACATGCTTGGGATAAGTTGATTTCTTAAACTTTCATTATCCAAAGACACTCCCATAAAGTAATATGTCTCTGGATGTAGTTCTAAGATATTTGTGCTTATTCAGAGCGAACTATACCTTCCATCATGGTCTAAATAGAATGAAAATAATGTTCTGTTTGCAGAACAAGCCCATGTAAGTAGAAGCAGCACACAGCACAAGCTAATCTGTCAATTATTTGTAAACAATGTGACAAGAATTGCCGAGTTCTCATAATTACTCTCTTTTGAGAAAAGACAAAACTGTTTCATTTAATAACACCTAAAATCATGATAGATTCATGTTCTATCCTATCATCTCCATACAGAGAAGCTAGAATTTAAAAAATCTAGAATTCTGTTTATTTCTCCAGTGTCTCCAGACCTGCACTATAAAAGTTGCAGTGTATAAAAAAGCAGGGACTGAGCTGAGTCTGAGAACCTTGAAGATGACAGGACTAGAACTAAGACTATTTCACTGAACTCTAAGATTGAGGTTTGCATACACAATAGGAAAAAAGATGTAGCTATTTTTATGGTTGACAGGTAACGAACCTTCCCAGTTGATTTAAAACAACTTCCACAAAAAGTAAAAAAAAAAAACAACCTGACCAAACCAAACTATGTACATTAATGGCAGGTCTGAATGTCCTTATCAAACATGTTCTGTTTAGTGTTTTATATTTATCAGGCAAGTCTAATGTAATTCACTATAATGTGTTAGAACTGTGAATTTGAGAATATTCCTCAGGCATTGTGAAGGAACCATACATTTCAAAACTGATTCACAGCTGAGTGACTAATAGGATTCTTCTTTTCCAACAAAACAAGAATAGCTACTGGAACTTGACATGTCTACCGAGATCTAGCACAATGGTGAGTTGTTGCATTTCCAGGTTCAGCTGCAGCAACACATGGTGCAGTGAGGGACACTTCTTGCCCTGTGTGTAGGGCCATGCTACTACAGTGAGTTGCAGGGGTCCCTCCTGTAGCTCCAGCTCTAGTACCCAAGGCTTTTATCAATGGAAGACTCAGTTTTCAATTCCAGGTTACAACCAAGATGGCAGTTGTCACATTATGCAACTGCTTATTAGAGTAACTTAGTGACTTTCATCTGAATAAGAAAACATTTGTGGACTTCAAAATGAAATGACAACAAGATATCTGATATAATAATTTAATGGAATGAGCTTTCACCTTTGGAAGCCTAACTGCAACTCCTGAACTGGTCATCTGAATCATCCATTATAACAGGTCCTTGGCCATTTATTTAATTTGTTTCTCAGTGAATAGCAGTTTTGTTGCAAGATAATGGCAGCTTTTACACAACAGAATCAGAGGTCTGGAATAACAGAAACACCCTTAAGGATTAAGATATTTCAATATCTAGTTGGATTAGCAAAATATTTGCCTGAAATGTTCACTTTTCCAAATGTTTCACTTTAGTATGTGTCAAAAATGCATATGCGTATTCTCCTTCACATGATGTCAAATGATATTGACAGGCAGTTTCAATTTTCCATGGTTAAAAAAAGATTATTAATAACTGTTTTAAGAAGCGACAACATTTCAAATTATGTTGCACAGAAATTTAAGTTCTTAATAACTGTTCTTAATACCTATAGACCCCTCCACACAGTTAAAGAAGGTGCTAATACAGGGGTGACATGTCTGAAATATAAGAATTTACCCATGCAAACCCTTACTCATGTGAGTAATCACATTGGCCTTCATCAAAGTACTCACACAAGGAAAGCTTTGCAAGATCAAGATACTCTCTTGCTGACTATCCTTAAAATCAAGGACATTCAAGAAATGAGGGACACAGAACAATGATTCCACAGTATTAAACATTAAATCAATGATCAAATATTAAATGGAGGATTACAGAAAATGACTAAGATGCATTGTTCTTAATTGTGTAAGTTATGGGCCCAATTGCTGGTTTCATTTGCAAAAGAGAAATAATTTACAAGGTTAATTGCAGTGTCACCTCACAGCCTCCAGTTCTTTTTCATGTTGTGCAAAGCAAGTGTGAGCAGATGGACAAGAAGAACATCTGGCAGAGAGAAGCGGGATCAATGCTGCTGACAGTTTTGACTGATTTCCTTTGGTGTGCACACGAAATAATTGGTGACAAAAAGGGCAGTCAGAAGTAAAGCTCCGAGCTGAAAGTGAATCTTTGCTGATGCTATTAGGGAACAAACCATCTTCTGTAGCCCTCCCTGACAAAGTGTAGAAGACCTTAAATATCTTCCAAAGAATGTGGTGATAATTGTTTTTTTGTACAATATGTGCCCTGAAAATGCATGGCATCCTCATGAAGTTTTCTTCAGTCACATTTATTTTGCTCTCTAAAACTACCAGGCTCTAATTTAAGCTTTGTTTGTTTGAAAGGGATGCCTGTGAACCAACTGTAAGCTTCTTCCTTTTCATCCATATATCACCCTGCCAAATATGGTAGATCCTGTGAACCACAGGTCTGCAAAAAGCATCCAAGGCTGCTAAAGCGAACTTGTAGGATGTACAGTATTATAATGCAAGTTCTTCCAATTATTTTTCACTACTTTTAAACTCTTCTTTTAATGTGGCTGTAAAATAGAGACTTAGCTGATGTCGTTTCAAAACCACTCTCCAGTAACCTGGAGAGATTTTAGCAATGAGAAAGGGTCCCTGGTTTGCACAAAATAAAAAAAAAGTAACACCTATTTTCAACAAATGCCAGAAGAAAGATCTGTGGAATTACAAACATAGACAACCTCACCTCAGTTCCTGGAAACATGTCCTCATGGGAACCATTTCCAGGCAAAAGAAAGAAAAAATGTTAGGTGGAAACTAATAGCACAGACTTCCTATGGAGAAATTATTTTTTATCAGCTTATCTTTTGTCACAAAATAACTAGATCCAAGCACAAGGGGAAGGCAGTGGGTACCATTTGTCTTGCCTTTAACTATGCTTTCAGCTTAGCAGGAAGATAGTGTTCTGAGTGGTGCACTCCACACCTTCTGGAGTGATTATAAAGATACTGCACAGGACAGATCCATGAGATGCTCCACTTGGAACAGGCCTTCAGGCAGGATATGAAACATTAACCACTTCCTTTTGATCCCAGCAATTCAGTCAGTTTTCATCCATCCATTGTACCATTCATGTAGCCCATAGCATCCCAGCTTGGTTACAGGGATACTCTGACTTCTTTTTTCATACCTTGACAGAGAATAATACATTGTGTTAATAATTTGTTTCTGATTTTGACTTATGTGAATAGATCTTGTGGTGTAATCCATTTAGAGACTCATCTGCATTATACTGGCTCTAGGTTGTATTATCCAAGCCAGTATGACTTAAAATCATAGCAATTAAAATTAAGGTGGTCTTTGAGTATTTTTTTCTTTATACCTGAAATGCAGGAAATGTAAAACAGTGGAAAGAGCACACTGTTTAAGATAATGAATATCTCAATCCCCTCAGAAAAATGTTGCATTCTCTGAATATGAATAAGAAATAAAAAATAAAGGCAGAAAATACTGAAGAATAACATTACAAAATATTAGGCAGTGTTTAAGGCACATAAAAATAGACAGACATATATGAAATATTTATGTACCTCTTCACAAATGTTCAGAAACTAAAAGCTAAGGTTAATGAAAATCTCAGGATTGCAATGAAAATACAAGAGATTTCTCTGAAGTTTGGTGAAAGCAAGATAGTAAGTGCAACTCTGTAAACAGGAAAGTAAAAATTATTTATGACTAAGAGATAACCATGCCAGAAGAGACATAGTGTCTTATGTTAACAAAGCATTAAGTCACATCTGTGTAATGCATTGATAATATCACAAAAATTAAAGTTCTGTGTTGAAGAGGGGCAAGTACAAAACTGGGGTTTTACTGTAAGTCATAGAACATGATAACAATAAGTGTGAAAAGTTTGAAGAGATGTAAATATATGAAACATTATTTTGATGACTAAGTGGACTGAGTCGATTTCATAATGCACCATGGTGCAGTGATAACATTTTTGACAACATCAATGAATATTTCTTGAACCAGACAGTTAGAGACTTCAAGAATGTCTTGAGAATTGCTGAGATCACTATTCAAGATAAAGCTGCCAAAGGAGGCTCTGTAATAGTGGCAACAATGCAGGGAAATGTTAATTCTTATAGGAAAAAAAAAGGAAAAAATACGATATAGTAAATGTCTGATTTTAAAAGAATGAAAAAAATGTGGAAGAAAATCAAAAGACATGGCCAAAAAGCGAAAGACCTGTATGGCACACAGAGAATGATCACTGCTGCCATAGAGGATCAGTGGTGTAAACCACAAATTAAATATGACTTCAGAAGAACTCAATAAAAACTAATGTGATCAAATTGAAGTATTGGAAAAGGATACCAAGCACAGACATCCCTCACAAAGAGAAAGTTGTATCAGGGAAAACTGAAAAGAAAAAACTTTGACAACTTAAAAGTATAATAAGGTGCATGAGACAAGGTTTTTACAGACAGCTTCCTCATCCCAACACACTTTGAAATACCACTGAAGCAGAAGTAGAAAGTATAAAGCACTAGGTTTTGAAGCTTGTAAATTATGATGCTATAAAAGGAAACCAAAGTCTGCAAGACTATTTAACATTTTTCATTGGTTTACACAGAAGGATTTTAAGAAGTTCTCACACTGATGATTTCTCTCTGTACTTACAATGATGAACTGTGTAAAATTGAATTGTTGATAGAAATGGTTTTAGAACAAATTGCTAAACTTTATAACAAGGAATTGCCAAGTATTTTTAAGAAACTAATGTAAGATTAAAGCAAAGCCGTCTGTAGTATATAATCTGCTGTTTAACTTGGCTTTAGCATCAGGGTAATAAAAGTTAGTTTCTAAAAATAAGTTATATTTACAAAGGCTACCGTAGCCACGGCAACAAAAGAGTGAGGTGCCCACAGAGACAAAGCTGGGGTAGTCATGACTATGAAATTACTAAGAGTCATAAAAGCATCAAAAGTGACTACAAAGCTCTGGGGATAGTAGTCAAGGCATGAGGACCCACATGGTCTCCTCAATCCTGTCCATGAAGGGAAAAGGATATGAGGAGAATGTCACTACTGGAACGAGTTAATAATTGGCTGCAGGACCGGTGGTGGTGGCAGGGTTTGGGGGTTCTGTGGCCATGTGACCTCATTTGCAGACCAGTGCCTGCTTGGGAGAGGTGGGTAGGAGCCTACAAAGAAGGGCAAAACTAGTTTTGCCAAGAGGGTGGCTGGCCTTATTACAAGGGTCTTAAACTGAAAACAATGGGGGAAGGAGAAGGCAAGCACTAGGCCTGTGATGGATTGCTGAGGAAAGGGCACAGGGTGTTGTGATGAGAAGGAACACAAAGTGAAGAAAACAGGGCTTGGGTGGGGTCACCTCCATCACCTGCACATAGTCAAGGAGGGGTCTACACAGTACCATTGTGCACAAATCTCCTAAACATTTTCTCATTGACTGCTTTTGACCTCAACAGTGGGACAAGACAGGCAGGAAAATACCCACAGCCATTCAAACAACCACCAACCTCTTCAGACAGGCCAGAAGTGTCTGGAAAAAACTGAACACAAATTCTTTGGATAGCAGTGCCTTTGGGTGAAACCTTCAGTGACGGCAAGATTGCCTTGTTTATGAACCTGATTTCTAGTGAAATCAAACCAAATGAATAAGAACTCTTTGTTGATAAGGCCATCACCTACATGGCACTAGTCTGTGGAACCAGGGCTAACAAGCTTTATGAGCAATTGCCCTAAATCTAATGAATTGCACAGATTATAACCTCAGTTTTTCATGACCTAAAAGGCTAAAACCTTCTCTCTCCAGGTTTAGTTTTGATAAACACTATGGGGGTTTTTGTGGGTATTTTCACTTCAGTTTGTGATACCCAGGGCTACAGCAAGAAAAAAGATAAAATCCCAAGGATACAGCAGTAACCAGCAGCACCAGCTTGTTAGGAGTGAAATCTGTTATAGAAAACCATAATTCTGGAAGAGATTTTGTGAAAGAGACACGTTTGCTTCATTAATTTTGGGGCTACTGCCAAGAATCTGTTCAGTGCAGAAAAATACTAGGAAGTAGGCTAGAGGATCTTTGGCACTGTATGGATGGGGGATTGACACCTTTGCTACTACGTATACACCAGCCTTTTCACGTGTATCATCCTAACACAGATTGACCAAGATTTTTTGTCTGCTTATTTGTGCTGTCATAATATAATGGGCTTTAGGAAAAAAAAAGGAAAATAGGTGTCTTCCTTTCATAGAACAAAATTATTGTTAGATTACAAATGATGTTGTAGCCTGTTGACTTTTAATCTTACTTCACAGGGACTGTTTCATTCTTCCCTGGTTTGTCCAAGTCAGTAAGCATTCTTACTAAACTGTCTAGGATTTTGCAGCAATTAAATCAGGATGTCAAATGTTACACACACATATTAAGTGACTGGATCCTTCCATCAAATACAAGAGCAGTTGAAGATTCATTGCTGTAGGTATCATTGTGCTGAACAAGCGAGTAGAGAATAATAACATAGCATATCAATAGGCTGTGTTCTAGGAAAAAAAAGATAGGTTTACAAAAAAATAGAATTCAACTTTCCAGTCAAGGCCATTTTAAATGAAGAGGCCATTTTATTGAAGCAGCCAGTAACACAGACCCAGTACTCTCATTTATGAAATGAAAGTCTAAAAGGTGGTAAGGACTTGTTTATTGTTTATAAAATGTGCTCACTTACCCAACTGAGAACAGGAAATTTAGATACTTTATACTTTGACATATCAGGATAAAAGTAATTTGCCAGTGGGAATCCACAAACATTTCTTGCAAAGGTCTGGCAGCACAACAATTACAGTGACAGGTAGTACGGTATTCTGGAGCCTTCTTGGGAAAAGAATTTCCACTCAGTGTCAAATGGACACTTGTCAAGCCAAGATGAATGTACATACTTAAAAGAATGTCGTCCATCTAGCTTGACATCTTCTGTAGGCTGAACAAATTCAATATGCTTCAGATATGATAGTTCAAGTAAATGTGTGAAGCACCATATGGAAGAAGTGAACACCTGCTGCAAGGTGTCACCTAGCAATATTGCATGTGTCTGATGGAAGATTGCTGACATAATTCATAGAAGGGACAGAATTTGTCCCCTGCAGATGAAGAAATGATGGTAATGTGACTCACAGGGGACTTGAAAAAAGACGAGATCCAAAATCTGTCACTTTTAATAATGCACCTCAACAACTGCAGTTGCCATCTTTTGCAAGGTGCTTTTTTTTAACCACTATCAGCTGCACAGTCTTCTTTTGCCCTCTGGTTTACAGAGTTAGTTTATTGGGATGAAGGACATAACTTTCCTATGGCATATGATCAGGCACTTCAGAAATTACATTAAGGACTTCGTTTTGTTGCTTATACAATCTCACTACATTCACATTTATATGATAAAGAACTGTTATGATAGAGGATGTAGGTGGATGCCCTATGTTATGTATTGTTTAGGGAAGGTGCTGTGTTTCCAGAAAGTAGTAGGAAGACAAAAAGCTTTCTGCACAATATGATAACATTGACTATATTGCAAATGTTATCACGTAAGAACATCAAAGTTATTGTAAATATACCTGTGGTCAAAGGAACACAGAGGGTATAGAGGTCTCTGGAGGGAAGTAGAAGGAAGCATAAATAATACTGCTCACCCAGGGTATCTTACTCTGAGGTGATGG
The DNA here is from genome assembly GCA_025345505.1 of Todiramphus chloris collaris. Classification (NCBI taxonomy): domain Eukaryota; kingdom Metazoa; phylum Chordata; class Aves; order Coraciiformes; family Alcedinidae; genus Todiramphus; species Todiramphus chloris. The sequence goes on from JANVCC010000261.1 coordinate 6,907,260, forward strand.
CCAAAAAAGGAAAGTTGGCTGAGAAGCCAAAAATATGCAGCACATTAAGTTAATTACTACTACTGTAATTGTTATAGGGAAAAAGATTACTATTTGTTAAAATAAGTAGAAAAAAAGTTTTCCAGCATTGTTTTTTACACATTTACACATAGGACAAAGCACAGTACAGCATTTAGACCAGTATCTGAACATTGTTTCCATGAGATGGTTTATGGGGAGGATTTTTCTTTCTTTTAGCTAAGCATATCAAGCTTGGTGAGAATTTATGAGTCTGAGTAAAGAAAAAAGCATAGACTGCAGGAAGATGACAAAGGCAAATGGTGCTCCCACTATTCATTCCAGGTTTTGTTCTTTATTTAGTTAGATTTACGTCATGAAAAAAACCATGCTGTTCATAAAGCTCTAGGCTCTCCTACTTAATCTTTCAATGGTATTCTACATGCAGCAGGATTAAAAAAACCAAACATTCAGCAAGAGCAAATCAACTCAGGTTAGCCAACCAGTGAATAACATCAACATTTTCACTAACAGTAGTCACCTAAAGAATAGTGTTACCTCTCTCTGAAAAATCCTTATACACAAATGGCTTTGGCTGTGTTCCTGCACTATTCCTGAATAAAACCAAGTCATAGAGATCTAGAAGTACTGACAGAGCATATCCTGCCAGCAGCATGTGTCCTGGTAGGGGACAGAGAACCTCTCAGATAATCAGCGCTCTGATCGAGGACTAGAGAGACAATGACCAGCAACTATGATTATTCAGCATAGTTCCCCCTAGACAAGCACCCTGCATTGTCTTTTGTCTTCTATGCATGAATAACTTTAATCTGTAGTGATAAATTATACATTGTAATAAGCTAATGTTTAAAAGGCTTTGGACAGCAGGGGCCAGATCTAAAAGTAAAGCTAATGTAGTTCTGCAGCAGTCAGGCATCAGTGATACAAAGCTGACTCTCGTACTTCTAAGGGTGATCATCGTCAATTGGCAACGGAGTACCAACAATCTAACAACCCCCAAATTCTGCCATTGAAAACTGAGTGAACGATTAACAATTAGAGAGCTGTTTATAAGGACACAGTTGGACCTTGCCCTACCATTTCCTAACTATTGCTGTGTTGACCGCTTTTACCTACTATATTGTACGACCATTTTCTCTAATTTCTTTTTCTTCTTGTTGAAAATCTCTAAATTAATTATTTCTCAGACCTTTTCATGCATGATTGTAAGCGTATTTGTATGTATGCATATGTGTCTGTTAGAAGACATTACTGTGAGGTAAATACGCATGACTGCTTAATTCCAGGGAAATAACCTATGCATCATCTGGCAAGGCATAAGTGCACGTAGGTAATTATGAACCCTGAAGCTACATTAATTTAGTAAAGTTTTCATAAGTGTGTGTCTACATTAACAAGGAAACTGTTTCTTCCCCTTCTGTCTTGCTTTTCTTTTGCAACTGTATCCCTTCTGTATCTACATAATGAGGAAGGTCCATTTATACAAAGAATGAAAACGTGCAATGAGTCATCAAAATAGAGTAATTTTATAAGGAAAAGGTTGTTCTGTAATAATTTGTTGCAAAGCTGGAAATAATTGGAAGCAATGTTCTAAACACTTTCCATAAATATGGCATTCTGGGTAAAGGAATTACTGTTATTTTGGAAGTTAATCTAATTTTTGTCTGCACATTGTCATTTATGTGAATAGGTCTTGTCAGCTTGATTTGTTACAATGCCTGAATTGCTTGCTTAATCCCCAAAATATAAATAAAACATTTAATTGCTTTAACTGGGAATGTTAACCTTTTCAGTACTGCTGAGTGTGCATCTCAGGAACAAGTTTTCTTATTGCCTTTATGCATTTCAAAATATGATCTTAATAAGGTTATTGGAAAAATAAGAAAAAGAGCTATTTCAAGAATGGCTCACTAAGAATCCTAGGGTGTGGGGGACAACAATGTGTAGAGATTGAGTCCCTTTCAGAACAAGCTCATCCATGAGGCATACAAAGATCATGTGATTTTTGCCAGTCAGCTCCATTAGATATAGTGGTCCAATTGCAGAGGCCAAACTTACAGACAGGGGAAAATTGTCATGTAATCCTAGTCAATGAGCCTGGGAATTTTCTATTAAGCTCTGTGTTTTCCCTGAAACTGAAGCACAAAGAGGAATAATTCAGATTAATAGTACTTTCAATTGGAATGTTGTCCAGGCTGAAGCACTAAAGACTGAGATGAAATAAGTACTTCAGGCAGCTTTTTTTCCTGTAAATGAGAAGCACCCAGCATGTTAACCCTGCCCTCTGAAACAGAAAAACAGGAGGGGTCTTCAGAGACTATTCTGCCTTCATGCTCAAGCAATTCTGAGAGCAGATAAATAAAAGATGGGGTGGAGCAACCATATTTTACACTGATATTCACAGTTGTTCAGCATCAGTAGAGATACTTTATTAGTACACTGGCAGCTGTTGCAGGAGAACTAGTAAATGAGAAGCAAAAAACTCAGGAGAGTCATCAGTTGAACTACAGCTTAAGAAAACCTGCAGGCTCTCTAGACCTGTCAGTGAGAGATACTGCAGTGTGAGCACTGAACTTTAACTTCTCTGTGAAGTAAGAATGCTGGGTGCAGCCAGAATGTTAGTGAGATTTGAAATTTTGCTTTATGATGTCATAGTGAGCAAAATCTGTGATCTTATTTGATTATTTTATCTCAAAAAAACTCTTAAAAGGTTGGCAAAATTACTCAACTGCATCTATAGAATTGCTAAAGATTGCCCAAATATTAAGTTTATTCATTTTTCCATTGTTTGCTTCTGGCTGTACTGCTGGAGTAACTCCCTAGGAAATCAGTGGTAGTTATGACTCAGGTAGGCCCATTTACACTCCACTTGATAGCACAAAGATTATTTTCTTGCAGCAATCTGTAGAAAAACTAAATGGTTCTGATTGACTTTATTTCTCATTACATTTATGTTGCTGAATGGCACAAACTGTAATTTAGAATCATTTTTATGCAAGATCTTTCTGCTAAAGCCATGTGAAAAAAACTATTATAGATGAATACTGTACACTAACTACTGTTTCACTGCTGGCTGGTAGTAACATTTCAGGAAAGACCAAGTTTAAGAACACTTGATAACATACGGCAGTGCAACTTTATTTTATCCACATTTTGTTTGGTAAGAGAAGAGGTTCAGGCTGTCTATGTGCAGACTTGGCTTTCAGAAAGGGCAAGTATCTTTACTTATCCATTTTACTTCTTTCTTGAATTACTTCCAAACCAGAGACCTTATTCTACAGGAGTTGGACTGTTGGAAAAATTTTGTGATTAGCTATTTTGTAGTATTTTCAGGCTAGCAAGTTACACCACCACTTAAGTTTTCACACATCTAGTGGGAATTACTTTCTCAAGTTCCAAGTGTTCTGCTTGAAGGTTGTACCTGTGTAAACAGAACAAAAACATTAAATATCATGTCGTTGTTCTGCAAAACTCACACTAGCTTAATTAATTTTATAATTTTATAGCATGCTGATGGCATGGATCTCAGTGATGTTGAACTATTGGCTAGTCAGATCACCTGAATATGAGCAAGCAGGGTAGAACATCTGGCAATGGCAGGTCCTGTTGACAGCCCAGTGACCATCAGCCAAGCAGGAGGGGGTGGGTGGGTCTCAGCTCAATGCAAGAAGAGTAGGCAGCAAGCCAGGAGCAGCCTGGGACAGCACTGTCCATCACTTGCCCAAGGCATGGCTGAACTAGGCTATGGGCTCAGGCCTCAGCTTCAGTGGGGCTCCTGGGTGCAGGGGTGGTGGCCCCAGGACGAATGGTCAGAAAAAATAAGGACCAACGGTGTACTCAGAGGCCTGACCTGTGACTAAGATGGTTGTTTTTTCAGAAAAAATCCCCTCTTTAGTAGGAAAATTATAATAAAGTGTTTCATTTTGCCCCATTGTTTGGCTGATTCCTCTGGTGCTTCCTCCTGCAGGCACACTGGCTGAAGTGGAAGAAAAGCCTGGGAGAAGTTCAAAGTGAGGAGAATGGATTCATGTAGATTGCTCCTTCACCAAGTTGCTGATCTGCTGATCCATGTGAGTAAGGATTTCATCCCTCCTTTGAGTATGCATGTTGAGTTTTGCTTCATCATGTGTGTGTATGCCTTCCCTTCATTATGGGATTACCTACATTAAAACTTGTTAATACTGGTTGAAAAATGGAAGAACTTCCCAAAACTATCAAAATCTCAGACTGCGACTGGAGTAAATCAGGAGTTAAACATCTGTTTCCAAACTGAGCACACCCAATGGTTTAGATTTTACTTTAACATTTTTAATTATTTTTTTTAATTAAATAAAATATAATAGCAGCTGCAGCTGTCATATGCTGAGGTCTTGAGGGGTCTCAGTCTGGAAGATTTCTAGAGAGAAAGAATCAGGCACAAACTTCAGGCAGTGCCCACTAATATGTTTTCTTTTTTCCCTCTGAATACGATTCAGTGCTGCTGACGCCCTGATCTGCTTCAGGAGGAGGTCTCTTTACTGAAATTATTCTCCAGCGACACTGGATAGAGTAGCAGGGGAATCCTGTGTCACAGTGTCATGCTTCACTAAGTCATCTTAAATTGATGGTATAGACACAGAAGGCAAATGGAGAGTTAAAGGTTGAAACTCATTAATTCACTTCATGTTGCTAAGTAAACAGTGTAAGAGTAGGATGGTGCCTATGTGTCAGTAAGGATTTTCCCAGGTTATTAATGATTCATTGCTGTCATTATTAACCTGCAGTGTTAATATGTGAAAGTCATGAGTCTCATTTCCTTGCATTTACTTTATGCTCATCTTACCTGGCAAAACTGTAAGCAGCGTGGGAACCACCTCTCAGTCCTTGTCCACAAGCAGCCTTTGCACGGGCGTAGACACATCAGTTAGGAGTACAGTTTGCATATATAACTCTTTTCTTACAGAATTAAGATTGGTCTAAGCGTTTTTATGCCCATTTAATGTTTTCAGCTTGTAGGTTTTATGTCGTTCAGTTTAAACAACACAACTTTTGCATGTGTATTAATGTTTTCTGTCTTCCGTATGGTATTTAGTGCACTGGGGACTTCTTCAATGCAGCTGCAAGGCAACTAATAATAATTATTATTAGGAATAAAGGCAATTGCTAAGCACTTTGTACATTTATAATACTGCATAAGAAGTAGAAACCCATATTCCCTACTCCAAATGGCAATTTACCCCTAGCCACAAAGAGTATTAGTCTTAACCACACACATCCACAGTATCACTTTTACAGAGCTATTTTAATGCATGGTTCCTCTAGTATAGAACTGTAATGGAGGTTTACATGAAATAAAAAAATAATTCCTCCTAGAACTTTATGAGAGTTGACTGTTCCATTGGAGCCATTATGGTTTATCATGTATTTAAGGCCTTCTAAAATATGAATTATTGATAGACTCTAAGGAGCAATGTTTCTTTATAATTTATAAATATTTATTTGCTGAGTTTCAGAATGGGTATTATTGACCTCATACAGACCGTAATGGCTCCAAGTGGTCTATTATGCAACAGAGTAAGACACTTTTTAAAATCCTATCTCCTATTTGATGTCCTGGAAGCATAATTAAGTGCTATTAAAATCCAGGGAAGGCGGTAACTTTGATTATACAAGCAGTTATACTTGCAACCTATACTCAGAACCTGGTGGTACACTTTGACCTCACTGAACACACTCCTTTTATTTGCTGTTGTGCTTATGTCTGTGACAGGAGGTGTCTGTGACATTGAAGGGCAAACTGTGATCAAAAAAGTAGTTAATGTAGCATGAGAGTGGCTTGAAATTTGAGGATGAATGCTGTGACATGCACTCTACATATTATACTAGGTCAGGAGCCTCTCTAGTCAGGTGATTTATTTTGTATGTGTGTGGTTGGGACTGATGTTCTCTATGTTAATTTTTTTTTTTTTTTAATGCAACTAGTAGTTCATAATCTAGAAACTCATCTCCTCTGTAATTTGTCAGTGTGAAATAATGTTATGTACTGGTTACAATATAAAATAAATATTAGGTACATGTTACCAGAGCTAGGTAAGTGAAAAGAGAGTACAACTTTTATGACTTTCTTCTGACTTCTTATTGAGACTAGTACTACACAACATGAACAGATGTACCATAATTAGCTGTTAATAATATCATCTACTTTAAGGAAAGCATTCAGATTAGAGATTATGCTTCCCACTCTGTGCTGTTATTCTTGATTTTGAGATTTTGGAGTAATTGTGCATTCCTGATCAGAAGACCAGATGCTTCATATTCCTTATTATTCCAAAATCCCAAGTAGGTCTCGTTGACAATATAAAACCAGAAACACTTGTAGTACTATGCTTATTGAGATTTTAAAATCTGAAGTGTGACAAACTCAGAAACTAAAATTTCTGAGTGTGTGTTTATGCAGTGCTTGAGGGAAGCAAACCTCTTCCCAGCCCCTGTCCTACTGAAAACCCCAAAATATCTCTCCTTTTCAAGCAGTAAAAAGATACCCTAGAAGGCTCTTTTCAAACAGTTAAAGAATGTGAGACAAATTAAACTCTTTCAGATATAATATGGAAAATCTTCTTGAAGAACATTGAAGTAAAGGCTTCATTTCTGAGTCATGTTTTGGGGGATGAGCTCAGCAGCTCTCAGCTGATTTGATTGGAAGTCTGGGTACTGATACAGTTTGCCCATTCGACTTTTCAATTATGCAAGTTAGTTATAGAGGGAAGGAGTAGTTCTGAGACTGCAGAAGTCCAGGGGAAGAAATAGAAGAAAATATTTTTGAGATTTGTTTGTTTACTTATATAAGTAGGACTGCAGAGGACATCACATGTAGTAGAGAAATGAATAATAAGTGATAATAAGTAAAATGAATAATAGATGTTACAAAACAATTGTCAGCACAAGAGTTAAAAAAAAAATCAGTCTGAGGGTGAATCAGAGCATCCAGAGTTCATGTCCTTGGTTTTAATTTCGCAGAAAATAATGAAATGCACATGTACTGTAACAATAAATAGCTTGCCTGTGGCAGCAAATACATTAGCCACTACTAATGGAACATAATTGTAAAAGGAAGGTGAAGTTAAATAAACAGCACTGTTACTTCTTGCATTCATTATCAGTAGTGTTTGAAATCAAATAAAATTAAAACAGAGAAACAGAATGTAATGGGAAAGAAGTTTGATTATTTTTAGCTGTCACCAGAACACAATAATGTTATTTTCTTGTCACGGTTTTACTTTCTTTAAGGTAGACTCTTAATGTTCTGGGTTCCTAGCAGTATGTTTCTGTAAACGTGGGCAGAGATGGCAAATGTTCAGAAGGTGTAAATCAGTAGATACTTTTTAAAGTATATTTTGCTAGTTTGCATTACTTTCATGGTATGAAGTGTCTGTATACATTGGATATTTGAAGCTGCATTGATAAGTAGTGTGTATCAGCCAAAAACTTGCTGGGGAATAAGGTTTAATAATTTTTAATCAGATAGTTGAAATTAACCACATAAAACAAGAAGGCAGAATTCGTTATACTAGGTTTTGCCAACTTTCCATCATTTCTGTTCTGGAGAGAAAGTAAGTAGCTGAATGAATGTGCATAAAGCCCCTAATTCTGACATAGCTGTGTACAGTTGGAATCTATTTTATACTGTTTTTACCTGTTTGTCACTTATGGCTGATGCAATAATGACAGATATCCAGCTAGTCAATTACCTCTAGAACATCATATAATTAATAAAAAATTGCGGTCTTCTACTCCTGAACAACTCTTTTATAGGCAATCAAAGAAGTATCACAGCTTTCATGATGAACTTGATTATCAGTTTTAGTTTCAGGATAAAACTGGGTTTTTGAATGCATACAACCAGATATACAGCTCAATATTTTTTTTAAATGTAAAGTATTTTTTACTTCTCCTAATTTAAAATTGTCAGTTTTTAATGTTGACAGCTATTTAGTCAAAAGATATCCCAGAAACTTTAAGTAGGTACTTCCCTTTTTTTTTTTTTTTAATCTTTTCATGAGTGGTACATGCTCTGTACATATTTCACAGGGAATTCATTTCAAGTTGGAACTTGGGGGAACATTTTGCCTTTTATGGTCTTACTTTTTCATTTCTTAGTTCTCTCTCTCTCTCATTTGTTCTTCACACTGACAGGCAGAATAAACTGGAATTCTCAGACTGACAGCTCCCGTATTTATTTATTTCAGCTGAAATTTTATATCACTGGAGAACCTTCATCACTATAATCTACTTTTCTGCAGTTTGACTGCACCTGCTTCCTTTAGTTCATATTATAGGGTCTGTTTACTTGTTTAAGCTTTTATCTGGTGGGTGGGCCAAAGTTTTGTTTTTGTTGACTCAAATTAGACTGTGCAGAAGGACTATATAAGAAAAAAAAAGCATCAAGGAACTTTTAAAGGTTTGTAGACCCTAACTAAATTGAGAACAGAGGAGACAAGTATAATATTAATAATTTTAATACAAATGCATCATCAAACAGTCCTCTTTAAAAAAATAATAATAAAAATTTACCCTTTTTTTTTTTTTTTTTTGCCAGGACTATATGTTCTGTGTGTTCTCTAATGCTCCAGTTTGTTTTCTACAAGCTAATTTTAGCACAGGAACCAAGGCAAAGAAATCCTCATCTTAGCAACCTGCTAAGAGTAAGAACAGCCGAGTGAAACCAGGGCCAGGTTATGTGGTACAGCAGAGAGACCACACAGTTCTACTTTCTGCCAGCCAGACAGAAAGGCTACTTGTCTCCTCAGGCCTTTTGAAATACTAGCAGGACCAATATCGAACTCAGAGGAAAGAGTAAGACAAGCTTAACATCACTCTAGCTCTCTTTTCTTCCTCAAGGCTGTGAAGATTTTTCTTTTTTTTTCAGAAGCAGGCAGTATAGAATCTCAGCTATTGTGTTTAGGAAATAAGAATCCATAATCCATAAGAGGATTTTTGGATGTAGCTGTCTAGAATCCTATTTTATTTATTTCTATAGTGCCCATCTTAATATCCTTTCTTCAGAAGTCAAAAGACAGTAACAGACACATAGCTGAACAAGTCCAAGCAGCATTCAGGGCACTTAATGCATAGACAGAAGCAAAGCAAATGGAAGAAAAGGGAACAGCTAAAGAAAAAGAAAATTCCCTTGGTGAAGGCAAAAAGCTTTACACTGACATTCACTTTCTGGTAAGTTTTTCAACATTTTATTTGACTGCCATTAATTGGCAGATGTCATTTTGGCTGACATATTGAAGTCAGTGCATACAAAACTGTCCTAAGTAGCATTGAGATTGTATCAGAACCTTTAAACTGACCAAAACATCACTGATTCCAGTCAACAAAGAATATGCTTTATTTAGGCAGTAGGCAGAAATTCTCTGCCTTTTTTTGACAGTTGAAAGAATTTTCATATCAGAGTACCATTCTGATTTATACACATAAAATAGAGTTAAAAATTCAAGCAGTAAAGAAATTTTTCTTTAACCACACTAACTCTTCCAAACAGAAGTTCCCATCTCTTTTGGAAATTACACTTTGGTTAAAAGATACAGATAATTCAGACAGTCTTTCATTTGATTCTGTCTGTAAAAAAACTGGAATAGTTCAAAATGCTATCACTAAAAAAAGCAGACATTGCATATAGTTCAGTCTGTCTTTGTATCTCCCTGGCTGTCATGCCAAGAAATCAATGTCATTAACCATAACAATAACACATAGCACTGTGTCTCTCTTATTTATCAAGAAATCTAAGAGCTTTGCAAAAAAGTCCTGATAGCAGCTTTTGGTAATTGGAACATGCAGCATCAGCTTGTCTTTGTTATATCACTTCTTAATGCCACTCCACTGTACAGAGATATTTTCCCAGAAATCTCTAACCTTCACGGGCATTGTCTGATTTGAAACCTTAATGCAGTCTGGGGATTTTCAGAGTTACAGAGAATGCAAGGAAATGTTCTGATAAGTTTTCACTGTTGCTGTGGTTATCTCTAATTCTATCTCTGTATCAGTTCTTACAGAAGAAAATTGAGTCTGATTTCCTACTCTTTCATTTCCCCTCATTTGCTCCTCATTTGGGAGGCATTTTCATTTCCTTTAGTTAGCCTGAATCAAAGCCAAACTTTATATCAAGCATCACAATATTTATTTATCTTAAAAAAAAAAATCCCTGTTTTTCATTATTCTATACTTCTGAGTTCTGGATAAGCAAAACAGTTTATATTTTGCACTCTCTAGAGGTGGCCTCTATAACAAAGCTCTGGAAAAATTCTGTTTGCCTGAATTACAGTGACATTTTTCCTGATACCAAAAACCTTTACACTATAGAATTTTTTTAAAAAGTAACTAAACAAACCCTTCTGTATATTTTGAGTGCTCATATGGGTCCAACGGAAAACAGAAAACTCTTTTTATGGAACCCCTTTCTTACCTAGTTTAACTGAAAAAGTTCCACTGTTTGTAATGCTGGTATACTATCTAACACTGGTCAGGGATGTGCTCCTGTTATATTCCTAAGAACAATTAATAAATCTCAATTATAGAGCCAAGTTTTGATTCTTCAGTTCCCTGAGTCACTTCTGTGGAATGAGATACTTCACAGTGAGGTTAGTTATAGTGGTCTAAAATTATTTCACAGATTAATGAAATAATCCCAGTTTGATCACTCGAACTAGCATTTGGTAGACTCTGGTATAAACTGTTCTGTTTTAAATGTCTTTTAAATAAATCAGGTCTATGTCAATTGTTACTTATTCAAGTGTAAGCCAGAAGCAACTCCATTAATGTCAGTGTAGTTACATCAATTCATAGCTGTCATGACAGCAGATTGCTTTGTGGAAGTCACACAACCAGCAGAGTGCCACCTAGCATCAGGCTGTGGATGTGATTTTTAAAGGGAGGTGAATTGTTACATAAAAGGTTTCATCCTTGTTTCAAAAGGTGACCTGATAGACCTCCTGAGTGAGAAGAAGTGAGAAAACACCAGTAATCTGACAAGAGAAGGGAAGATTAAATCATACTTCATACAAAGAAGAGAGAACATGTAGAGGCTGAGAGCAAATGGCTGTTTATGGCCACTACATGGGGGTAAGAAGTTTTTTAGCTCAGATATTTGTTCATGCAGCATGGTGCTCAAAAAAACTGTGTTCCAAAGCCACCAGTGTCATTCCAAAGGCTAGCAGTGTGTCTGACATTATGATAAAGACACTATCACTAGGCTGCTTTTGTATTTTGAAGTGGTTCAACACATGCACGCAACATACGCGCACATGTACACAGAATAACTGTGACCTCTTGGGACACGTATAAAAGCCTGACAAGGAAATAACTTTTCCTTTGAGCAATGGCTTGTAGTGAATATGCCTACGACACACCAAACAGCATTTCCTCATCCAGCTGAGAAAGGATTAATTCAAATACTTGTATGTGCCAGAAGTTTAAAATCTTGTTCTTTAGATGAAACAAACATCATCCTTCACACAAAATCATATTCTTCAGAAGGCAGAAAAAAGCCCACTGAGGCTAATGCATGCTAATCATCTCCAGCTTTGTTCTTCACTGAGCAATGAGGCAGAGAAAGCAGCAGAGAGAGGATGAAGAAGGGGCAAAGCAGAGGGAGCAGGACGGACAGACAGGGCCTCATCTCCTCTGCGCTACAGCCGCCTTCTGTGTCAGCCGCTCTGTGCACCAAGTGTCCATGTCTCCAAACAGCCTGCACTGTGGTTCTCCTCCTGATGCTGCAATCACGTTCATCTATTTCTCTTATGAAGAAGCAGCAGCAGGACATGCGGCCACTCCTGTATTCCTGTGGACGGAGGGAGATGTGATATTAGAAGAGCTCCTACCCAGGAGGCTTTCAGGCAGTGTGCTCTAACGAGCTGCTTTTCCCACAGATCTGTGTGTTTTGCAGATCCTCCAGACGTTTTGTTTATCTCCTTGTTCCCTCAAATCTCTCATGAGGCAAGCACACTTTGAAAATGCCTCAAGCTGAACCTCTCAGTCTTCCTTGGATATGCTTTCCTTGTTGAAAGTATATAATGTTTATTGCTAAAAACCAAAATGTGATGTTAGCGTAAGGAAAGCAATATAAATCCATAAAACAATTGTGTCTCTTTTTCTCTGATTTACTGTGGAACTCCTACTGTGAACCTAAAGAGCTACAACTATTGCATAAATGTAAGTGAATTCAAAATTAAAGTTACAGTCAAATCAAATTTAATTTATCCTAAATTGTGAATTAAATAATTTACTGAAAAAATAATTTTAGATTGAATTGCCCTTTATTTCCTGTCCAGATAAACACAGACCTTAGCACTAAAGGAACAAAGGGAATTCTTAAGAGAAAAAATATTATGTAGTTCTTGATATTGATAGGCAAAAGAATCATAGAATCATATAGCTTGGAAAAGACCTTTACAACAGACTTGTGTCTGTCTATGTGGTGTAGCAGGTCACTAACCATTTTGCCTTGGATTATGGGGGCTTCATTCTGCTCCCCGTCCCTGTCTTCCAGCACAGGGGGCTGGATACTCTGGGGACAGCTGGTCCTACTACTAAAGACTGAGGCCAGGCAGGCGTTCAGTACCTCAGCCTTTTCCCCATCTTTCGTTACTCTGTCTCTCCCCACATCCAGTAAAGGACAGAATGTCACCTCAGCCCTCCTTCTGTTTCTGAAGAAGCATTATTTCTCTTTTACAGCAATAGCCAGGTTTAGTTCTAGCTGGGCTTCGGTCCTTCTAATTTCCTCCCTACACAGACTCATGTTGTCACTGTAGTCTTCCTGAGTTGCCTGCCCCTTTTTCCATAGGCCACAGGCTTTCCTTTTCTTCTTGAGTTCCAGTCAAAGCTCTCTGTTCAGCCAGTCCAGTCTTCTTCTCCACCAGCTTGTCCTTCCACCCATGGGGATGATCTGATCCTGCACCTTTGAGATTTCCTTCTTGAAGAATGTCCAGCCTTCATGGACTTCTTTGACCTTCAGGACAGCCTCCAAAGGGACTCTGTCAACCAGGCTCAGAGTCAGGTATGTATCTGATGGGTCTTCCTGTTTCTTTCCTTATTATTCCCTGCAATTAGAAGGATAGAGGAGAACACTACTTGTGCTCCTCATCCCTTAACTTGTCATCCCAAGGCCCTGAAGTCTTGCATGATTGCCCATAGACTTCTTATGGTAACATCATCACTGCCTACCTGAAAAATCACTGATGGATAGTAATGTGAGGGTGGTACCATGGTAGGCAGCTTTCTCTTCACATCTTTAACACATGCCCCAGGGGCGTAGTAGATTTCCCCAAGAAGTAGGTCCAGTTTGCATATAGAACCTTCTCTTCCCTTCAGAAGGGAGTCTTCTATGACAACGACCCATCTTTTTTTCGTTATGGAAGCAATTTTAATGCAGGATGTAGGCTGACTTAACCTTGGTGACACTTCAAGGTAGATAAACCATCATCCTCATCATCATTCAGTTCCACCTGTAGTGTCTTGCACCTATTATGCAAGGGTGGCTAGAAGGGCGAGATGGTCACAGTGGAGACACTCCTGCTGCACTGGGCAGGAACTCGTTGCCATTGTGCCCTGTGCTTTGAGTGACTGTGTTCAGCCAGGTGGAGAGAGGAAGGAGAATCCCCCGTGTCATTCATCCTGTCTGCCTGTTGGGCCTGTTCCAGTGAAGGCAGAGAGTGATTCCGCTCTCTGTCTCTCTCACACTTCTTGATGCTGCTCAACCTACTCGCCCCCCAGAGCTCTAAGTGATGGAGCTCCTCTACCTGGGTGCACATCCCGCGGGTGTGCTCACTGCTGCCCTCCAGTCCTGGTGCAAGGTAGGGCAGGCCCTGCCACCTGAGCAGTGGCATGTTCCCGCTGCAGAACTGCTCTGCCTGGGCAGCTGCATCAGTCGTGGTGGGTGCAGAGCTTAGAGAGGCCATGGCTTTCTGCTGGGTGGATGCTATTGCTCCCTGTTGTGATTCAGATCGTCTTAGCTGTGAAAATCACAGCATTTCATCAGCTGTGGAAACACAATACTGTCAGGAGTGAATGAAAGGTCTCCAATCTCCTATTTCCCTAAAGGGAAAGCACAGAGGAATATAGGTGAGGCTTGAGGATGCCTGCCAACATAGCCTGCATTCAATTCTGCATTATAGCCCCATTCACTGAGCTTCATTACATAAACATTGCTGCCCTGAGCCTGATTCAGTTCCAATGTATATAATCAGATGTGAAATATGATGGGAGTCATTTCAGACTACGCATGTATTCAATTATGATGAACTGATACCAGAGGTCATCTATTTTCATGCCACTCAAAGTTGAGGCCATTATCACTATGTAGCTGGTCTAGGTTCAATACTGCCAGAGAGAGCCTGAAAAGCACTTTTCTTCTCAGCTAGCAGTGTTAAAAGAGGTGCTGTGAAAGGGCTTGAAGGCCAAGTCGTATATTTTAGGAAAGGTCTTCATGGTTCATCCTTGTCTGTTGACTGAAGGAAGTTCTTTCTGATAGGGTATTAATATTAATATGCATCTTTCAGCTGTTTCTGCTTTTAATTAATTAACTCAAAGAGCAGCAAAGTCCAAAATCAATCCTAATGAAAGTTTTATAACTTAACCTTTCTCCAAGAGTAATCAAGGGTTTTTTTTTTACCTTTACAGCTGATTTTTATGCTCTTGTCCGAAATCTTCAATGCAGAGATAATGCAGATGGGCAAGTCCCACCCTTACCTACTTTGAGATGTGAAAAAATAATTTCTGAAGATGAGTTTGATCAGAACTCATCATCCTGTAGTTGGGGGAGGAGGTTCCTGTTCCCAGAGGAGCTTCCTCCACCTGGGAGAAGAATGAGTTCCAGGCAGTGTGTCATGGTAAAGTAGGCTGCGTTATATTTTATCATATGATAAGGTGCATAAACCAAGAACTTTGGAAGGAGATAAATGAACATTTCTCCTTCTTCTACACATTATTATCACAGTCACACACATGACACATTTGCAGTTTCTAAAGCCTTTCTATGTAATATTTAATGGTGGATATTTGCTTAGAAAAATTCCTTGTCTTTTAAACCAAAAAGACATTTATTTTCCTGCATGCTCAGTCTTAAATCAAGACTATATTTGACTGTGACAGGTTCTGTCATTTAGCAAAGAAGTAACAAGACAAAAATTAGATGTAGATGATAAAAAAAATTCAGATTGGAAAAAAATGGTTGGTTTGAATGGAAGAATAGTAATGCTTGACATATTTTACAAAGATCTGTGTGGCTTCTCTGCAATGTGAGCTTTCAGTCTGAAGATGGAATATTTTCTGAAAGACAGCGTTTCCTTTCAGACATTATTTACTTTCATTTCTGTGAGATTTACTTGAAGCAGTTCCATGGCCTCCATTGCCCAAGAGGCCCTAATGGTGTCTTTGGGCCAAAAATCTTATAAACCTATAAATACAACCAGAAGACCTCCAAGAGTACCTAGTTATCTGTGAGTCATTACTCAACATCTAACTTGTCCGTTCGTGCCCAACTCTTGCTGCCAGTATACACACACATATACACATGCATAAAGAGGATCTACTTAGCATGTTGATATGCTACAGGCTCCACAGCATAAATTCATGAGTTTCCTCCAGTCTCAGCTTTACATATGATGCTAAGGGGAGATATTAAGGATGACTATAAATCTTTCATTACATTTTGTGCTTAGTCAGCTTAGTCTAGTTTTGCTGTGAAGCCTGAGTCTCAATTTCTCTGTGCCCAACTGGTTGCTATTTATAACACAGAAGATTCTTTGATGACTGTACATTTTTATAGCAACAACTAATACAAAGTAAAGCGCTTGACTCAAGTAAAGCTTTCCATACATGCTGCTTAACCCAGACACTTTAAGGCTTTCCAAAGGAGTAATCTGGTACCAGTGAAGAATTAGTGAAGATACTACTTTTTTGCTTAAAGACTGTAGGTTAGCTCTGATGTGGTAGATGCATTTACCAACTTTCTTGATTGCAAGACAGGCAAAATAAAATTCCTTCAACAAGCTGCTACATCTGCTCTGCATCTATTGCCAGTTTAGACATTTGTGAAGATGATAGAAAACCTCTTTTATTTTCCTTTCTCAGTTTAGACATTCTGAGATGCAGTTAATACTGCATCTGTTTATTTCATTATGAACACTAAAATATTCACTGAACAGATAGCAGATCTGTGGAACTCTACACCAAAGGATGCTATGGATGCTAACATTTGATGTGGCCTCCATAACCATCTCCACTTCTGCTGCAGAGGTATGTAACTGCAGTAAGTCACTGAAGAAAGTATTTGGTTGTAATATTTCCTTAGCATTCTTGCATTTGAAATATACAAAAGGAAGGCACATCACACTCTTCCCAGAATCACCTTTTTTCTTTCATAACCTCTATATCCAGAAATTCTTAGAGACAAAAGCATCTCATTCACATTAGGGAGCCTTCCTGGAAGAGCAAATGGCCTGCTGGAGAGTGCATTATTCGTTCACCAGGGGACTACGGAAGGCTATCTCTCATCTTGCAGATAAAGCAGTCCCCACTGGCAGTTCCGGGTACACAAAGGTACACACATATTTTTGTGACAAAGAAATTCATACACAGAAGCCAGCATTCTGACAGAATATGATAGAAATATAATATCTGGGGCCTAACCTAATTAAAAAAGAGGCATATTTGGTCTTGGAATTATTCCATGTGGCTCTCCAGAGAGAAAGCTACTTTATGAGATCTGACAGTTTCAAAACCCATGTGTTTTCTTCCTCATTGATATGAATGATGGTGAAGGGAAGATATTCAGGTTTGATAACAGCCCTTTGATATGTGCTGATAAAAATAATGCAGACTAATCTAGACAGATGCATATTTCTTCCTTCTCAGTGGTGAGAAAAAACAGTTTCTCTACACAGCACAACATTTTGCCCTACCATGTGGGTCTTCACTGAATTTTCAATGATATGGCATAGAGAAAATCGTTCATTAACTTGTGCAAGTTGTTCCACGTGTCAGAAAGCTTAAAAAACAAGAAAAGGCTAAGAGGCAGGGTTAGACTATCACTGCACTGTAATGTATTTTCACATGAAAAGGTGATTTCTGGAAACACCAGCATTTTACTGTCAACTAGAATCTCATCTTTATTAGGTTACTAAAGGCAAAGTGCAAACCACTTTCCTCCCATAATGATGTTCCCATGTTGAGCTTGTCTGGACTTTAAAAAAAAAAAAAAGAAAAGGCAGTGTCAAAGATCTGATTTGATGAAATGAGCAGTGGCCTCTGTTACGTTAAAAGAGCAATCACAATATTGTCTTTACATAGATCCTTCAGCACTGAAAAGGTTTACTGATCCTGGCAACGGAGGCATCCTTTGCTATTTACAGAAGATTTCTAAAACAGGCAATTCTTACCATGTTTGTTTGCATGAAGAATACTTACCTAGAGCTATTCCCTGTCTCTTTGAACAAATATTTACACTTGCAAGTAGCTTTACATGTGTGAATAGTCTCATGTGTGATTTCAGCAGGACTACTGACATGCTTGCAAAATTAGAGCCAGTGTTTGTAGGCTGTGAAAACTCTGCACCTCTTCTGCCTATTTCTTAACTTGCTAAAACTCTACCTATGCACTCTAGTGTCTGAGCAAGCCCTAAGACTATCCAATATAGATATATATGCATATATATTTTATCCTTTAAAGCATCCTAGAAAACATAGATTGAGTGTATTTGGTTTAGAGTATCTGGGTTTGCATTTTTTCTGTTGTGTAGCTGATTGCTTATTATTACAAATCACAGAAGGAAAACAATACTCAAACATGCAATTTAACTGCATTTATCATATGAAAGAAAAACTCTTTATTTTTTCATGTTGTCACATATTTAGAACAAGAAGACAATTTGTAGTGGCTGCATTGCCATTCCATGGAATAATGTTCTCTGCCTCTGCACATTCCTGAATCTGCCAACCATCAGATGGATTTTTGAAAAGAAGATAAAACAGGCGCTGCCATTCCACAGCAAATTCAAACAAGACATGCATTGCTGAAATATTCAAAAAGGATCCATGAAAAATACTGCTGAGTACGTTAGGAGTCAAATATATTCAACAAATGATTTCAGCTTTCATTGAGCGGCTTGAGGTCTGCCAGACAGATGTAGAGAATGCATTTTCTCATGCAGAAAAAAGATTCCTTAAAACCAAAGGAAAAAACAAAACAAAAAGCAAACCAAACAGAAGAAAAGCAATTGTGTTGTATTCACATGCATATAGAATTTAAGTGTCAAATCAGTAAGTTCCATGTAATTTTAGTTTTCCTTTCTTTAACTGAAGTTAGGAAATGCTATACTGATTTTCTCACATTTATAGCAACAACTGGATATGTACTGACATTTTAATGTCAGGTTATACACCTCATGGCCTTGGCAGTTTCATTAACTCTTGGAAGAATAAAAGGAAGGCATTCAAATCTCCCTCTGCTGGACTAGCAGAAAACAGCTACCTGGTTACTTCAGATGAATCCTCAGATTGCTCTGTATATTAAACTAGACACAGTAAGGTCCTACTTGTTACTGAAAATTAATTATAATACCTTCATGAGTTAAATAGTTTTTAATAGTGATATACTAATCCAACATATGCTGTTACTGTGAAACTGTGTCTGTCAAAGTCTTGTTATGCTCGTCGATGACAAATCTTTACTAAATTGTTCCTCTGTGTGAAATTGCAGTGAAAGAACCTGAATGAGGTACACATGAGGCCTAATTTATATCAGGTAATTATCTAGGGAATCATAGAATAACAGGTCTGGAAACAGCCTCAGGAGTTCATTCATCCTGTCCCTTTGTCGTGAGGTAGAATCAGCTATGTCTGTGCCATTTCTGTCCTCAATTATCTCTGAGTCTTAGATGTTGTTAAAGCTCTGTAGTTTTCACACTCCTCCCTGTCACTAAAGTATTTGGAGAATTATTTCTTTTCATTTGAGTGACTTCTAATAGAATCTTATTTTGTCCTCAGATATTTTGGTGTCTTTTTTCTTTTTTTTGTCTAATTTTTTCCCCCAAGATCACACCTTCCAAAGATAAAAGAATGCAGGGGGAAAAAAAAAAAAAAGCTTTAAAAATGTAGGATAATAAGAAAGTTATTATTTAAGATAATCTCCTACTCATTGCAGTGACTGCATGTTATTGTATCAGGATTCTGTGAGCAGTAATTCTGTAGTCCTCTCACACGCTGCCTTCATGATTGAAGGCCTTGATCACATCCTCACCTTTCAGACTGAATTTTAGCCCTTCATGGCTGTGTGCTCCATCCCTCTACCCGTTTTATCTGCATTTCACTGTGCATTCATTAACCCTATTACAGCTTTCTTGAAGTACAGGCACTGGAACAGCACACAGTACTGGGGATGTAGAAGATGCCTTCTCTCTCTTAGTAGTCTTCCTGATGCTGTCCAACATTTGGTTGACTATTTTGGCTGACACTGAACATTGACATGGTGGTTTTGGAGAACCACCATCAACCAGTCACTTAGGACTCCAAGTTGTCCTTCCTAAGATGTAACTGCCTGTAGATAAGGCAAGATTAACCATTTAAACAATGTGTTTTCAGGGATGTATCATGCTTTTAGCTACTCAGACAAGGTCAGGGTAGTAGTAAAGCACAGTAGTTGTGTGCACCAATTCATTTTTCTGTATATTCCAAATTATTTTTGTAGAAAGAAGAGTTCTAGACCTCTAAAATGACTGGAAAATACTAAAAAAGTTGATTTTTAAATAGCAGAATGTAAGAACGTACTATTAAAAAGAAGTAAAAGCCGATTAAGTTTTGTGCTTTTAGTAAGAAAATGAGTCGCATAACAGCAAGCACTGAAGCTCAAGAAGAAAATTAAAATATCATATTTTGTTCAGTCAGCTTCTTTGCCTTGATATTCTATTTTTCATACAGATGGCGACTCAATACTACTGCTAATGCTCATGACAAGAGCTTGTGTTTTACTTCTTAATAACTTTATGGTTTATTTTTTAAGAAGAAGTCCCAACTATATTTTGTCTGTGAAATGGGAAGAAGGCCAGGAAATCTAGCACTATTTGGCATGTTTGGAGAGCACCTTGTATGATGTAGGTGGGGATAGTGCATCTGTTACCCAGTGAATCATGCAATAGCATATTCCTTGGTTTTGATTTTGATGATTATTATGCCAAGATGTATCAAATTAATGTATCTATAAGAAGAAAAGCTCACACTGTAATGTAACTTACTCAGTGACTGTGTGGCAATGGAAGAGAAAGAGCATGGGATGCCTGTAGGCCTGGACCTACTTCCATGGTATGGAAGTGATATGCAGCTATTCAGGACGTGTAAAAGTAGATTATGAAACAAATGATATTCAAAGAGTATAAGTACTCTCAAAGGAATTCTCAGCTCTGTGAAAGTTGACTGTCTCTAGAAGTCTGTGATTCTGTGAATAAGGCCCAGCTAGTGAGATTCAGACCAGGTATAAAATAACATTTTCAAGTAAATAATTTGAACAACTTACTAACAATGTTGTTGCCTTCTTTTTCAGCAGCAGTCTCTAATGACAGCTGGATCGCTTTCTAACAGAAACGCAAAGGTCAAAAAGAAGTCAGGAATTGATAAAGAATTATTATTCTGTCACTGAAGGTCCCACTTATATATGTCTTATCTGAACCTAGGAAAACGGAAAGAAAAAGAAAGAAGAAAAAAAAAAAAGGAAGCAAAGTTGATCTACATTTAGCCAGATATTTTTGTGGGTTCCGTTTCGGAAACTGTTAGGCTTACAGAAAAAAATATCTTAATAATGGAAGGAAATCATAAAAGAATAAATATCCATTAAACAAGCTTTTTCAATAGAAATATTGCCTGTATTCCGCTAACTGGTTTTCAACAGCTCATCTGATTGCCCTGGGATATAGCTGTAGCTGGCAGAGGCTCATTCTGAACTTCAGTTCTATGTCAGAAAAATTCCAACAGCTGCTCCTAAAATACAACAACAG
This sequence comes from Todiramphus chloris collaris, assembly GCA_025345505.1. Classification (NCBI taxonomy): domain Eukaryota; kingdom Metazoa; phylum Chordata; class Aves; order Coraciiformes; family Alcedinidae; genus Todiramphus; species Todiramphus chloris. The sequence continues at coordinate 6,928,300 of JANVCC010000261.1, forward strand.
AAATGAGCACACTAATGAATTACTAGCATGACAGTAGTAATTTATTTTTTTTACCATCTCATCTACTATTTATTAAAAGCAGTATCTCACAAAAGGAAGAACTCATCTAGTGCTCAATTAACTGACTGGACAGTCACTTAACTAATACCTACTCAGGAAAAAAAACAAATCAAAAACCAAACCAAGATTATACAAATTTATGTCAAGGGATTCCATTAATAAGATGTAGTTACATCCTTTATTGTCTGAATTCTAAATTTTCATTACTCAATTAGGACACACAGGCTTTGACCTTGGAGCATCACTTGTCTTCTAATTGGAGCAGATACAAAGTGGCAGATCTACTTCGGATGTAAAGCTCTAGTTTGCAGGTTGATGCAAACACACCTTATTTGAGGAAAAGCTTTGGGGCAGGACAGCTGTGCTTTATACTGTTATATCTTATAAAGCATTTATGTATATACACTTTATGTCGTATATTGGAGCTATATTTTGCTCAGAGGGCTACTGCTGCTGCTTTTACGGAGTCCTGAATCAGCAAGCAGTTAGAACCAAAGCAGCATGGCAGCTCTACAGGTGTTGGCTTCTCAGAAACAGGAGCAAAACAATGATGATTTCAGCCTGAGAACATCTAGCAGCTACTTTCTGTCTGGGCTGGGAGGTCATCACCATGAATGCCCCTTGTTGTCTTCCACAGCTAATAGTGGAAAGGTGGTTAAGAGCAGATTATTGAACTGTCTTTCAGCTGTGATGTTTTTCCTGCTCTAGCAGTATCTGAGTGCTTGCCACAGTCAGCATGTTTTTGTGTGACTGAAGGTGAGCCTTGTTGCCCTGAGAACCTGAGCTGTTTGTGTAGAAGTTGTCTAATACAGAATAGAGGTTTAACCGCTGAAACAGGAAGACTAGTGGGGCCTCCATCTCTAACAGGCAAGTAGAGCTTATTTTGCACAGTTCCTCTTTAATCCTCTGTAGATTGTGAATACCATTTGAGTTCAGGCAACTATGAATCACCCTGAGGCAGCAGCTACCTGTCTCCCTTGACTTTTTGTAGCTTCAGCCTCATATTTTTAGATGCTCTGGCTTGCATCTAAGCAATCTAACTCCAGTAAATGGAAGATAGAGTCTCTCAACATATCCGAGGAGCACACAGCTTAGTGCCAGGAGTGGGACTGATGGGTAGCTATGGAGCCTGTCAGGTGGGCATTACATTGATAGCAAACATTGTGCTTTTCAGATTTCACTTCCTCCTTCCCCTCCAAAAAAAAAAGAAGGCAAAGAGCTGAAATTTTGCCTCAATTATACCTTTGCTGCAAAACATGAGAGATTATGAGGGTTACATATTTTTAGGGGCTGAGATGAGAGTAATTATTTTTGGGTTTTTGTTTTGTTTTTTTTTTCTTCTGAGTAATGCTTTTCAACTTGAGAAAACAGTGCATGTTCTAATCAGAAGCTGCGGGGAGAGGGTAGGGAGCTAAGAGATTTACCTGGCATTTTGTTAAGGACAGAGAATATCACAGGTTTGCCTTATTATTACTTTTCATAAGACTTTAATGTTGTTAAAAGAAACTACTAACAATATGCACACTGTGCTTCTCATAGACACATAGCAATAAAACCAGCGGGGAGTGGGGCTTTTTAAATTATTGTTCTTTCGTGAGACAGTTGGAGTGCAATGGAATTTAAGCTAAAATCCTTTACACAAGTAAATACCCCACCATATGTACACGCTGTTAAAAGAAACATGCTTTATTTTGCATCATGTGTACCCTTCACATTTCTCAAAATAAAAGCCCTTCATTGCCAACCTTTGGGCTTTATCTGGCATGTTGTTGACTTGCATCCCCTGATGTTTCAACACATTTGTTAGATTGAAATGTTCTTCTGGCTGTTTGAGATTAGGGGTTTGGATTTGGCAGGAGAGGGTTTCAACACCAAGTGGCAGAAGCTTAATCTAGTGTCCTGTTAATGATGAAGATGCTGTTTCTAACTCTACAGAAATGCTTGTTTCTTAGTAAGTTTGTTAGAAAGAGGCTTCCAGAATTAAGCGGCTATCAGTTCAGTGGATGTCTGTTTTGTCTTTGGGTTTTGGGGGTAGGACGGTGTGTCTGTTTGATTTTTGCTATTTTGGGGTTTTTTTGTTGTTGTTGTTGGTTAGGCTTGGTTTGGGGTTTTTTCTGTGTTTTGGTTGTTTGGGGTGTTTTTCCATGTGTGTGGGTTTTTTTGTGGGGGTTGTTTGTTTGTTTTTTTTTTTCTTATTGTTTTGGTTTTGTTTTGTTTTAATTGGAGCTTATTTCTTGATATTGCAACTCCTGAACTACCATTGATGGAAGATTTCTAGTCATTTAGTTATGTAGTTATATATATAGTTATATATATATAACCTTTTTAATCTATTTGCTTGATGTTGAATATTATCTTCTGACTGTATTATAAATGCATTTCTAGATAAGTTCAATTCTGGCTTCTTTTTTCTTATAACAGTGTTGTATTCTGGCTCCAGTTTGCCAGCTATAGTGGTTTCAATGGCAGGAAGCTCAGATAAACAATCAGTGTCATTTGTTTTGTCAACACATGTACCAGTTCTGGAACAGATCGTCACAACTGGTAATCTCTTCCTTCAGAAATCTCAGCCCACACAGTAACATCCAGAGAAACTCTGCCTCAAGAGTTGAATCTAATCAGAGACCGAGCCAGAGAACAAATTCTCCTGCTGCTCACACAGCTATTTCTAAATGCAGAGGCTTACATGACAAAACCAGCTACAAAACAACACATTTTTCAAAGTCTGATCACATGCTAGGGAAAATAACTTGGAGGAATATGTAGAAAAGCTTTGCTGCTGCTTGTTACTGTACTGTAAGCACAGAATCTTGTCGCAAGGATTATGTACTGTAAGAAATGTCAAACTGTGAAAAAGCCTAGGAACCAAATGAGAGAACACGTAGCGTGAGGGACATTCCACCAGCGAGAATAACGTTGGCTCTATTTTCCAGGCTGGCAAGACTGTGTTTGCATTTCATAGACCTTTTTTTGTGCTCTCTTGGTCCCTCATAGTCTCTGTAAAAGCATTTTGAGCAGTGTGGTTGTTTCAAGGGTTCCAAACTTTGATCAGCCTGTGGCACTGTGATGTGCTCTTACCTTTAAACACTGGTGGGATTTAAGTTTGTACCGGAGTACAAACCATAACTGTAATGAACCTCCTTTTTCCCCCAGCTTATACAATATCTATCATAACTGCATGTGAATTTATGACATCATCCTCATCTTTCTACCCAAGTTAAAGGGCTTCCACTAGAAGTGAAATCTTCTGTCAAGTAAAGGCCCACTGGATTCATGTTTAAAATTTAAAATTCAAATTAATCTCTATTATGCTACTACCTATGTCCAAGTTTGCAGTTTCTTTTCATGGAAATTTTCTCTTCAGCAAGTGATTATCAAGGACAATGTCTGTCTGCTCATTACATTTTAAAGAGCTCAGTTACATATGTATGCACATAGATATATATCCATACTTTACATATACACATATAGAGGTGAGGATATGTACATTTATATACTTATATAATATGTGGATTTCCTAGTACGAACTCTCATCTGTTTGCTCAACTGTATTATCGATAATGCAAAATGAATTTGAGCCTTCTTGGGCTGTAGAGATAATGTTTCCACTTTGACATAAAAATTCTCAGGACAGAAGGTATTTTCAGACTTATTAAATGATTATGCCTTAGCTGAAGAAATTTTATTAAAAGTCATTTAAATAAAACCCCAGAATGTGAGCTTTATCATTTAGAGACTTATTTAAAATTTAGATATTAACAATTCCAAGGAAAGGAGGACCAGCCATCCAGGAGTTCTAAAATTTTTTTTCTTCAAGAGAGGCTTTCCTGTTCTGGAGGGTAAATTCTAGAGGATACTCTGAAAATATATACTGATGCATTTCCTACTTCTTCTAGCATTCTTGGAAATAGCATATAATGAGAAAGGAAGAAAATATTGGTAAGAGGTTCCAAAACCTCCAAAGAAACAATTTCTTGCTCTCTGATTTCTTAGGTTTTTCATTTTATATGCTCTGATTTTTATTTTTTAAACTTTATTGCAGTCTCCAACTTCATGTCTATGAAGAAAAAGATTCTGAAGTGGGCAAAACCCAAAATTCACAGAGAGAGAAATAAACGTTCCCAGGAATGTTTTTTTTTTTCATAAAATTCCATTCACTTTCTCTATTCTAATGACATCTCAGAATGTCACACTTGTGATAGATGATTGGCACCATTTTGAAATTACATATTTAATAATCATATAGGACATAGTTTGCAAAATTATTAAACAAGGAGAAACCCCTATTAACCAAGCAAAGCAATCCATTGTCTCAATGAAGGATACTGTTTCAGAGGACAATAATCACCCTGATAACAAAAAATACTGTATACAAAACCGTGATCAGAAAATACAGATTAGTAGTAGTAGAAGCAGTAATAGTAGTAGCAGTAGTTTGAAATAACTTGATTTAAAAATGGTTAAGAAGAAAGGTGACAAAGTAAGGGGTAGATGTGCATCAATTTATGTAAGTGAAGCACTAGATGTCTGCCAGTTTAACACTTTCAAATATGATTTTTTTTAAATTGATGATGCTTCTTGTGTTGTGCTGTTAGTGTGACTTTTTCCTAGACAATGTTATAATGTGATTTTGTTTGTTTGTTTTTTTTTTTTATATTGGGACTCAGCCTGTACAAAGTACAGTACAGAATCAGAGTATGTGTTTTACAATGATTTCAACCTATAAAACTGGACACTTACAAATACTTTTGGAGTCAGGACTTGAGTTCTAATACAGTGTCATTTAACATCTGTTAGATTCATGTGTATTCACATATCTGGGTTACCGTTACTTTTGTCAGCGTTGCCTGTTTACAACAGAAATTCTCTAGAAGAATGATTATATCTCTGATTTGAATCTCCTTGACTCTAATAGATTCCATCTGGAGGGACTGCACGCTTGTAAGAGCTCTAGTACAACTGGGACAACCCTTTGTGTGGATACTTTAATGTAGCCTTCTGAAATCTTTAACATTTCCAAAACAGGTCTCTATTCCATTCACTTTCAAATAAGTTATTCATTTCGCTGAGATTACTTCAAGCCCTGCAGCATCTTTTGCATGACAAAACTAAGCTAGAAATCCAAATAGGATACACATCACGAAACAGCATAATGTTTGGTCTGATGATTAGGCTAAGAGCCAGAAGGAGCTGGTTATGCAAGCTCAGAGACAATGAGCTCTCACTATTCAGCATCCCACTTCTTCCACTGATTTATAGCAATAATTCTGTGATTTTGCAGCCCTTGATTTTGAGTGTTACCATTAAATTTCTCTTCAAAGTTGGGCCACAATTCCTGTTAGTTTACTGCAGATGGAGTTAGTGCATGTGCAAACGTGCTTTAATGTATCCAAGGTCCTGAATAAAGTATTAACTTCGTAACCACACGGTTCTCTTATATACTATCTCTCCATAAAAGCAAGCTTCTTGTCTTAGGACACTAAATAACTTGAGACTTAGTTAACCCTCCTCAGTTCCTTGAGGGTTTGATTACCTACTGTATCACAGGAATGATCAAGTCCAAGACCAGGGAAACCATTCAAAGACAGCATGGTAGTGATACAAGGATACTGAAAAATTGTTCTTACTCTCTGAAGTAAGAGTTCAGGATTTTTTCTGCAATAAATAAATAAAATAAATATGTGTATCATCCAAATAACTTAAGACCCTTACTCAGATGTAATGATGTAATGGAGATGGAGATCTACAATCATGAACTCAAAGAACTTTTCTGTAGAAAGAAATGATAACCTAGTATCCTGGTTTGAGTGAAAACAGAACTAATTCTGTTCAGTAAGTTTACTTTTCAACTTGGTTCCTCTAATTAACTGCACTTTCTGAAGTTAGCAGCCTGTTCTCACAGTGTCTGCTTCTAGCAGTGATAACGCCTCACGTTTAGAGTTAGTACCAGGGACTAAAGTGCAGAGCAAGGCCACTGCTGGGTCTCGTGCACCATGTTGGGGGGTGCAGAAGGTGAAGGCTGCACCTGCAGGAAGAAGTGGACAGGACAGGGGACCCCAAACTGACCAGTGAGGGATCCCAGCCCATAGACTGTGAACTGGGGATAAAGCTGAAGGATCAGGAGGGGGTCACTTTGCTTTGCTCTTTTGCCGAGCTTGGTTCAGATCCTCTTAACAGTTTCTTCTTACAGCATCCAAGGAGGACTCTGCCCATTCTGCCTTCAATCCTCATCTCTGTGTTGCTGAATCCAGTACCAGAATCCAGCTCCTGAACACAGCTTCCGTCTGCCACTGGGCCCAGTCTGGGACTTTTGCAGTGCCTGCTCCACAGCATCGGCGGTGACGGTGATGTAATTGCCATTGGGGGGGTTGGGTTCAATAGCAGGTTTGTATAGATTCCATTTTTATTATTACTATTTTCATTTAAGCTCGTTTAGTTTCCTAATTAATAAGTCTCTCTCACTTATTCCCTCTCTCTTACCCTTTTGGGGAGGCGGGGGGGGAATGTTTAACAGAGAGCATTTGTTATAGGTCTAGTGGGCTGCCCTGGCCCTAAACCAGGACATCACCAAAACTGATATCTGTGTAAATGTTTCCTAAAATTTAAGAGGAAACAAAGGAATTGTCCTTGATAGAATTCTTGTGTCCAACTACAGGAATAAATGTGGTCATTATTGCACTAAAAAGCATCTCAGCTATTGCCCTGTATGGGGGAAGTGTTCAAGTAACATTTATGGATACAGACAGACATATACATAAACACACATATATAAATCCATATTCAAGTGTATACATATATATATGTAGTATGTACACATACACACTCAAAATCTGGTTTGGGAGAAAACATCTGTTACTGATTGTGGTTTGACTTGCTTCCACGAGGCATTAAGTTCCTTTATCATAACCATCTGTCATTTTTGCTGTGTACACTGAATTAATTACAGAATTTTAAACAGCTCATTTAAAACAAACCACAGACAAAATTACTATCTGGTGAGAGCACTTCATGAATAATGTGTGTGTTCCTACTGTGAGGACAGTAGCCACTGTTAAGATTCAGTCATTCAACTCATCTCTGAACTTTTAGGGATGTAATATTAAGCCCTGTAATATAAAGAAGCTCATGCTGTTATGAGACAACCCCAAGTCCTTCAGAATTGCAGGTCTACACACAAATCAATGTAAAGGGAAAATAAATTTAATCCTTAAACTCCATTTCTTCATGCAACAGTTGGAGATCAGACCTTTGAGTGGTGCATTGATGACAAATTAACTTTTGGCATAAGTAGGAAAAATCCTCAGAGTCAATAGAAGCGTACCATTTCTGTTTGCTGAGGTAGAGCCCTGGATTTAGTTTAAACCTCCTTTTTCAGCACAGGTGCAGGAGGATTGCTTTTCCCCCCCTTTGTGTGTTTTAGGATGATTTTAAATCTTTTTTATTATCTCCACCAATACTAAAGAGGTGTCTTGATGACCCCTGTACAACACTTTCTCATTCCAGTTCCGTGCAGGACAAAAGGGGAGCAGATGGAAACACTGTGACCCTCCCTTCTATGTGGGGACATTCTTGACTAACCTGTGTAATAAATATTAGAAGTGGTCAAGCTATTCTGTTAAGAAAGGAGGCATATCGTTCTACATTAATTATTTCTGAGAGAGTGCACAGTGGAAATATTTGGATAAGTGCTTGCCAAGAGTCAGGGTTGAACAGTCTAACTCATTATACTAATTGTGTTCCTTATCCCTTTGTTTTTATAGTCTGTACCAATTATGGTGACATTAGTAAGATTAGATGTCCCCAGTTGTGCCAATTATACAATGCTACATCCTGATTTTTTGATACGAATATGGTTTCAGTTGAAGAATGTGTCTACTACCATTCCACTTCTCATGACACCACCTCCGACAGACTAGAAACATGTGCTTGGGGTACTTTATGTCTTCATTTGCTATCTTATAAAAGCTCTCCACCTTCCCACAAATTGCTAAACAATTACTTTGCTTCTCATCTGCAACGTGCATTATAATTTGAACACTTTCAATCTGAATGTTGCTGAAGATCATGGGTTCCTTTGATCTTTGAGATGAAAAGAACATTCTCAGTAAGTTTGCCTTTATTGGCATCTTTCCAGCTTTCTTTCCTTGTTCTCTATAACCAAACAACTGCATCCCAACATTTTAAAATACAGAGCTGTCACTATTTTAATTACTCGGTTCCATTTTCTTTTAATTATTGCACATTTAAACTGAAATTTCTCCATTTATAAAGATGATATAGGCTTGTATATATTTTAATTGGGCAAACTAAATTCATTTTGACTACATAAAGAAAATCAAACAAAAGGAGAGCTAAAGTAGGAAATAAGTGCATAGAACAAGCTACTTTATGACTACATTAAGAACTTTTAATACTAGAAAGTAGAAAATGTTGTAACAGAAGATGCGTATTCAACAAATGATTCATGATAGTCTTTAGCCTTACAGTACTTTCTGTGCAACTGCTGGAAACATACGTCGTGAAGATACAATTCTGCTTCATCTGTAGAAAATCCCTCATGCTGTTTATTCACTGATGCAAGCATAATTTGGGAAAAAAATTAGTGTGACCATGTAGGTAAAAAATGTATCATAAAGCGTACCACAAAAGCACAACCCTCATTTAAACACTTCCTTTTTTGAATGACTGCATAACCCTGACAGCTGCCATTAACAGCTCTACTCTGCTGTGTACTGTCTTTATGTAAGGCTCCTCTTTTCCAGCCTGATAACAAACTCTGTCATATAAAGTTTTATATGGATTACAGGACCAGTGTGAACTCCTATAACCATTTAAACTATGGTTGCTGATGGAATGTAAGGATGTCATTGTCTGTGTAGGACATGATTTAGCCAGATGTCAGAAATATTTGCTCCATAGAGAGAGGAATTCCACCGGCTTTTCTTTGGCTCTTACAATACAATCAGCACAAAGAGGCCAAGTTCTCTTCTGGCTGGTCAGTCTGCATCTTCAGGCTCACTCAGCAGTGCCATGAAAGCCACATAGCTGCTCCACCTGATCCTTATGATGGGTCCACTGTGCCACCCTGTGCAGCCCCAGGGGCTTCATGGGTGTGCCCACACCCAGGAATGGAACAGGCAGGAGTTTTTCTGGGCTGTCCACTCTCATCCTAGGAAGCATGTTTGTGAGGTTTAAATCATGTCATCTTCACGTTTCAGTTTGAGTACATAGCCCTGGTTTATCTGCAAAGCAGGCTGGCTTCAACGTCATCGAAAGCTCCCCAGCACAAGCAGCACCCTTAGACCATATCATTTTCCACACTGCCACTGCCGTCACAAAAGCTACAGGTTTCTGACCTTGAAAGTTCTTCCACTTGAGCCCTGCTAGAGAAGGTGACACATACCCACAGCAGAGGCTAGATTATTTTTAGTCCCCCTCTCAGTGGTTTAGCTTTTGTGTGCTGCTTTCATCTGGAGCCTGTGGTCTGACAGTGCCCTTGAGCACGGTAACCACAAATACCAAGAGATCCAAATGTACCAGCCAAAACTGGTCAAACACAGCATATTGTGCCAGCCAGCAGCATACACAAATGGTACAGCCCCTATGCCAGCTACCACTGAGACTGATGGCAGACACTCTCCAGTCCCTGCTGTACCTGTCCAAGTCCAGACTTCCTCTGCTAGCAAATACTCAACAGCCCAAATGCACTAAATTCTAACAAGTAACAGCCCAGACCTGCAATGGGGAATCCCCCCTCTCCCTCACTAGAAATACAAGTAGCAAATGGTCAGTTGAAAAGCTGGAAGAAAACTCCTTCCAGAGCCTACAGGTGCTGCTGCCAGAACCCCAGCCCTATGCTACCAATGGTGATGCCAGCAATCCTCTCCTGACCGTGCTGCTCATACACGGAGCCAGGCAGAGTCCTGAGGTGGCACAGGCATCGCTGGGTGGACACTGCCTACCATAAGAGACCCAGGCAGGTTCAAGAAGGCTGACATTTTCATCAATTTTAGTAGCTAAGAGGCAGCAGAAATATAAACTAAACATTTTGTGAAATGCAGAACTCTGGTGAATATTAGAGATGAAAGAGATTCTAGCTTGAAAGAGGGCACCTCCAAGGATGCTAAAACCCTGGCTGACTCTGCCTCTCTGTGCTGTACGAGGCTGAAAAGACCCTTCTTTCAGATGAGGGCAGCCACAGTAGAGTTGTCTGCATGTGGAACGTAGAGTCAGCTATAAAAGCCAGTGGGAATGGAATCTTTTAACCATCAGGTCATTATCTGTCCACATAATTAATATAATCTATATTAACTGTATATGTATATCTATATAAAACCACCATGTCAGTGGGTTGTAGTTACTGAAGAAATATTTACATTTTTAACTGAGAGATAAGTAGTGACAGTCTTCACCGAGAACTGATTTTATTTTTCATGTTCTATTTATTTATAATTCTGCTGAGAAATACACTGCATAATGACTTTACATTTTGCACTCAGTAAAATGTATTAGGAGGCTGCACACTGACATTTGAACATTTTTATACCACATGGCACACACAGAATAGACTAGGGAAATTAGTCTCAGATTTATAAACAAAACTTCTTACACAAGTGACTCATTTTAGTTGACTGTGGATGGTCCTTAATGGGAACACATATGTTTATGCTAAATAACCTATAATACCAACTGAGGTGGCACAATTCTCTCTGCCATTAGGAAGATTGATTGTGCCTTGGAGTGCCTCTACTCAACAGAAGTACCTTTCAGGTAAGTTGAAAAAGTTACCAGGCGTGTAGTGTAAATGAGCAGTGGAAATTCTAGAGATGGAGGAAAACTGTAGCATGTCATTAAAAAGCATTCTCTGTTCCCCAAGATGCTAAACATTCATCCATTAAAAAAATACAAAAAAAATACTATGTGATAACAAAACGTTCCTTATAAATTACCTAACAATTAAGGCATGGAAGAAGAATTCTATAGTTGAAGGGAAAACCAAACAACCAAACAATAAACTCCAAACCCTAGAAATACCTGAAATTTAACTTTTTGAATCATAAAGAATAGAAAGCATTGAGTGTCGGATACAGGCAACCGTAGAATAAGATTAATTCTGCTAAATTTCTAGCAAAATTCCACTGTAAATCCCTGTGAGATCAGATTAAGTTTAGATTAAATATAGGGTAGCTGTCAATATGAAGAGTTTGGGAAGATTATTTTTGGTTAATAAATGCACAAATGAGTTTGACAACATCGTTTTTTTGGAGTTGTTTTCAAACACTGCAGTCTAGTTACAAACTAGACATTTAATAATCATTCAAGGCCAAAATCGCAAAGGAACCCAGAGGAAGGAGGACAGGAAGAGAAAGGAATCAGGGATATTGTACTATTTCTTTTGGTTTTACATATTTAAATTATTAGATTCTAGTTCTTGTAACCAGTTCCTCAGAATTAAAACTCCTATGTCCAATCTTGTCTCCTCGAGAGGTTTTTGTGAATGCAAAGAAGGATGAAGTGTAGATACCCAGAGGGACTAGATATATATTTACACACACACACACACATAAAATGCATCTTTGCTGTATAAATGTATTCCATGGGGCCGAATTATGCATTTCAGTATGGAGTTATCAGCACTTTGATTCAGTAAACTCCAAGGATCTCTCTCTTAAAAGATATGTCTGAAGTGTTATATATTTATTTACGTTTACTCTTAAATGTATGCATAATTAAAATGCTAATTTTATCTCCATACTCTGTTTAATTTAGGTCTGTGAGATGCTGGGTGAGGAGAAGAGAGGAGCACTTGAAGAGGTAACAGACATGCTCAGGCATTAGGTAGTTCAGACCAAACAGAGTATCCTCAACTCTTTCAGCAGTCTGTTCTTTTAGCAGGGAACACTAGATTTTTTATTTTTTTTTCCTCTGCTCTAAATTTTTGAAATAGTTTTAACTCGTGCCAAAGCTAACTGGTATGATAATGAAATACAGGTTTGTTACATTCCAAGAGAGAAGTTCACTTCCTTGAGGACTTTTTAGTCCTCAAAAATACAAACCATGTATTTATCATTTTATGTGTATACACCCCCAAAATTCCCTTTGCTCTTTGTTTTTCAGGTATTCACATGGAATGAAAAGGGATTTGGAAAGTGGCTAAAGAATAGAAAGTTATGTAACCACACAAATGTTCAACACAAAAATAAAGAACTAGTGCTCCAGATCAGTTAACTCAAAACTCTATTAATAGTAAAGTCTCCCTGTTATCAGACAGACCTCAAAACTGAACCTAAGCCATGACAGTTTCCATAAGCCATTTATCATATACTGAAGGGATGATTATCAGTTCAAACACAGACACTGAAACTACTAATTCTTTTGAAATGTGACAGGTAAGAGAAGAAAGGTCCTCTACGCAATCAGGAAGCAAATCATGTCAGATATTGAAGCTCAGATGTCAAACTTTGGAATAATAATAATAATTAAAAAACCTTCATAATGCATGAGTGTAGTCTTTGTGTAGTGGTGTAACATATTCCTTATGCTCATGCCTTTAAATTTTGACTGCTAGTTATCGTAATGTCATTGGCACATCCATTTAGGACACAGACACACAGGACAAGGGCAACAGCTCCTAAATCTGAAATGGGGACTGTTTTTTTGTTTGATTTAATCTTTATATTTGTATTAAAGAGGAACAATCTTTTCCAGACAGAGGTCTTCACACTGTGGTGCTAGTTCTTTAGTTAAATCACAGTGTGCCTTTGGACCAAAAACATACCTGCATACATACCCTTTTTCATTTTTAAAAGGGCAAAGTAGTCAGGAAATTATCAATAATTTCCTGCACACCACCACCGCTCTTCTTTGCACCTCTCTGCTGAAGCACGTAACAGAGCTCTGCCCTTTTGGAACTATTCAAAGAACTGTTCACAGAATTGAGTCTGTACACAAACATAGCCATAGGAGTAGCTTTCTGACAGCTCCAGTGGGTGAATACCATACAGAACATTTGTTATTATTTCCTCATGGAGACTTTGCCTCTCATCTTCTAAGTTGATTACTCACATTTTTTATACAGAACAAGTTATACAAGTTAGCAGGGCTTATTAGCTCTGAGCAATCACAGGAAACTATGCATTTATATATCTGCCAGCTCTGGAGTTTAAACACCTGTGAGCTTGGGGACCTCTGCACTGCAACCTGCTGTGAAGAGTAAATGCACCAATCTGTGCTACAGCCATGAGCTCTCATACACAACCTGCAGGATTCAAAAGGTAGAAGCACCTCAATCCTTCTAAGCTTATTTCCCCTGCCAACAAAAAGCAATTTAAAGAGCTCCATGATTAACAAACTCCAAAGACTCAGGTTAGCAAGTTACTGGTCCTCAAGTTACCTGCAAAACAGCCAGTATTTTGCAGTGTATATTAGAAGTGCTGCTAATATTGAGATCTACACACAAGATGGTAATCTGCTAGACTATTATAACATTCTCTCTCTGTAACATCATTTCACCACGTACTGAGAAAATGTTTAATAAAAATGTGCAGACATCTACCATAAACTACAATCTACACTGATTGTATCTAGAGAAAATTCTGCCTTTAATAATTATCCCGTATATAAGTGTTAGTTCTAAAGCTCTACTTAGCATCAGAGAGGACCTTGGGTCTCCCCCACAATTTTTCTTCTATGCTCATAAAATATGTATCTAATATAAAATGCATTAGAAAAGTTGTATCTCCTGACTCTATATAGCTGACTTTTACTAATAAGTTAAAACTTTTTTACCCTTAGCTCTTTTGGTTCAGCTTTTGGAAGATAACATGATGTACTTACTGTTATCATTGCTTAGTGTGAAAACCTTAGTCTGCAATTTCAGAGGCAGCTACTGAACATATCAATTAATGTGCACATTTTATGTCTGTATATTTCTGGGTGCTTCTAGTTGATTTACTCAGCCTGCACTCTGCATATCTGCAAGGAAATTATTTTTCAGTGAAAAAAAACACACCCTGATCCTCTGAACAACTGCAATGCAAAGGATGTGGGTTAAACAAGGAGCTTGAATACACTGTTGCCAGATGTGCAAGTGTTTTCAAACAACTGCTGCACTTTCACTCCTTGTTAGAAAATGATCTCGGAAATCTGCAGTAGTATCTATTGAAGAGATGTAGCACCTTTCATTCAGTGCATTGGGTTTTTTTCTATATCCATGGAGTAGGACTAGACATGCTGAAATATTCAACTTCTGCTGCCTGAGTAGTTTCACAAATATGTAACCCAGACACAAGAGCAGTAACTGGTTTTCTTCCCGAGAGCACTGCCTCTGAAGGATATCACTCGCAGGAATAAAGTAAAGAGAATGGGAAATGGGTTCTGCTTCAATGACCAGCTCTAATTCATCTTTCTAGAGCTATTGCTTTGATTCTTCACTGGGATGGCACCAGAGTGGTGAGCCCAAGTCTACTACTAACAGTAGACATCACTGTGGCGAGCTGGTATTCAGATTTGCTCAAAACCAGCATACTGACCTTGGTAGGCAACATGGACAAGGTGAATGATAATAAGTAGAGGTAAAGACTGCAAACTAGATATTTCTCAGCGAAGCAGGTATCCACAAGACTTCATCTGCACTTCTTCCAAAACTAGAATGGAACAAATTAAGGGAGTTCCAAAACATTCATTCCAGAAATACAAAACCAGTGCTCAAAGTGGCTATTCAACTGTTTTGTCAGAAGATAGAATAGAAAGACCTACACATTAATTATCATCTTCAGTTTCATCAGAAAATTAAGAGAAGACTTAAAAAGAATTCTCTTTAAAGAGAATGAAACATTTGAAAGAACTTTCAGTAGTTGAAAGGAGAGATGCTGAAGCTAACTATGGCAGTATTTTTACTGCTCTCTGTCTTGCTTAAAGCTCTTCTCATCTTCATTTACTGGCATGGCCCTTTGGGCTTCTGTGAAGCTCTACTGATTTAAGTGACAGGCACAGAAGTCCATGCTAGCAGTTCCAGAGGCAAGATCAGGGCACAAGGTGGTTCATAAATAAATGTAAGAAAGGCAGGTACCTCTTGAGCCTGTGAGATTTGCAGCTACAAGTTCCTTATTTGGGAGAGAAAGGTAAGTCTTAGCTCTCAGAAAATACAGAAAGTTAATATAACAACTTCTTGCAGAAATTTATGTACACAGCACAATGATGAAAACTGTCCTTAGTTAGAATGAGCTACTTTTATATCCCAGATATGCTACAGTTCAATGTGAGTCCTGGATGTTGAAGCTGTGACCCTTCAGGAGCAACTGCGCTGTAAGGGGCTCCAGCCCATCCTCATCCTCCAGGCATTTTCTCCTCCAGGAGCTCTGCTCAGTAACAACACAAATGTTTGTGTAGCCACAGAATGGATTGGATTGATGAACTAATTTATCCTAAGTTATCTCTGAAAAAAATACTTGACCTCCTCACAGCTGGATCTATTCCCCAGTTCACCATATAAACAGCTGGATACAACTATGGGCAGCATCAAACAGAGAAGGAGGCTTGATGGTGGGGAAAAAGTGTCTGTCAATAGGGTGGATATTTGCTTGTGCAGCCACATTGCTGGGTGTGAATCTGCAACCTAGCAAAAGAGGAATGCAGTCTAGGAAATACAGGATAGATTAAGATACTGCTGTGATAGAAAATAGGATACAACATAGATTTTACAGTCAACTAATTTCTAAAGTTGCAGCTTCTTCTGTAAATTTTAAAGCATTTTAGGATTAAATTGGATTCAGTCATCAGCCATGACTACTACTGCCTGTTATTTGTCAGGTAATAAAGGCTATTCATCATTATTAATACAAACTTAAACATATAAAAGAATATTACATTTAAATTAAAATTATGACACATTTATCTTACTGTTTGTGTTTCCTCAATAATATATACAGACAAGGCATTTGAAAAGCAAAAAAGAACAAAAAAATCTCCAGTGACGGAAGCTGTTTATGGTATTTAAGTAGTAATGTGATAATTACCCATGCATAACCACTCAATTATAAATATGGAAATGCTTAATTAATATATTAAATTAATCATAACACAGAAAGATATCAAAGGCCACACTACAGCATTTTTCTAGAACTCTGAGGTTTGTGCACAGCTGCACTGATCCTGGATGGTGCTAAAACTTTTAATCTGAATCCTCTGCTACAGAAGGACAGTACTGAGGGATTTTTTCCCCTCACACACACACACTTGAGATTCTCTGTGTTGGTTCTGAAGGGAAATGGGACCTTGGCTTTTCCAGATTAGTTAAGCACACATGAAACACTTTTTTTGTCATGTTCCCAACTGTGGGAATACTGTGTTCCCAAGGTTCTCAAGAAGAGAGAAGTTAGGCTAAAACCACTCTGCCATCATCTATACTTCATGATGCTTCTGCAGGGAAATCAAGAGAATGAATGCTATGAATAAGGTGTAGAAATGTAATTTACATTATTCTTACAATTTTGGTGAAACAGATTGATTTCTGCTCTCAAACATCTGCAAATGCATCCTGAAATCAATTACGGTGGCTGCACACGAGCCTCATCTGTATCTTCGTTACTGTTCTAACCAATAATCTTGTTGGAATGGATAGTGGTGGAAACAGTTTTAAGTAAACATTAGGAAAACAATAAAATTTAACCTTGCATTCACACATGTATCATTAACCTGACAGTCTGATCCTAGCAGCAGTACTGATTCTTGCCGTATGACCTGTGCAAACTCACCAACTAAGGGTTTCACTATGAAGCCCTTCCAAAGAACTGCAAACCAGAAGCTGCAGTAAAAGATGTCACCAACAGCTTTTTTTCCTGAAGAAAAGTGCTAGATAAGGGTTATACGTTGTGCTTGATTCGGTCAGTGGTGTTCAAGCAGTACTTATGTGAGCTTGGTTCTCTAAGGTGAACAGATTTCCTGAAGCTCAACCAAGTCAAGAAAGCTGAGGCTAGAGAAACAAGTTGGGAGGGAGCAATGTTGCTCTCATTGATTTACTATTTAATTAGCACGCTGTAGTTACTATCAGGATCTACTGGTACTTACAACAGAGGTGTGATTTTAGACTTCCAGCTGACACCTGAATTGTTACACAAGTGCTCCAGTCAGCTTTTTATCTTCTGCAGTTAGTTTTCAATACAGATTCACTGTTTCACATGCTTTTATTGGTTGTGTTGTGCAACTCCACTGTACAAATGACACCATGCATTTAATACACTCTACCATCTAGTTTGTAAATTATACTATAGCACATAGCACAAATCAATAGTAGAATACCAACATCATGGAAATATGCCAAACAATGTCTTTGACTAAAAACCACCCAGCACTGTACCATATCAAAAGGTGAAGATGTTGAAATGCAAAGCAGATGTTCAGAGATTGTCAATGGTTGTCCATTCATCTTTTCATGGAATTTAAAGTTTTAGTCATAATGTATAGCAATTTGAAATGGCCTCAGGTTAGTTTATGAGAAAAATCACTGTCCCTATTCTGTATTACCTATTGTATCAGCAGAAATGCCTTAAATAATTTTCTTTCTTAATACAAGAGCAGAAGGTCAACAGATGGAGCTTTATGATGCAAAGTGTGGAATTTTGAAACTGTCCTGCCTTCTTGACCACAATCATGACAACATTGTGGTTCTTTAGGAAAATAAAAAAGAAAGGGTTGAGAGTCTGTCTGATAAATTGAGAAGAATAATGATTTGTGAAGTTCCACGGACCAGGTCATTTTCGTATTCTTAATTATATTTATTCCACACTGACTAACACGTCTTCATTATTACAGCAAGCAAACAACTCAAAGGCACAAATACTAAAACTTAATTAAAAGTCTTGAGATATTATGTATATTTTTAAGCTGCTACACGATTCAGAAGCCTAAATCTTCTCCCTGTACTGCTTTCAATGCTTGTATTTCATGATTTGCAGTAAGATTTATGCCACTAATTGAGTAAGTCATATGTCAGAATAAGACATGGTCCTTTAAGTCACATAATTTCATTCCTTATCATAACAACTTCTCAATTTCATTAAAGATGACACTGCTTGTTAAAGTCAGATATTGTAGTAGCAGTAGTAGCAGCAACCATTGTTATGACAGCAACATTGTCAACTAGCTAATTGAATAGCATTTACAGTGTTGCTAACACTGAAATTTTGCAATTAGTTTAATGCTAGCAGTCTGCTGCTCTCACTTCAAACCCTTCTGGCCCACCAAGCCAGGAGCAGGACCTGCAGTTACGAATCTGCTGAAAGAGTCCCCTTTCCAAAGAAGTGTAAGTCTGAGTTTCACTTTACATCTATGTAGAATCATAGAACTGTCAGGGTTGGAAGGGACCTTAAAGATCATCCAGATCCAACCCCCCTGCCACGGGCAGGGACACCTCCCACTAAAGCAGGTTGCTCAGAGCCCCATCCAGCTTGGATGTAGTTGAAAAGGAAAGAAAAAGAGTAATAATCATGTAGAAATTAATGAATTTCATTCGGTTCCCTGTCATCAGACAAGGACTATGATTACGTGATCATCATCATACTGTTCTGACAATAGGCAAGAGGTGAAAGACAGTTATCTACTCTGCTGAGTAACACTTTTCAGAGCATTCCCATTTCTGCAAAGGCCCTTCCTGAGGATGCTGGTTTAACAGCATCATTATCTATCATTAGAGCTCCAGCTATACACAGAGAGGACTAATAGAATCCTAATATGATTTTATAAACCAGGGCAAATATATGGAGAACCTGTCCTTTCCTTCAGGAAGAAATGAGTTTGTGCATGTGGTGACTGTGTCCATTGGGTACCTCAGAAGGGCAGAGACTTCAAGGGGACCTGAGATGGTAGGGTGTGGATCAGCTGCAACCTCAAGGAAGGATCTATGGGAGGGCCTAAAGGAACAGTCCTACAGGCAATAATCTCAGGATCTGTGGCAATCAGATGACTGGAAGCCTTTTGGCACTATCAACTGCCAGTCACCTTTTTCTCCATCAGGACCTTCACCTCTACCAGGCCAGTACATAGATGACAATTCTTCCGGGGAAGCAGACCAGCTGAAAGTACACCAGTTGTCCTCTTGAATCATTAACATAAATGTTCACAATAAGCTACGTTAAAATGCATACGTTACACATTACAATAAAACCCAAATATTGGGGTTTATTGGTAAAAAAGCAATTTCTAAAGAGATGAAATATTTTAATTGTTACATATTTGTGGAAAAGAGCTACAACTTCTCAGTCCACTGCATAGGATATTATTGTGGCTTTTTGGCCTACATACAACTTCAGCACCAGTTTTTAGTACTTCAGTATTTGCTACATTGGGTTGAAACATCCAAGAGCTTTACTATTATCTCCCTGAAGTCTCAAATTCTTAGAATGCTCGATTTTAATTACTTGGAAAAAAAAAAAGAGTCATAAAAACATGCAAATTACCATGCTTTGCTATATGTAGATGGCAGTTATTAAAACAAAACTGCAGTCTCATTACCTTCAAATAATCTTTCTCTAAATAACTACTCCCAAAAGGAAAGGATTTCAATAAAAATCGCTCTACTTTTGCAATATTTCCTTATACATGTAACTTGTATTACTTGAAAATCATTGAATGCAAGTTCAAAAGCTATGTTCAGAGCAGCATCCAGAAAAATCGAATTCTACATGAGAAGATGCAAACTATAAATGCACTGAAAATAAGTGACCAGTCTGTGGATACCGACGTGTGAAATTCTCTATTACTTAATGTACACGGTAGAAATGATAGTAAAACTAAAGATCAAAATCTGATATGTAAACAGTATGAAAAGAATGCAATTAATATTAAAAGAAATGTTTTACTGATTTGAAAAATATTTTGAAAAGTGTGCTTCTTGGAAATGATGAGTATTAATCAGTTACAAACCTGTAAGCAAGACGACTTTCATTTATTCATATTCTTGAGAGATAAAGAAGTGAAAGTTTATACCAGTTCTTGTACCAAGTTGCCTTAGTGTCATCTCAAAGCTGGAAAGAAATCATTATTTTCTTTATCTGAAATGATAAGAGTATCAACACACACATTTTCCTCAGTTCTACTCTTATCTAAATAGTACTGGATACCCTAAATGGCATAATATGATATGGCTTGTATGAGATACTTGCTGTTCTGCAGTTATTAAAGTATGTCATTGTAACTCTGAAATTGGCCAAATTAATCATCTAAATCTTGGAGAATACAACATTGTGATATGTAAGTTATGTTATATGGCGATTAGCTTGGAAACAGGGCCAATGACCATTTGCATGGAAATGAAGCACTCTTTCATAAAGGTGTCAAATACAATCTAAGAGGCTAATGAAATTTTATGCAAACCACCTGCTGGTCACCTTCACTTCAATTATATGCCTTTGGGGGAAATGGGAGAACCTTTCTTATTAAACACAAATTAGAATGCAGATAAACACAGGGCAAGCAATAAGTAATGAACAGATGCAATGTGAGGGAATAAGACCACTTGTGCTGTAGAGAAGATTAACCATGATTGTCCTATAACAAGAACCACATTTTGTTATTGTTGGGGGATTCAAAGGACAGTAGAGCCACTTCTGTCAGCAGCATCACTAGAAGAATGAATAAATCCAGAATAGTAATTCTGTCATCCTTCTGGATTCTGCATTTCAAGCAGGATTTTTGGTTTCTATAAATGGGTCAGTGCCAGATCACAGAAAAGTGTAAAAGACATCAAAAGAAAGAACAGAATAAACAAACAAATGACAAAAATATTGAGACTTTAACCTTTGCCTCGTAAAGAAGAGAGTTTGTTTTCCTGGCTAAAGCATTCTCAAGGACACAGGCAATCAGGACTACATCTCAGCAAATCCCATTGGCTGAGAAAAAAAATGTGTACTTATTGTGTTCTTTTAGACATATTCAGATTTTAGGTAGGCAGCAACATAAATCATTTCCTTTTGTCATACACAACTATAACGAGACGATTTTCACTCAATACAAGTTGTATCTAGGTATTTAAAACTACATCCTATGTTACTGGAAAACTTTGGACAAAAATCACACAGTAAAGGTTCTTATGATTTCGTGCACTAATAGTCAGCTAAATGACCTGGGAAGAAAGAGGTAAATAAACAATTAGTTTTCAGGCACATCTCACAGGGACTTGTGCCCGGATTTTTGGTGTTCACCATACAGAAAAACAGTATGTAGAAGGGGGTAATTAGTGAGATGACAAAAGTTTCCTGGTGATTAAAAATTACTGTGTATAACAAAAACAGCTGGCTCTGAAGAGCTACAGAGAACATCGTGGTATCAAGAGACCAAGTGATGAAATGGCAGATGATATTCAAGAATGACAAATTCAAAGTAACTCAAATGATGAAAAATAGCCCTAAACATATGTGCTGGGTCACATGCTCTAAGGTACCTATTTTACACAGGGAAGACATCTGAGAATTATTGTGAACAGTGTTAATACAAAAAAAGGTAAAAAAATTTAGGAATTATTCAGAATAGAACAGAGAATTAAACACTATGCATCATTCCACAACTGTACAAACCTGTGATAGGCCTGCACCTTGAGTGCCAAGTAGGGAGAACTCAGTCCAGTCCTCACCACTCAAGAAGGCTAGAGAGGAAATAGTTGCCATTTCACAAAGAAAGATCAGGTTGGAATAGGATGTAGAAAAATAGACTTCAACTTTGCAAAGAAACAATTAAGGGGAAAAAGCTATATAATCATAGAAGGTGTGCAGCAATTAAGTGATTATGCAATATTTCTGATAATGAAAGCACTGAAGTTAATGCAAAGACAACATTAAGCAGAGCTTTAACACAGGAATTCTTATTCCACGCTGCAGATAGACTGTGGAAGAGCCTTGTAGCAGAAGGAAGTGGTTAATGTCAAATTATAAATAGATACAAAAAGCAATTAAACACATTAATGAAGCAAAAACTATTTAAAATTATAAACAAAAAGATAATATCCGTGACTTAAAAAGCTTCTAAACCACAGAGTGCTGGAGGATGGGTAAGCATTACTGTATATTTTATATACTTTGCTTCAGGACTGCTATCAGCTACTGTCATAAAGTAGATAATAGTCTTTCCTGACCCAGAATTACTTATAGTTCTTTATACTAACAAGTCATATGCCCTTGGGAAAAGAATTTATATATTCTTGTGGGAAGCTATGAGGGAGGAAAGAAAGAAGAGGAGAGAGGAAGGAAAGAAGGCCTCGACTTTATAGGATCATGGGAAAATATTGTTCTTTTGTTCTTTACACGCTGGCCATTTCCAAACTTTACCCTGTAACAGTCTTTATGAGTACTGTTAAAGTTTCATATCTATTACTACTGTGTTATTATAGTTTTAAAATAGGCAATTTTTTTTCTAGATGTAAATAAACTAGTCAAGTACTATAACATTTAGAGAAGTGTTTGAGTAAGATCATTTTCCATGCTGTGGCTATGCATTTATGAGTGCAAAATAGCCCGTGATTCAGTTGGTTTACTCCTGTGATTAAAGGCCTATTTTTTATCTACAAGCAGTTTTACTCCTAGTGAACAGATGTGTATCTGAAATCTGTATGTGTAATTTGCAGATCTAAAAATTGTATATTTGTTCTTTAAGTAGTTTGAAAATTGCTTGTCATGAATTTGGTAGAATTTACAGTAAACTTTTGCAAGTTATTTTGTTTGTTGCCCTGTTTGAATACATGAAGAGGCAAAGCATTCCTTAGAATCTGAGAGCAAGCTTAATAAATGTGTACTCTTATCAAAGGATTCTAGTAATGATATCAGGCATAAGAACAAGATAAAAATAAATGAGAATGCATAAATATTATATAGGAAAGGATAAAATCCATCTTTTCATGTTTCTAAGACATCATTAGAATTAACAGAGGGGGAAAAAAAAAAAGCATCAGCTTGTAAGACAAAATTACTTTTACCTGGAAGCTTGTTCAGGACTCTGTGAGGGAGGAGAACATCCCTTCTTATAGGAGTTATGAACATTGAGATCTGCATGAAAAAAATATTTGATTTTGCAGGCTGTAAGTAAACTGTAGGTGTACTGGATTTGGCAAAATAACATGCCTTAAGATTTTGCCCAGAGTTCAAGGGAAAGTTATCTCAGACCAAAATAGTGTTTTAAAATTTCTGAGGGAAGAAAAAAAACCCCACCAATGTCTCTTTCTAGCTCTATTAAAGCTAACTTTGTAAGTATGTAAAGCCAAGTGCTTCTGTCTCCTTTTGCCTGTTTCTTAAAGAAGTACTGTCCTGATAACACAGATTATAATAAAAGTAACATAGTAAAAGGCATATTTAGTGAGTGAAAGTTTATCAAATTGGTACAAATGTATTTTTCACTTTTTGCTTATATTAAATTTATATTATTTATATATATTTATACTATATTTCTAAGCAAGCATTTAATATGATTCAATACTGTGTTCGGACACCAGTTTTTAGAGCATTCCCTAAATTCAAGTCTGATCCTGGGACTGAACTACTGACAGGAAATAAGAAGGATTTTTCCTACCATTTCCCTTACCCTGATCATCTCTTCTCAGCAATTGCTCATTAATGTAGCTTAGGGCCCTACTTCACTGATACACACACAAAACAACTAAGGCACCAGAATCAAGCTTTATTTTTCACAGATATTCTCTCACAGGCATGTAAAAGTTTAACTGCCTTCCAGTCAAATCACTGCTGGGCACAGCAGAGTCCATTGATACAAAGACCACAAATTTAATTCACTCTATTTCCCCCCTATGGAAATGTCACCGTAATCATGTTGGGAAAGTGGAGATATTTACATATTTACAATGGAAACATTTCCCTCAAGTATGGAGGCTCTAACCAGGAAATACAGAAATCTGGGTGCTCATAGCTTTTGCAGTTAGTATGCCTGCTCTAGAGAAAAATGATGCTATTCCTGTCTACATTTACCCAGGCATTACAAATGCTTGCTTAAAACAAAGCAGAAAGTGCATCACAACTTGCTGAGCTTTTGTGGAAAAAAAAACCACCCCAAAACTCCATGGGATTTATATGCACCTGAAGCATAGCAGCACATCTCTCTAATTTGGCTGCAAAACACGTACATTTCAGGTGATAGAAAGTGATTAGGAGATGTTGGGATTGCCCCCTTTATGAACTTACTGAAAACTGCATTAACATGAACACATGGGTGGTGAGGAATATTAACGGATTTACAAAAGAAAAATACTGCATATTTCCACCAATAGTTAATCCTCAATTTAACAGCTCTGAAAGGAGTAAGAGAAAACATGGACACAATCCATTAAAAACCAATCACGAATATAAAAGAATATTTAACCATAACCTTCTATCTAGCACAAAAGTTTACTGAAAACAAGCCTAATTAACACTGGAAGTTTTCTTCCCTAGAGATTACTTGCATTAATGAAAAGAGAAATAGAGATGTATGCTTATTGTACACAAATATGCTCCAGAAATGCTGCTCTTATCAAAACAGCAACAAAATCAAATTACTTTGTGGTTCAGTGACTGCAGAAACTCTTAACTAATCTTTAACATCTGTCTTGCCACTGTCTTTTCCAAGGCAGCTTTCAAAGCCTGTTGTGTGCCTTCTGAAAGTTCCTCTGAAATCAAGATGAAAGACATTGTCTTGAATTTATCAGCTGGATTCTTCTCTCTTACCAGTTTTACATCACTATAATGCTTGTGACTGTACTGGGGCTGGTTACAATGTGAAAATAACATGCAGACTGAACTTACCTTGCTAGATTTTCCTTGTTTGTTGCCTTTTTTCCTCATACATTACCCCAGGTGATATGGGAGATTCCCTTCTCCTTTATGTATGGATGGGGAAGAGAAAAACTGATTTTTTCCTGTTTAAACAGATAAAAGGTGCTGGAGAATGCATTACCAATATTTAAGAGTTTTCTATCTGAAATAAAGAAACCAATTAATTTTTAGTGAGTATTTAGATACTTCCCAGTGATATTTCAATAGTAGCATAATTTTAAACTTTAAATTAAAATTAAACTCAAATTACCTATGGCCCAGAGCACTTTCTTCTCAATATTTTAGTCACTAGAAGTTTTTATTAACTAGAAAAATTACAGATATAAAAATATCTTTCATGATGGAAATAATTAAGGAAGGAAATAAAGTGTTCTAACTTTTCCAGAAACACAACCTTTTGAAAAAATACAGGTAAGCAGCTAAACTAAATTTTAGAACACAGAGATAACAAGTCACTATAGAAAAGCATTTGAAACTGGCTTTAAAACATTTTTTTTTCTTCACTTCATAAATAGTGACTTCATATCTTACACATCTCAGAAACGCCAATAAATCTCTGGCTTAGTTGAGTCAGATTTGCATTCTGTGGTTCTACCTCTGTAATGTACTTCCTTTCAGTACCAAGCACTAACCAATACTTTAAGCCTAAAAAATTGCTGCTGATGATATCACCATTAATCAGGAATGATTCAGTAATCCTGGCACCTTCACTCACACAACATCGTCAATCAAACCAAGAAGGTTAGACGTGCAGCAGATGAAAAGAAGCATGTTTCCATTGCCTTAGACAGACACATTATCTACTGTAGCAAGAGGCAGTACCACTCCTATCTTCACAAGGTAGCATACTATGCTCTCACAGAAGCCTGGGACTTAAATGCTGCCAGTAGTCATTGTTTCCAAGGAAAATAATTGACATCCAATTACTACAAGCTGGTGTGACCCCCAGCTTGTGAAACCACATGCTGCTTATTGTCTGGGAGGATGATGTATGTCACCACTAAGCATTCAATTTCTGGTTCACAAAGGAAGGATCTTACAATGTATTCAGAGACTAGAAAATTACATGTTAAAAACTTGGCTGGCAGCACCTCCCTTTTTGATCACGGATTAATTTTAGTGGCTTTCTTTAATGAAGGCATCCCACCTGCTTTTTGTTTGGTTCTTTGCTTTCTTGTTTTTTAGCAGGGCAGGAAATGCAGTTTTTTTCTTTGACTTTCAGGAAACAAAGCCTAATCTGCAAGCTAATGTTAAAACAGGCCTCTATATTTGTACTTGCACAGTGAATGATAAAGGGAGCAACTTTTAACTGCCAGACGGTTTAAACAGTTCGCGCATCTTAATGCCTGATCACACCATCATTTACATGTTGAAGATCTTAAACTGTGTGTAAGTGGTGACACACAGGTGGGCTGCTACCTTCATGTGAAATTGGTGGGGCTGTGTAGAAGGATCATTGCTTAATGTAAGGAGAAAAATTCGATGAAGACTAGAAGTTTCAATTTGATCAGGGAAAGACATAGAAAATGGAAGCCAGAGTTTGAAGATGTAACCCCTGGTGTGAAAAGTCAGTGGGTGTGTATACATATATATATATATATGCACATGCATATGTTCTTGTGCTTACACAATAATGAGGTGATACAAAGTTGACTCTTGCATTACATCAGGTGTGCATTATCTTACTATAATTTACAAACTTCAATAACATGATGAAAAAAGCAAAAATAGGATCGTGTTTCTCTACCATATTAGTGAAAATAAACTCCATCACAGAATCCTCAGGGACTGCCATCAGCAATAGAAAACTGTTAGAATCCCATTTTAAATACGTTATGCAGACTTACACCTAAGGAGCTCCAATTAGGGTCTGGTATGACAGAGTAGCATTGGCTCAGCTTGGGGCATTGAGGAAAGGTGAACACATTTCTCCTCATGGTTTTCCAGACATATCCATATATATGTGTTTCTTACAGGGTAGGCTTATATCATTCCATGCAGGACAAAAACCTAAGCTGAAACAAGAGAAAGATATTCCCTTTCATAAGCACTCCTAGCGCTGACCTCTCACACTGAGTGGCACTTGAGGCAGGACCCTGGCCAGCCCAATGATTTCCCTGCAATAATGAGGAAGCAGAAGCAATCCCAGTCTGGTTCAGTCAACTGCAGTAGGTCCCTGCAAATTCCATTCTGGTTCAGTCAGCCTCTTCTGTATCCTAGCCTATTCATGTGGCCCTAGCGTGATGTCACCCTGTCCTCTTGTCTTTATTATCTTCTGAAATCCAGCAGATTTTGCAGTTCTGACCTCTAGCAGGCAGGATCTAGTGTACTGGTAGAAATATAGTACTTGAGCTACCCTTTGACAATGTCCCTATCCCTACACGAAAGAGCTCTCCACAGACCAGCACAGCACCATACTGGAGCTCGGTACTGGTAGAGAGGCAATGCACACACTGGAGAGCTGTTCCACCAGGTAAACCTACTGCTTCTTCAGCGTGCCAGCCACAGTGTGAACATTTAGTTCCCCCTGACTCTACACACAGCAGCATGTAATGGACAGCAGATAGCTGAAGGCTGAGGCCCTGAATGATGTTATACCCTCCTGAGAATCCACTCAGCCAAAATGCTGGGGTGGGGAAAGAAAAGGCCAGGGACAAAAAGCTCTTTGGGTAGCCATACAGTGCAGGATCATGCTGCTTTCTTGCTTTGTCCTCAAGGATCACCAAATCCTTCACCACCTTCATAATTTTCTTCTAATTTTCATTAATGCTTTATCACTCAACACTCTTTGTAAATTGTATGCCCTATTAGTTAATGTTACTTATTATTGCTTCTTACTGCTCAATGCACAGCATTTTATTAGCTGCAATGGGATCAATCCTGCAATTACTATGGCCATGAAAAAGATAAAGAGGGGTTTAAGACACCTGCCTGCAATAACAGAGGTCCTCGGAGGAGCAGGTAACTACGTCACTTCACCACTTGCAGTTTCTCCCACCTCATGTAGTTGGAGAAGGCATAACCATGCTATGCTGCTCTTCCAGGCATCCTAGGCAGTAGAAGAGATTTTAGGATATATTTAAAATGTTGTTGAACTTGGAGGTCAATGCAGCTGACCTGAATTGCAGTTTCTGAAAATGTAGAGGCTCAGTGGAACATGGGTAAAATATGGTTTGCGATCACATACTTAAAAATTGCATGTACATAAAGAATAATAATAGCAGTTTGTCAGGGAGAATTAATTTTGCAAAGGTCCTAATTTTGAAATATTTTACAGCCATAGTGTTCATTTACCATTCTTTTTGGTAAATTCTCGACATCGCAAGAAATGTTCTAGCCACATATACAATGGCAGAGGAAAAACTGCAGCGCTGAACAATATTCTGTTCTGCTTTGCAGTATACACTCTACTGGGAGAAAACAGTAAGTACTAATTAGCAAGTTCTTAGTTATTTGTAATAGAATGTTACAGATGGGGGGGGGGAACCAACAAACCCACCCTACAAAATAACTATCTGCTCTGCCATGAGATTAGAAATGGCCTGTTCATGAAAAATAATTAAGACACTCTCCTCTTCTTTGTTTCTGTGTAGTCATCTGAAAAAATGAAAGGGGATATCATATATAATAACTAACAAGGGATTCTGTTACGCTTGACACAGAGGCACTCCCCAGACAACCTGGCACCTTCATAAAATAGTGACAAAAACATCTGAATGGCACCTTTAACTGGAGCGAACTGGGACACAGCGGACACAAAAACACACAGAGAGCTTTGTTCAGAGCAAATGTTATCTGGAAAGTGCTTTGAGAGTCACAGGGAAGTCAGTCCTGTCCAATGATTCGGCCACTGATCATGCCCAGCTTCTGGAACTGGAACTACCTTTTTGCTGTTCCTTTTGAAGTCTTTGTTCCACAGTCCAAACACATAAGGATTAAAGAGATTAGGAAAATGGGTAATTTCCCTGCAAGTGATTGATGATTTTCTGACATTTAGGTCTGTGATACACAGTACTATCCTTTTATCTTTCAACAATATAGGTAAATGAAAATACAATATTCCTTTAAAACTACATTGTCATCTTTTAGGCACATATCCATTTTTTGTTTTAAATGATTGCTTAAAAATTTTAAAAGGTTAATGTCTAGGAATATGTTGAACTATTAGAATCACTGCAGTAAGTAAATAAAATTTTCAGATGCTTGCAAGATATTCAGCATCTAATTTTGATGTATTTCCCAGGGAAAAAAGTGCTTCTTACTTAGAAGTTGGTTTGGGGGTTTTTTTTGGAGGGGGTTTTGTTATGTTTCCATGTAATGGAGGAAAGGAGAAAACTGAGTGGAGAAATATATACATATTTTGTAGTCTTATATGGGTATCTTTTTTTACTGTAGATGATAATTCTGGAAGATTTGTAAATATTGTGAAGTAATTTCTTTTTTACCTTTTTTTTCTTATATTCTCTATGGGATAGCTAATTTTTTAATACAGCAAAAGAATGTGCACTGTTCCACAAGGAGAGAAGCATTAGGCTTTGAGTACATTTACAGCCAAAGAATTCATAAGCAGTGACACAGAGGAAGAATAATTATCACATTAATGATAACGGAGTACAAAGTTTATCATGTGTCTATGAGTGGTGGAATTTTAGGACTGACAAACACCCAGTTATCTGCATGAGACTGGCCTCTACGCCAACTAAATTCCTTTGTATGCCTTCATTAATATATTACTGGAGTTATATCAACAGCGAATGTGATCCTCTTTATTTAGGTACCTCAAGGTCAAGAGAAGTATCCTTATCATGCAGCAGACACAAACATACAGTACTTCCCTTGCTTGTGAAACTTGTGGTTCACTTTTTCCCTGTATTTTAATTCCCTTGCAGTCTTTAGACACAAATTCTCATATTTAAGACCCAGCTTTCCCAGGAACTTTACTAAGTTTTCTCAAGCTAAATCATAAGGAGCAGTGGAAGTTCAGGTCGAAATGTAGTAGAACAAGCAAGGGATAATGCAGTAAATGTAATTTTGTAGTTATTAGTAAAAGGCCGCTGGCTTTTACTAACATTGCAGGATGTTGGGACTTGTTGGAATCATCCAGACTTGAACTCTTTATGGATTGTTTTAGCTGTGACAAGAAGTGAGTAGTGGTAACAGGACTATTGCCTGCACTTGTTTTAGCTCTGGGCAGTTATGTGGTGTAACATCTTCCTAATTACCAGGTAGGAATAAGAAGAAGTTAGCCCATGTGGAGCAAAGTGTCTATAAACCTAGAACAAAAACACAGTGCAGGAGAGCAAAGATGCTGGATGATGGCAGGGACATCAAACTGTAAGGACAAAGCACAGTGGTCAGGTACTGATCACGAAAGAAGGGCAGCCTTGTAAGTCGTGGACTCAAGTGGGAGAGAGAGAAACTCCTGTCACACTTCTCCCAACAAAGGGCTGAGGGTGTTAGTAACTTGCCATAACTCCCATCCTACCCCTTCTTGCAGCTGTTGACTTCGAGAGCTACAGAGACATTTAAAGGGTGAATTTACACTGGAGGAGATTAGATACTACAAAGATAGTGCATAGAAATCTTCCATATATTATCAGCTGTAAATATTATGATTGTAAATGTGCTAATAATAACTGGTAGGTGATTTGTTTAGACTGTTCCGGCCTTGTTAGACTAGCAGTAAATTCTTGGATAAGATGTGCTCCCTTTTCCCAATACAAAATTAGTAACAACTTCTAAAGTCTAATATGCAATAGCTATCGTAACAGAATAACTGAATAATATCAAAGAATACAGTGCAAGGCAGAGATAATTCAGTGCACCAGAGGTCTTCATTTTGTATAGCAATGATGACAGCAAGAATGACAACTCAGGTTTACTTCTCTCTCTGTTTCCATCTCCCACCTCTTTCTCCTTTACTGTAGTGCTTTTCTCTTTAAGGTTTATTCACCCATTTCCTTAGCTTTAGTTCTAGTTCAAACATAATTTCAAACATCAGCTGTTCTCTGGATTACTTTATGTACTATCAGAAGCACCCTCCGCACTGAAAATTGCTATGTTTTGTAATTTCTGTGTTCCAATCACATCCTTTTTCACCCCTGCAACTATCTTTAACAATTTTGACTTCAGAGAAAGCATAAAGACTTAAAAAGCTATAGAGCTAACCACACATTTTTGTATTCACACTCTCCTTGAGACAAAGGGGGGTTGGAAGGATATATACACTCTGGTTGTACCTCCACAAGGGATCCATATCAGATCTGGAACTCCTTAAGTTCCTCTCCCTATGGCCTTACCAAGATAGCTAGGCAGAGATATCAAGGTGGCCTGAGAATGAAGAATAGAGTTTTTAAAAATAAAGGTTTTTATTTTAAGAAACAATACTGACAGCAAAAACGTCTGCCAGAGGTGATGGTTATTGCTGCTCCTGTATAGCTACCAGTGGGCTCCTTCTCTCCCAGATTCCACACAGTGAAAATAACATCACTTACCTTTATGCAGTGTGCACTGCAACTACAAAGGGAATATGGGCATAAACATACATTCCTGAAGACTCTTTGTGGCTCACAGAAAAGCCAGATGATGGTTATTTGATTAATTTGAAAGTGTTGCTGTTATCAGGTTGATCAGCATTTAAGTAATACTTTCCTGTGCTCCAGCAATCTGTATTTTATCCATCCATTGTCAGTCATTTTGGGCTGAAAGCTTTCGGAGGAGGGACTGTCTTTTCATCATTTATTTTCATCAGCTTTTTCACAATAAAGGAACCATTATCAGTTTCAATAAATGTTAACACATGCCCCACCGCTGAAATAGCTGTTGCCCATCCAAATGGACTGCAAACGAGTCCTAACATACCTCAACTACATATTAAGCTACAACTCATCAGCCTGAAGAACTCTTAGATTTTTTTCTGCTTACTGAAATAATACCAGCTCTATGTGAGTTTACTTCATTTCTACCTGGTATTACATGTGAGAAGAAACATGTCCTAACATTGATTCTTATGCTTCCTAGCTTAAAGAGGATCCTGTCAAGAACTATTATGTTCTGCTATGCCCACAAACATCAATAAACAGCTATGACAGCTTTCCTCTTCCCTCATCTCATAGACTGCTCCTCATGGTTAGCAACCACTGTGCCACTGGTGGTTGACATCACTGAGGTTGAAACTAGTCATCTCTTGTCCTTCTTTTGCAGAACTGCATGTTAAAAGCATCAGTGGATCACTGAATCCAAAAGGACTCCTCATATGCACTTAGAGTGAAAGAATCACCTAATCTGAGTTTTCCTGTAGTTTTACTTTACATAGTGTATTTCTGTTCTTCCACAGAGATGTCACTCACTCAAATAGTTTTCTCGTTAGCTGTCAAAATTTGAATGTGTTACATGTCTTAAAGAAATTAACCATCACACCCTCTTTACTTTCCTCAACTGTATCTCAAGGCTAACAAAAATCCAGAAATGTTTTCTGAGTTTTTTTGGTAAAAATAATATTTGTCACAGTTCCAAATAGTTTCCTAACCAAAACATCATCAAAAATCAGTCAAGACTTGGACAGTAGAGTTTACATGCTGAAATATAAAAATACAACAAACGAGCACTGTAGATGAAGACTTTTACCAAGATACTTAAAAAGTGATGAACTCTGAAAATGAGAAGCTAAACTTTTAAACCCCTAAAGCAACCTTTTCCATGTCTGATTTTCCTCTTTTTTGTTTTTTTACTCGTAATACAGGTAAATTGCTAATACCTTGACATCTTTCATATCATATCCATAAGAACAAAATATTCTCTGAGCAGGTTTTTCAGATGAAAGTGAATGATAGGAATACCTCCATTGTTCTAAAAGCACTTAATTTTGAATTTACACAGTTCTTGGAAAGGAAGTAACTGTTGCCTAAAAACGCATCTTGCCAAGCTCTGTGCACACAATCATATTGTCAGTAAGAATTCTACTGTTATCAGTACCCACACTTTAATTGTGGACAAGACCCTGCTATCAATGATAGTTTATTTTGCAACAGTCATCTTACCCCACATCTATTATTGTATTATACTGTCAAATAAGTACATCATATCACAAGCCCATTTTCAAATTGCAGATAAATTGCTATCTTCTGGATAGAACCACAAGCTCTGTTGCCTGCAGAGACTGCAATTGTGGAAGCAGTGGAATATATGGCTGCATTACAGTCTGCTCTGCTATTCCTCTGTTTTGATTCTGTGGGCGTTGGTGACATTGCAGCTGAAGTCAAGCAAGCTGCGAATGCCAGCACTGAAGTTTAACCAGTGCTTTGATTCTCTATTACATATGGCATATAAAACAAACATACAATACTTGCTTTTTCAAGCTTTTCAAAGAAATTTAGAAAGCCAAAAGATGATTGCTGAACAGATTCCAAATATATACAATGGAAGTAAACGAAAATAGAGCTGGGATGAGAATGACTAGCAATTTATTCCATTGAGAAAAATAAAGTTGAAATAATGTTAAGACCTCTTTGTAAACAAAAGAAGCATAGCTAGAATAAACTCTGATATGTCTTTCTGAAATGATAGAGAGGTAGAAATCATAAAAAGAATGAGGTGTAGCCCTCATTCTTCCTATTCTTGGATAAGAACAGAAAATCAGGCACCCTATGAGATGGTTTTGAATGTCTCTGTACTGGAGAAGACTTCCTGCTAGATAAGAGGTTCACAGCATCTTGTAGTTGTCCTTCATTTTCTAAATAGATGCAGCTCTGTTAGCAGCTCTTGTTTTATATAGCTACACTACTACCACAGTTGCAGTATAGGAATATTCTAGCCAATTTTTCTCTGGGTAGTTTGGATACAGTTGCAAGCTGGAATCACAACAAAGGGACGGAAATGATACTTTCGTGATACTTTAACATAAATATTTACAATTTTGAGTTGAGTCGGTTTCGCTCTTCCATGCAGTATCAGTGCTGAGAGGAGTCATTGGATACTGCAGTAATACAAAAAAAAGGACTTCCATGTTTAGCTTTTCCTCTTGTGAGGGCATTTATGTTTTATTTGGCCTGCTTTCTGTATTCCTAAAAGTTACAGAAACTCATCATCTTTGAGACTATTAATCTCATGTGAAATCTTGTTAAAAATCAGCAATTTGATTTTCAAATTGAAAAATGCAATGAACAGAATGGCAAACACATGAGAAGGTAAAGAGCACATCTCTCAGATTTGGCTAGAGCTCCTCAGAATCTGAGGAAAGCAGCCAGTTAAAACCAGCAAAGGGAGGAATATGCTGATAACAGACCCTTCAACCAAAAGCACTTGGTCTGCTGAGCCAAACACAGTAATTAATAAGATGTCAGAGAAAGAGCATTAGCTGGAACAGGACAGGATTTAACGTACCCCCATGTGTTCTGTGACTTAGGAATTTGTCTTTCTGGTGTATCAGCACTGCTACACGCTTGGATTTTCATTGTAGTAAAAGAGAATGAGAGTTTGATAATAATTCTGGATTTCTGAATGGCAAGCACTCATCTAAAAGGGGGTCTTAAATGCACTGCTTCTGAAATACTTAATTATTTAGACTTATAAGCTTTAATATCCACAAAGGGTTTTGAAGATGAATATTGCTTGGCAAGTGGAGCTCTCTCTGTTAGAGAGCTGAAACAAAAATAGCAATTCCACTTCACAGACAACTTCAGCATTCCAGAAATCAAGCTTTGAGCCAAATCTGATCAAAACCTCCCCAAGATTCTGAAAAGGAGTGTCCATTCAGATTTATTTAAACCTTACTTTAGAAAAATTAAACCAAACCAAAAATCAAACACATGCACAGACACACACACATGTGCATTTCAATGGTAATTTCATTATCTAGTAAAAGAAGGGAGCTCAAAACAAGCTTAAAGGAAGTTCCCATACCAACCTCCAAACTGTTTCATTCTGCATATGTTGTAAAAGGATCCTCATCTATGCTTTTTGGAAAATTTGGCATCATTTAGAAGAACTTTTTACCCTTGAAGAAATGCTACATCACCCTAGTTGCAAGCATTTCTAACAACATGGACCTTTCCTAAAAAACTGCAAGAGAATTTACCCTTACAAAGAGAGAGAACCAAATTTAACCATTTTGACTCACAATATTTTTCCTAGTTTCATGACATTTTCCAGATAAGTTCAGATCCTACAGTTTTACTGATCTTGTCACTAGGGGCAGCTATAGATACTATTGCATCGTAACACCCACCTCATATTATTCTTATGTTCACCTCAGTAGGTGGCTACTGAAGTAAATGACACATTTCTGGTAAATAATCATGACCTAAAAGAAACAGAACTCAGCTCACTTCCCATCTTAAATAGGTCAACAAAACTGAAGCTGGAAAGGAGTAAATAAAATTAAAGGGCTTTCCTTTTTGAGGCAATCTATCTTGGAATGCATGTAGGAAACAAGGCATGATTCATAGGACTTTTGAGTTTCAATGTCTCAGAATAAAACTGTATTTTGGAATGGAAATCTAAGTCTCTCTGCAAAGAAGTGTATCATCCATATCATTTTACATGCTGGCATGGTCTCTGTAGGCATGTAGTGAAATCCTTGGAGTGTCATCATATCACTTTGGAACCAGTAATGGAGCCATCACATTGTCTATATGGATTTACTGTGAAAGTATTTTGCTATTGCAGCTTCATATTGTAATGGCTTCATAATGGAATCCCCTTGGAGTGATATTGAAATCATCTTGCCATCATTAGCTCACATTGTAAATGGCACCATAATGGGGTGTCCATTACAGACCTGCACTAAAATCTTACTGAAATTGTTACTATGTTATGGTCCCACCCAAACTGACTGGGGATGTAGCTTGTAAAACTGCTGGTAATGTTTACTAGTTACCTTCCAAAATGACCTTTAGCATATTTAACACAATATATTCTGTTGAGTATTTTTACTGTTTCTGATATCACTATTATTTGTATTGTTCTCTAGTGTACTTTAAACACTTTGTTAAAATAGTAGTGGCTGTTACTTTAAGAGTATGTGTACTTTTTAAGTCTTCTCACTGGAAGATGTTTCTTTTAAATATATAAGAAATATAAAGGAGGTTTTAAGAGTACTGTCAAAAAAGTAAAGCTCTTTATAATTCTTCCTTCTGATTCCTGTGAGTGAAAAATGTGACATATCAAACCCAGTTCTGCTGTAATAGAAGGAAAAAACAAAACAATTCAATAAAGACAGTCTCCTGTATCCCAACACACTGAGTTGGGTTTTTTTATATTATGGCAGTTGAAATCCTATTGTTATGTTCAGGAGACACCAAATCTCTCTGACCTTTGGAATATTTGAAACACCCTTTGAAAAGAATGTTGCAGTCGTGTTTCATTTAGTGGGGTAACCAGCTGAGTAGAGAGGAGAGCA
Source organism: Todiramphus chloris collaris (assembly GCA_025345505.1). NCBI lineage: Eukaryota > Metazoa > Chordata > Aves > Coraciiformes > Alcedinidae > Todiramphus > Todiramphus chloris. Next base: position 6,964,564 of record JANVCC010000261.1, read on the forward strand.
AGAAAGAACCATCATTATAGGTATAGCCAGCTAACATACAGCTATGGAGAGAGAGAATCTCAGTTATGCTACCTACACTACTGCTACTTAAATATATATTTACTAAAGGTTGAAGTAAGACACCCACATGCTTTACATATACTGTATGAATAGATATACTAGCAGTTTCAGGCCTGGGAACAGAGGGTGCAAATTTGGGATCACAGTTTTATTTGTAGTCCATGTTCAGGTACCTTCAAAGCTGTCCCACTGCCAGGCTGGATGGGTTGGGGTCAGGGTATTCCCTCAACTCTGTCGTAGGGCTGCACATGTTTGGCAACCCTGATGCAGCTCCATTGGTACTGAAAAACAGGTATTCTGGGTTTCAGCATCAAAGATGTTTAATAGCAGTTCTTTGCTGGTGTGTTTTTCAAGATGTGCATTCACAGTTAATAGTAATCAGAAATGAGGAATGTCCCAGAGGATCCAGCATTAGACCTGCTTGTGAGGATTAGTTGTGGCAAATTACTCAAGGGATAAATAATGCATTTAAATGACTTTAGGTCTGAGTGGTAGTAGGGAAATCTTAGTTCTCTATATTGCTCACTGGAAGTATGTAGAATAACCTTCCGACGACTAGCCGTAAAAGGAGGAACACACTGGGAAAAATGAGAGATGCTAGTAAGAAAGTCAATAAGCACTACGTTATTCAAGTTTCAGTAACATGTTGTTGTAGGTGGAAATTAATTAATGCTAAATTACAACTGAACTCCTGAGGGATTACATATTACAACTCCATGGATACCGAGAGAATTTGTCGTGATTAATGATATTGCTGTAAATACCAGAGAAAAGAAGAGATATTTGTTGCCTGTTGCATAGCTTTGCAATATTCATGTCATTCCATTAAGGGCTTTATTTACAAAACGTGCACAGGAATCACACAGAAAAATGTGTGTGTATATATCCACATATGCATACACACATATATATGTAAACATGTATTTATGTGTATGCATATCCACATGAAGAAGGGGTCTTATTTTTTTTTATATTTAGTTTGCACAATTTTCTAAATGACAACTGTATCTCCAAAAGGAGCACGTCTTGTTATACACACACTTCCTCATCCTAACAACCAGTCCAAAAGTGATCCTAGCAAAAGCAAGTGTTACTAACACTTTTAGTTCTGTGTTAGAGAAGAACCTGCTGGTAGTGTGAAATGACTGATCTTGACTATGACAGGGTGAGAGAGCTTCTGAAACTGTCACACAGACAGATTTGGAGATTTGGGGAGATGGGGAAGAAAAATCTTGCAGCTCAGGAAGAAATACCTGGGAGGTACACCTCAACAACCTGGAGATTTGAAGAAAGAAAACAGGATTCATATGTGGATCCGTACAGCTTTAAGCTTACTGGAAACCCCATCTGTCTAGAAACATGAGATTTACTTATGCTTTTAATATTGTCTTGAGAGCTGTTCTTAAAAAAAAAAAAAAAAAAAACTGTTTCTTTTTTTTTTTTTTTGTTCACCTCAATGACTGCAACTACATATGCAATCTGGTATTTTCTTAGAGCTACTGTCTGAAAAATATTTTTCCAGACAATATTTTTCAATTGCCTTTAAAATACAATTCAGAAAGTTCACAATTTTATTTCCTAACAACCACCTCTCTTTGATTTTTTCCTCCTTTATCCCCCACTCTTTGAAAGTATTGTACAGTCTAGGCTTTGTGGAATCCCATTTTTCACCATGTGTTTTTCTTTTTTTTTTTTTTTTTTTTCCTGTTTTTCCTGAGATTGTACAATTTTGGCATGCTCATCAGGCAGAATATTAATTCTGATTTTAGCTCCTGCATTCATTTTTCATTTGTGTTCTTTACAGAGTACTGGGTTCAACAGATACTTTCCAAGAAAGGGATCCAGTTGTGTGATACTTGGACAAAATGCAAGGAGTCAAAATGATGAGGGTACAAGCTGAGGCTCTCTTGAGGCACTTAGATCATTGGGTAATAAAGAGGTAAAGGAGATTAAAAAGCTCACTTGTTACTTTTGTAGGCTAATTAACATTTAGAAAAAAAAAATATTCCCAAAGGCAGATACAGCAATGATTAATTATTATATTTTGATTAAGTCAATGATATGATGTATTTCCTCATTATATGTAGGAATACTCAGCCAGGCTCCACAGTTAGCCCCAGGCAAAGGTCAGAGACCAGTCACCTAAACATGGATAATACTTGTAACCCATTTTCAGTCTTACACATCTAGATTACAATCCAGATTTGATTTAGGATTTTTTTTTTTTTGCAATAAATAGTTATTTTTTGTCTTTAGATTTTGATGTAAGACATCTGAGCTTCCCTTGCAGTGTACATGAGTTCTTCATTGAGTGCGGAGAACATTATAACAGGATTACACTATGATTATTTGTTTTATATTGATTTAACAAAATGAGACGAGAGTCTCTAATTTTTGCAATGTCTGTGATCATTTGACACTTTCTGTCTCAGCTATCAGAGTTGAAAAGTGCACTGTTACAGAAGATCCTTGGCCTTTCAATTCCTCTTGCTTTAGAGCCCCAGGCTGGTCACAGATGCCATTATTTCATCAACCATGAGATTATTTTCAATATTTTAGCTGGTAGGACTAGCAGTGGATTTTCTTAGCCCATAGATTTTAATTCAGCTGAGCATAGTGGCAGCTGCTACTACTGCCTCCAGCTACAATTGCTTTAGCCCTAAGAAAGTCTTTTTTGCATCTTAAATATGCAACAGAAGTGCCAAGTTATCTTCAGCCTTTAACAAGGTATTGGTTTTTTCCCTGTTTATTGTAGCACAATATAACTCTCCATACAAAGCAATTTAAGCAAAGCAGAGCTATGAATGGTATCTAGCCAAAATCATGAACTTCCATCATGCAAATGAGAATATCTAATTAAGAGCCAATGGTCAAAATTTCCATAATGATGTAGCCAGATGAAATGTGTTCCAGGTTCCCACAGGACTCTGGATAGTTTGCCTTGCATTAATGTTGATTACAGAAAGGCACCTTGCATGAAGATATTTCCTTATTACACCGGGCTAGGAAGATTTCTTTGTGTTTTCTTGAATTTTACTATGTAAAATCTTTAAAAGTTAGTTGTCATCTCCCCGAGATCTACAGCAATCTTGAAATTAATGACATGTCAACGTCATTATACAACAGGAACGACTAAATGGATCCATCAAAGCTGTTTATGCATTATGCAACATTTTTAAATTGTGTAATTTGGCAACTGGAACAGAGAATTTTTTCGCCCCTTTAAATTCCTCAGAGTGAACTATTTTGGATATTGTACCCAAAAAAGGTTATCAAAACAAACTCTAAAAGTGGTAGCTTTAAATTAATATGTTAAAATTGAAAGATTCGTGCCAGTGAGATAACATAATGACTTAGGGAACAGAACAAATGACTATGACCATATCCAATATGAAATCTTTTCCAGATCTACCACCCTTCATTAACTGTAATGAAATTAATCATTTGAAGCTGTGATGTAGACCATTAAGTGATTTTATGGAGCTCTTCCAGGTCAGTGTAGTAGTGAGCATTTTATATTATCCCACACTTTAAAAGCATGTGCCTGGTATCATATATATAAAAATAATGTTGAATATCTATTAGAGTTCTGTGTTGCAGTGGTTCATTCACACAAACACAAATTTTATATAACACTCATTCAACCATCCCTCAAAATTACAGAATCATACAATGGTTTCTGTTGGAAAGGATCATCTTATTGTGCTAACCTCTCTGTCATGGTCAGGGATATCTTTCAGTAGATCAGGTTGCTCAAAGCCCACCCAACCTGACCTTAAACACTTGCAGTGCTGGGGTGTCAAGGTTTTCCTAGGTCAGGGCAGCCTGCTATACCTATAAAGGATGCTCTCTGCTAAACCCTCAGCAGCTGAGGCAACTGGGGTTGTTTAGCCTGAAAGGAAGCTGAGGGGAGACCTTCTTGCTCTCTTCAACTACACAGAAGGAGGTTGTAATGAGGTGGGGGTTGGTCTCTTCTCCAAAGTAACAAGTGAGAGGACAAGCTGAGATGGCTTCAAGTTGTGCCAGGGGAGGTTTAGGTTAGACACTAGGAGGAATTTTTTCACTGAAAGTGTTGTCAAGCATTGGAACAGGCTGCCCAGGCTGTGTTTAAAAGTAGACCTGGTTTAGCAATGGACACATAGAGTAGGGATAATGGTTGGACTCGATGACCTTGAAGGTCTTTTCCAATCTAGGTGATTCTGTGATTCTACAAGCAGTGGTCACCCCTGCCAATACCACAACAGCACTCTATGTTGAATTTGGTTTGGGGCATCTCTGCAAAAGTGTCCTGTAGGAGAACTGAAGGAGAATAATGAAGAATCTTTGCTGATGTTTATGATGGTGATATTCAGGGAAAATATGTATAGATATGTATTTCATAACCCTGCTGGACTGAAGCTGGCAGAATGGGCTAAACACTGTTCTCCCAACATTTATATGTGATGACTAAATAAGGTAGTACTAGGTCATGTAATACTTTGAAAATGAAGACAAGAAGTTATATTTACACCAAAAATGCTTTCATAGCTTCACTGACACTAGAGGAAAACATTATTTGGCTGTTCAGCACATTAAACACGGGCAATTCAAGCATCAGAACAGTTAAAAATGTGCTCAGAGTGAACATTAGAGGAACTACTTAAAATGTTCCAGATTTCTCATTCCCTCCTAATCATGGGGTTATATACAAGGAAAAGGAAAACTGATGATAAATACAGAAGGGCTGTTCTATATAGCAGGAAAGCAGAAGAACATTTACTCTGGGGAAAAAAAATATAAGAAAACAAACCCCACAAGTATATCTAGTAGGGCAGATACACTTCTATTTAGATGGATAACAAAAATGCAAAAGTTTCTTATTTTTTGGCCAACGTCTCTTTTGATTTAAATTGTACTTGTATACTGTATTCCAATGATTGACCTGTTAAATTTCTGTCCATATAGGCTGCACTTGAAGTGAATGGGTTTAGCATACAAAGGCATAGGGAAGAAATACATTTCTATGCATTTATGCTGAAACTGTAGATCTCTAACAACATACATCTCAATTTTACCACAGTGCTTGCCAAGGTTTTCTCTGTCATTGGCCGCATCACTAATATAGTGTTTACTAATAGCTCTATAGAGAAACAGTATTTCCATAGCAACAAATGAACAATACTAGAGATATTAATCATTTCTACATTATCTGTGTATGCTTTGCTGTAAAGCAACATTTTGTAGTTTGATAATTGCTAGACTGGAGTGATTGTACATTATGAGATGATTAGCATAAACACTTAAGAAGATGAAGAATGCCCGTTGAAACAGAGAGAAAACTGAATAAAAAGTGGTACTATATTGCAAATATTACCATAAGAACCAGCAGGAAGAACTAACTTTAACATTAGTCACTTCCTCTGGTATTACCCATCTGCTATGGATTCATCCATGGAAGAAGATCTTCCCTAATGTTAGCAACATGGAGAGATACATCTCATTCAGCCACTCAGTTTCTCACAGAAAATATCTCTTTTGATGGAAAAAAAGTCAGTAGCTGTCCATCTTGGTAAACTCTCTCTGGTATTAGGGCACTTGAAGGCACAAGGTCATCAATCATACAATATAGAAGTGCAGTCAAGGGCTTTACTACGTGACGGTCCATGATCTTAATTTTTTGTAAGCAGCCCATAATGCTGAAGCTGTCAGTGTTGTTAATAAAGAAAGAGACATGTCTGTCTAAGCCTACATTTCCAGAGGGGAGAGAAAGGAAAAGGGAAGGGAGGAAGGGAGGAAGGGAGGAAGGGAGGAAGGGAGGAAGGGAGGAAGGGAGGAAGGGAGGAAGGGAGGGAGGGAGGGAGGGAGGAAGGAAGGAAGGAAGGAAGGAAGGAAGGAAGGAAGGAAGGAAGGAAGGAAGGAAGGAAGGAAGGAAGGAAGGAAGGAAGGAAGGAAGGAAGGAAGGAAGGAAGGAAGGAAGGAAGGAAGGAAGGAAGGAAGGAAGGAGCCCCATAAACATGCAAAGTAACAGTGACCAGTAGTAACAAATATTAGCAAAGCCCTCTGGGTGCAGAGTCTGAGGAGCAGGTGCTGCAGATTTGTAGGACAGCTCTCGTCTCCTTTATAATGGTGTAAAACCACAGCTACTGTGCTGTGATCAAGAATATGGCATGATTCAAAAGGAAATAGAATCTGGACCATATATTTTATTTTTATTCTAATCAGCATTGTTTAGTAAAAATAGGATATTGGGGAATAATACGGAACAGAATATTGTTCAAATGCAGCTGCTAAGTAATCAGAGCCTCATTGTCTGAATCACGCTTGAAGATTTCATATGTATGTAGAAAACAAGTGTGACATGTTCAGCATTTAATAGTTTTACAATAAATATCCTGCCTGTTTTTTAAAGTTCATTAAAACCCAGCCCAGGATTGATTTAATGATGAGAATTTAATAAACCAGTTTAAGTCTGTAGGATCTTCAAAGATTGTAATGAGCTCTGCCAATGACCAGAATAAATCTCATACAGCAAAGTTAAAGCAGTTTCCCAAGTGCAAGTTAACCCTACTAAACCTTTCTGCTCAACAAATAACCCTTTTCTTTTATCATTATTATCTTTTGCTTTCTAACACAGGTTTTTAAAGACAAATAGACCGTGTTCTTTTAAAATTAATACACTTACTTTTTTATTTACTGTCTTCAGGATTTTTTTTCTGGGTTGCTTCTGTCCTCCCTTCTGTTCTCAGTGTGATTTGAATAGAAAGGCTGTGACCATTCCCATCCCTAATACATTACTTCAACCCACATTTTGCTCCCTGTGTGTAAAGATTTTCTGGGGGAAAAGCATCAGTAGAGGCTCTCTCCTATGATACCAAGGCCATTCATAAGAACATACAATTCATAAGAACATACAATTTCTAAGGTCTCTGAAACTTTTCCTGATCGACCTCCACCTTGCCACAACTTCCTTTCAGGGAGCTGTAGAGAGCAAGAAGGTCACCCCTCAGCCTCCTCTTCTCCAGGCTAAACAACACCAGCTCCCTCAGCTGCTCCTCATAAAACTTGTACTCTAGACCCTTCACTAGCTTTGTTGCCTTTGCTTGGACACACTCGAGCACCTCGGTGTCCTTCTTGGAGTATGTATTTTAGAGGTAATTTCTCCATTTCTTCATGATGCAAAGTTGCCAATACCAAAACAAAATCAAATTGTTTTGCATTATTTTCCCTTTAATTGATGTTTCTTCTTTCACTTATAAGCATTTCACCAATTCCCTGATGCTTCCCATACCTTCATGTCTGATGTCATTGCAAGATATCATTGATTTCTTTTTTTGTGTGTGTGTTTGTTTCTTTGTTGTTAGTTTTTTTGTTTGTTTGGTGTTTTGTGTGGTTTTGTTGTGTTGTTTTGGGTTTTTTTAATGTATTTGTCTTTTAAAGATTCAAGCTTTCTTGAATTCTTATTCAGAATCTGACCCCTTCTCCATGGAATTTGGGAATCCACAGTGGCATCTCATCAAAGGCTTATTCTTCTATCTTTGTAAATTTTCTTTGAAGCTATATCTGCACTAACACAATTTTAAACTAAGTCTTCTGGTATTTAATATCAAATCCCAATATCGTTAGGAGAATCAGAGTTACACTTTAGGGGTTTAATGCACATTTGTCAATGTTTAACTTTGCAAGAAAAAAATTCAAAAATTAAAAATGAAGGCAAAAAGAATATTTATTATAATAACACTACTCCTGTATCTGCATTTGTTTCCTGTCTATTGGCAGAAATACATGTTGTTATAAACCTAGAGGAGTTTCATTCTAACCACAACTATTGCACTCAATGTTACACCATATTGTTGTCCCAGACAACGCCAAGACAAATGAAAAAAAAGCAGTATCTCCAGCCCACTTCTTCCCCCCCCAGTGTGTCTTTTCCACCCATAGCTCTGTTTCCATGGTTGTCCATGGAAAAAGTACTTACACATCCATCTGCAGCCTTCATGGGTATGTTTTCGGCTCACAGGGTATTGATACCTTGTAGTTCTTTATTTCCCCACCATTATAAAGATTCACACTGTTACAAACATTCACAGCAGAACAAAGTGCCACTGCTGACTCAGTCTATCCAGGATTTTGCTTGTGCATCTCTGTGAAAACAGAAATAAGTTCTATAATCACTCATTGCTTTGCTAGTGCACAGAATCATTCCAAATTCCCATCTATTCAAGGTCTTTTAAAAGTCCCATTGAGCTGACAGTGCTTCATGATGTGTTATTTTCCCTCCTGGATCTAAGTATTTTTATTATTATTACTCTTTAGAAAAGTTGCTGCTGGGTTTTGTTGTTGTTGTTTCTGTTTTATACTGGCACTAAATTTAAAATGAAAATAGATTTCATTATTTATTCATAGGATTTGATTCACCCTGATTGTTACATTATTTTCTGTGTTGACAGTTGTGGATGAATAGTGTGGAAAGCTAGAGGGCATTTATCTGACCATGAAATGCCATAAATAATAAACTGATGTTGTCTTGTCTTCAGTTGGGGCCCTTTCATCTTCAAAAGAAGAAATTAAAGAAGAAGAATTAAATGATTCTTTGAGTTTTATACGCTCCATGTGAACTTCATGTCTTGCTATGCCACCCGTAGTGTACAAATATTAAATTTTACTAGAAGAGTTTGAATAATCCCTGTCAGGATGCAAAAAAAATAACAAAAAGAAACCTGATACCAGACTTAACACTTAATTGAAAATCCAGCTCCTTTTTTGTTTTTTTTTTTTTTTTTAAATTATTATTTAAATGGATAGAGAAGCAATACACACAAGCTCCAGAATATAACTCTTGGACTCTAGTCAAGGAATTCATTGTTCAGCAATACAACCACACAGTGATATAGTTAAATAGCAGAGCTGCATCGATGATTCGTGGTTTTAAGGATGAATGAAACTACAGGAAATTTAAACTGTGTTTCAAAGCCACTGCTTAGATTTGAACTATCCCATTTCTATCTGTCACGGGCAAAAATTGCTCACAGAATTTAAACCAGAATAGTTTTTTTTGAATTATTAATGGCACTTACTTAACAAGCAATCAGTAAACTGTACATTCAGGATCAATGTAATACAGCAGATAAGCCGCAATGCCAGGCAGCTACAAGCCATTAATAAACACTCGGGAATTTCTAAATGCCCTTCTTTAGCTAATCCCAGGCAGTCACACAGACATGCCCTCACACACACATCTGATGGGCAGCCTGCTCCACAAGCACCCCTCCTTGCAGAGCTGCAAGGGCTGTGCCAAGGACCCCAGCATCATGCCCTGCACTGTCCCCCTGCCCCAGCCCCGCAGCCACGCTGGTGCCACACACGGCAGTGCCAAGCCACATCTGGGCTGGGGTTTCTCCAGTTGGTCATCTTTAAGATGGGCAGTTTTGACCAAACACCCTCTCATAGGGTTTTGTCTCTTTGATCCACATACGCTGTTCATGATTGCGTTCGTAGCTTAATAGTGTGATTTTTGCCAGGGTTAGGCCATGAAAGCACCTCTGCAATGTCTTTTCTATTGTAGGGGGTTTGTATTCTAAAATGGTATCCTTTTGTGTTGCAATACTATAAGAGCTACCACGTGTGGCTCTTACTATAAGTCCACTATCTGTTGCCCACTATAAGAGCCAGCATCAGTGATCATCAATATTATGAAATCATATTTGTGATAAATCATGAAACAGAGGTCTTTGATCTTCTGGGTTTTGGTTTTGGGTTTTTTTTTTTTTCCATTTGTTTGCTTGGTTTTGTTTTATTTTACCACTTAAATGTTCTAGTAAATCTGTTAGAAAATGCCATAACTCTCCAATTTGGATGATGCACTCAGACACATCTGACGCATAAATAACTCAATACTGATACCATTTTATGTGGAGGTATGACTGTGCTGGTTCAGTGTGGGAGTCTTGTTAGTGGAGGGCACCTATCAAAATATGTCATGCTGTGGTTTGACCCTGTCTTGTCGCAGTGTGACTCTGGCTTCAGATAAGCTGCATAATTCATGGCAGGTTCCCAAAGTGACTGGTGGATTTGCCTGGTAGCCTTCATCTGCCTGAAAGGTAAGTTTACAAATGCAGACACCTGCAGGTTGGCTCCACCTACAGCTGCTCAAAAATGTTCCAGCAGAACACTGTTCTACTCCAAAAATGCATTTTTTTTTTGTTGAAATAGAGTTGTTCTACAGGAACATTTCAATTTTGAAGAAATTTTCCGCAGCAAAGTGTCAAAATTAATCATTTCATCTTTCTTGTCTTGTTCTGATAATGCCAAAACATTTCCTTTCAAAAGTATCACCCTGTTTCATTTCATTTGACACTTAGATTATATGCTAATATTAATTTAAAGTCAGTATGTTTATACACTAATGTATGTATACACACATTGCATATTTTTAAATATGACTGCATCTGAACTGCTGACATTATAGCATTTCTAATCTATCAAAACAAAACGTTGGGATGTTGCCAACTGGGATTTATGTGTTGGAGACAAAAAGACTGAAAAAACAAAAGAAAAGAAAAACATTGTTAGTTCTAATTTAGAGTGGTAACATTTCCTAAAAAACATCATTTTATATTTCTGGCCAGATGCACCAAGAAGCCCTTTTTTCATGTAATGGATGCTGGCAAAACCCTTGCAGGGAGGTAAACAGCAAGGCAATTATATCCGTGAAACACAGCACAAGCATGTAACACTTTGGGTCAGTATGCCTCAGTTTAAAATAATCTACTCACAGTTACTACTCACTTTTAAGTCATGGGGAAAAAGCTCAATTGCTTCATCAAATCTCAGACCTTTGTAGATCCAGAGAAGCGGTGAATTCATGGACATCATGTTTGTTTACTTCCCTCCTTAGCTTAGCTAATTAGGTTCAGATGTTAATATACATATCATCCTCTTTCTTTTGAATGCTGTGAAGAACACTCAAGAGACAGGATTAGAGTATGAAAGCCTTTCTGCACAAAATGTCTGTGGTCACGACCACGGCAATTCAAGCTCTCACATATCAGCCATCCGGGGAATCTCACAGTTGCCTGACAGGGATCAGGCAAGAGGATATATTAGGTAATAAAATCTCAGAGGCATATTCAGTCTTTGGCTCTGCTCCATCTGCCATCAACAGTGGAAATGAGCACTGGTTCTAGTGTGATATACATCTGCCCATCGAGTTCCTAAACAGCAGGGCAGTGAATAGCCACCACATCTGGAGGATTTCACCTGCTGTCTGCTTGGTCCCCTCATACACACCACAGCTGTCAAGATCATAATTAGTCTTTTTGTAGTGAAGATTTTACAGTTAATTAAACAATTTGGAAACTGCCTGATTGATTGTTTAGGTAGTTGCTGGAGTGCTCTGATATCTCAGAAAAGACATGAGGCATTTACACTCAAACTCCATGAAAATGCTGAGGAAAGTTCACACCATCCTGCGTGTTACTTTCTTCAGTCTGACTGCAGTCCCAGAAGCGGAATGACTGCACAGAGATGTAAGATGCCACCAATCCCTACATACTCCTGATAAATTAAACTCCAACTGTTGTTTTCAGAGACCATAACAAAACACTTCCCCTTTATTTCCATGGCTCCTAAATTATTGACTAGTTCTTCAGGTGCTGTGGCAACTTCTAGCTACTTGCATCTCTTAAGCACTGCATTCTAGTTGGGGACACAAATCAAATACATTCATTTTAAAGTTTGGTCAATCAACTTTGCTTATGTAATATTCAAATAGCCACAAGGCTAACTCATGGAGCAGGTTAACCTCAGCAGTAATTCATGTTTAATTTCTTTCCCTACCACTCTTAACATGGTTACAAAACCTATTAAATTAACAGATTCCCGTGACAGTGTTTCATTTCTCATTATAACAGAAAGGCAAGCAGCTAGCACCGCAGAGTTTTCATCAGCTAATGCCTTGTAGTAAATCCATTAGAAAGCCATTGGTATCTAATTGTCTAATCACAGCGAAGGCCTAGGAGTGACATGGCTGTAATGGGATTAAAGTAGATTGTAGTGCACTGCCTACATTCTCTGATCCAGTCTGCAGATAGCAACGACCTTGCAGGTCATTTCAGTTAATTTAAGCAGACTCCAAAGAAAAGAAGGAAAAACTGCTTTGACTAAACAGGTAAAAGAGCAGACACTGGTTTGTTTGCACCCGAAAGAGATAAAGTGGACATTATGGCTGGAAAAATACACCATTAACTTGAAAGTAATCGAACATATCAGTGAAGAGCTGTTGGAAGGATGGAAGTCAGTTGTGTAAGAGGAATGGCTGCATGTGGTGCTATGAAGCAGGCAAAGTTCCAGGTATGCAGAAGGCACAGAACTACCAAGCATGTAGCCCTCAGTCCAGAGTAATCTGGCCGCCCGATCTGCAGCTCCAAGGCCAGAAGCTGCCTTCTGCCTGATGAATCCCAACCTCTAAACCTGTGCAGACTGGCTGCTTAAGGGAACGGACTTGCAAACATCGTGACTTTGTGAACGATTAGTCTTCCTTACAGTGGATGCCATGGAAAAATGGGAGCTGTTGCTTTGCTCAAACCATTTAAAGCACCTTAGAACGCTGCTTTGAAATCTGTTGTGCCAAACATGGAAGGAAATTAATTTGTCCCTTTCCATCAGAACTACCTTTTGGAATTTCTCTCTAGTTACCAGCATAAGGTAATTGCAGCACTGTCACCAAAACAAGGAGGGTAAATGTCAGCAAAAGATAAGTGTACGGCTGAAAAATCACAACAAATGCACATACATTTAATCACTGGAACTTCTGACTCTTGGTTTAGCTCCCTAGTGTGGACATGCTCAAAGTGATCTTTCAATGAGGCATTATTATCCTAAGAACTGGGAACAGGCCCAGTCTTAAAATAAAGCACTGTGGTATCACATGGTGGTTATTCAAAGTATTTCAATTTATCTAAGTAAAGCTGCAGTGTTTAGGATAATTATAGTACTTTCAGAAGAGGAACAGACTCCAAACCCGCCTTGCAGTCTAAGCAACATTATTTAGGCTTTGCTTCTCATTCTCTTTGCACGATAATTGTGGCTTTGCCTTGATGAGTGCTAGTTTGAGAGCCAACTAAACAGTATTTGTAAAAATATTATTTCCTTCTCTGGAGACTTTCAAAACCCACCTGGACACATTCTTTTGCAACCTGCTCTAGGTTAACCTGCTTTGGTAGGGGAGTTGGACCAGATGGTCCCCAGAGGTCCCTTTCAATACCTGCCATTCTGTGATGCTATTTCACAGAATACAAAAAACCAAAAAAAAAGGTTAAACACTGGCCTTCACCTACATAGTCCAAGTTCAGATCTATTACATAAACATCAGCATTGTTTCCAGCACATGTTGTACTAACACCCAAACTAAATGTTTCATTCAGTATATTTTTCCCTTTTTCATATTGTACTCACTTTGGAAAATCAGAAAAACCAAAAAAATAGTTCAATCAGATCACTCCAGTTTGATGGAAAGCTTCTCAAATTTTAAGAAGCTTTTTAAAACTTGGAAAATCAATGTTTTCTGAATTTTGGGAAGGCCATTTTACTTGGATCCATCACATGCCAGAGAGGTTGGATTAGGTGATCTCTAAGGTCCCTTCCAGCCTAGGCCACTCTAGGATTCTATGATTCTATGATAGTGTCTTTAAGTGTAAGTTAAAAATTCAGCACAAGGCTTGTGATTCTCCACTAAAGGGATCAGTAGAAAGGACGTTTTTAAGAAAAAGAAACACTGTGTTTTATGAGCAATGCTTGTACATGGTGAGAGGAGTAGAGATGCACAGTGGTTTAGAAACAAGGAATTGAAGGCAAACTGTGACAGAGAGTCATACACAGAATATTGTCTGTGACAGGCTGTCTCAAACTGGGCATGTCACTCCTGAAGCTATTGGGACCTTGTGAGAGTATGTCTTCAGCAGTAATTCCCTCTTCTAAAGGCTGTGGGACGTGTTGGACATATTCTGATTCCACACTGGTGTGACTTCAAGAATTTCCTCCTCATGCAAGCAATAGGCAAAACAAAATTACACCGACATGAGTACGACTTCACCCGGTTGCACCTGATGGAAATCTGCTCCTGGAGCTTTTTAGTTCTATGTTTACTTCAGTGACTTGATAATCTAAAACAGGCACTTTGGAAAGAGACATGGAAGATTTAACTGTGCATTTACATGTTCATCTCCAGTCTTCAACAGCTTGAAACTAAAAATCTGTGTGCGAGACTCAGCGCACTTCTTTAGAATAATTGGTTGTCCTAGATCTAGAGAGTCCAAGTGTCACACAGTGTAATTTGGGTCTGAGTGATGTTATCGACTATGCTTATGCTCTACATACAATCTGAAGCTCTGTCTAATGCTTTTAGCATGACATCTCTCTTCATAAATGGCCTCATTATTTCTTTTCTGTGTATAAATATACAGAAGCAATATTCTTAAGTGTACTTGTCCAGTAACAGAGAAGATTCCCATGCCATGGAACTAAGAGACCGTTTTCCACAATTTATATTATTTTATTTAATAAGTAATAAGAAAAGGATTTGGTGGGGGATCAGGCATTTTTAGGTTGTAGCAGATATTACGATGATAAACAACAGTGATAAAGCCATCTCTATAACTTTTCTATCCTTCAGAATAAAACATTTCAAACACCTTTAAACTTTCCTCCCTCTAATAACAATTTGACAGGCTGGCATTGCCTCTGTATTTTTAGAGATACTGCTCTGTGCACCAGCAAAGATGTACCTCAAAGTTAATCTGAGTAGACATCAAAATATATTATGAGTTCTTTATATCTCAGAGGTATCAATAAACTAAGAGCTATGCTCCAGCCCTGCAGCTCACTAGCAAAGACCTCTTCACGAAGCAGAGAGTAGTGCTATCCAATGTAGGAAATGATAAAACAAGGCAGCTGGGATTGGCTTTTGTCCCAGTGACAGGAGAACATAGAAAAAGCATTAGCAATTCCTTGTCTCAAAGTCATTTGGGTCACAAAACAACAATAAGTTAAAAAAATTCTATTGGCAAGCAAAAATTTGGACTGATTTCAGACTTGGGAAAGAGATCTGTGAGATTCTATTTCAGAAAGCTGGCTAGTAGAGAATATTTAGAGAGGATACAGGGTGGTAGCAAAGCTGAAAATAAATATATGTATTCTGGAGAGGAGAGGAGAGGAGAGGAGAGGAGAGGAGAGGAGAGGAGAGGAGAGGAGAAAGAAAAGGAGGTCTGGCCATCTAGTCCATGCTTTTCCAAGTAAATTGACTCTGAAACATTGAAGCATGAACTCACTGCAAAGTTTAACATTATGAAGCAAGGTATTTAATCCTTTGCTAGCCTTTAAACACAATAAAGTAGTTCCTTGGCAAGATTGTATGATGAAAAGAGGCATCTCTGTTGCAATTATGTTCATATACAAGAGAAGTGTAATTACTTCTGAGTATAGGAGGAATCTTACAAAAAGGTGTCTCCCTACTGTGAAATGTAAAGCACTTTCATCCTGAAACATCAAGTTCTTACTCTCAGTCTCAGCACAGCAAATTCTGATTGCCTATACAACACCTGGCTCACTCCTGTCACGATTTCTGAGAGCTTTTACTCACAGTTTTGGAAACCGTACCAGGCAA
Source organism: Todiramphus chloris collaris (assembly GCA_025345505.1). Classification (NCBI taxonomy): domain Eukaryota; kingdom Metazoa; phylum Chordata; class Aves; order Coraciiformes; family Alcedinidae; genus Todiramphus; species Todiramphus chloris. Next base: position 6,980,261 of record JANVCC010000261.1, read on the forward strand.
AGACACTCCATCCAGGCTGCTCAAATTTCAGAATGGATTCACAAATTCTCGTTTTGTTTGGTGACATGTGCCTGAATTTTGCACCTATGTTTAACATCAGCAGTGACAGGGACCATATCCACATATGTGGTGTAAACCCCACAAAACCACTTTTTCCTTCTACCCACTTCTTTTCCAAAATCCTGACTAGAAAGACATGCTTTGCAGCGTGCTGGGGAGCTCACAGCTTCAATAACAATTACACTGGACTGGAGATAAAAATTAATAGACTCTGATGCCTTACTGAGAGTGCTTATTGTTAGCATTGTCATTAGTGCCTGGAGTTGCAGGGGAGATCGTATCCTTCTGTGTAAATTCTTACAACTGACAAAGGGTCCTCAGCCCCCTCATACTCTCTTTACTATATCACCGTGCCATTCATTCAGTAGGTCACAGTTGGCCTCTGCCTAATATCACTTAGGAACTGACCAAAGAAAGCAAGAAGAAATCCCTGTACCATATCCTAAGGTTTTAAAGGTTAAGCACCATTGTGTGACAAGGAGAAAAACCACAGAGCCAGTATGAAGATATACTGGAAGTATTCTTTCCAGCTGGTGGACCACTACATTTTTCACTAGCTGGACTTTTAAAAGGTCATTCAGGCAGAATGACAGATAGAAATATAACAAAGTGCGAAAGTGAGGAAGTCACAGAGAGCAACCATGAGAATAGATGTTGCAAAGGCAAAGATTAAGTGTCTGTCTTTTAGTTAGAATATCCCAGCTGGCCTTTGAGAGGTTCTTCCATGTCAAGTCTGTATTGGAGCTTTTAGTGATCATGACTTTTCAATATGTCAACAGGTAAATTAAAAAATATTAGGGGAAATAGCTTTTAAAGAAGGGAGAGGGAAGAGGATTTTATTTCTCTTGGGCACCATGGTAAATAAATGTTACACAAACATTTCTCTCACTGGCGTTACCTATTGCTTCTTTTTGGGGGGGAGGAAGAGTTCCTTTACATTCTGTTTTCTGATATATTTTTCTGCCAAGCCCCCTAAATATCTGTCCAAGAATAACTGGGGGACAACACAATGGCAGGGGACTCACAGATTGAAGGGAGAAGGCAGGCCTGTTTAAGCTGGTACTGCTACTAGAGGAAATGTTCATGACCCCATAGAGGCTGCTAGTAGATAACTAAATCACTAGAATTCTTGGAGAAGGCTGAAACATGAGATATAATCATTATTTTTTTATCTTTACTACATATTTAAACCAAACCAAACCAAGATGCAATATGATCCAGCTAAGGAACCGCACTGGCATCATTGTTAACAGAGCTACTGAATCTTGCTTAACAAGGAATTTATATTGCAGAAACAAAGAATCAAGAGAAACTTCTCCAACACATAGTCTTTTTTTTGGGGGGGGGGGGGGGGATTGGGTGAGGGGCACGCTGGAGCAGCCATTCCCCTTCAGCTTGTAGTGAGATGGTAGGCTGAGACCGTGTAGCCCTTAGGGATCAACCATGGCACAGAATCCCATCTTCAGCCCGTGAAGGATCCCACACTGAAGCAGGGAACTGATCCCAAAGAAGGCTGTGACTCTCAGGAAGCTTCTGATGAAGCAGTCCATTGTAAAATGGTGGTGGTTTTGTTTAAATTAAATTGAATTTGTTTCCCCAAGTTGACTTTGTCTTTTGCCCATGACCATTATTGGTGAGTGAGCCCTCCCTGTCCTTTGTTTCAACCCTTGAGCCTTTTGCTATATTCTCTCCTCCTCATCCCACCCAGAGGTGGGTAGGAGTGAGAAAGTGGCTGCCTGGTATGTAGTGTCTGAAGGGTGGGTTAAACCATGACAGAAAGTCATCAACATATGCAAGGCTTAAATTGCATATAAGCCTAGGAGAAGGACTGCAAAGTAGGAGCTGGATTCAAAGAGATCTAATTTGTTCTTTCTTATTTTGTGATGAATAGCTAGACAGCAGTTAAAACTACTCTACAGAACAAAATTCAAGAGTTCACTTGTGGTCACACTTTATATTGAGCAGCTGTAAAAATAAAGTTTATAACTCGCCAAGAGTAATAGATAATTCAGGACATAGCTTATCAAATAAGGGATTTTATAGATTGTTTATAATTACTATGACTTCTTTGGTATTCTTAAAGCAACCTTGAAATTTATTATTCATGTGTGGAAGACAACATTGGTTTATTAACTCTGGAACCTTAACAGAACTGGTGATCTTTCTTGCTGAACCTAAATAGTACTATTTTAAAATGAGTTTGGAATTAGCAAAGTATAGTCATTATCAAGTAAACTACAATTAAACATCTCTAAGACAAGTTTGTCCATGGTCTTTGTTATGAAATGAGGGGAAAATTGTAAATATATTCTTAAATGCCTGATTTTTCATCAATTTTTTCCCCATCAGAAGACTCAGAAGCAAAACAATTCCTCCCACTCACCCACTTTCTTGCTTCTCAGGAAAAAAACACAAAACAAACAACTATGAAAAACAACTCTTTTTATATCTCATGAATCAGAAAAAGATCTAAAAAAAGTTAATGGCTGAGAAGATAGCTGGAAATGATTCAAGTTAGGTTTTTTAAGTAAATATTCATTATTTTCCAAATGAATAGATTCATTTGCATCTGGGGGGTGGGTGTGTGTGCGTGGAAGAAGACACAAAAAAGCTTAAATTCCTATGCCTAATGCCAGCAGGCTTTCACAGGAATGCTCTTTGGTTTTGAGGGTTTCTCCCTCTTTTACATTTTTTTTCATGCTTCCTGAAACCATTTCTCCCTCTTCGTCTCATTTTAACAGAATGAGTCCTTGTACCACACTGAATCAGTGCAGTTTAGCAGGCTGAGAATAGAATGGATTGTAATTTCTATTTCTTGAGTGTGCTTTCAAATTAAAAGCAGTAAGGATAGATTTGCCAAAAGAATATTTATGCATCTTTCTGCTTTCTTGCTTTCTTTTTGTGCTACACTGATGCCTCCAAGAATGCTCCTTGTTGCACTTGCCACCAAATACACTGAATTTAATTCATTTTTTGAAATTAACTGATTGTAGGAACACTGTAGGAATTCCCACTGTTCTGATGACCAGTTTGAATTAAGAAAGTATTCCCATTTTCCCACAGGACAAACACATTCTTGTATTAGACCTCAGGAGAGCACCCTGTTAGGAGGAGTTCAGTAATGCGATGCTTGACTCTACACATAACAGAAATACTGTAATGATTTCTTTTACTTTTGGTACATGTTCCGTGAGAGAATTTACCAAATGAAAGCACCTCAGAAGTCATGATGTCTATAGCTGAATATTAGCTGTTTCCTGGATGTCTCTGTACACTAATACACTTTTGAACTGAAAATTATTGATAGTAGAAATTTCAAGTAAAAAGGTGGTCCAGGGAACTCTGCTTGTACAGTACACTGTACAAGTGATGTTGCTGCTTTTCAGGGCCACTGTAGCACTGCAGCTTTATAAAATTTGAACTTTTTCTGCTCAGACACTGTCACATCACTGGCAATCACATGGGTTTTTTTGTTTTTTTCCTTGATCCATAAAATGCAATATTTATATATATGTACCACCCAGAGAAAACATACAAGTGGAAGTAGATACTAAGTTTTTTACGAGAAAACACTGAGAACTCACAAGCAAAGTGAAGGATGACTCCTTCAATAGATTAGGAGGCGAGGGACATCAGAAAGATCACAAGAAAATAAAACCAAAAAAGCCTCTCTGTTAACAGGGCATTTGTGTACTAATATACAGAAGGAAATTGCCAAAGTATAAAGTATAACCCCTGCACCAGTAGCTACCCTGCACTTCTAGCATCTCATGAGTTCATGGGTTTTACTCTGCTCACTTTATTTGGCTCAATCATTTCTTTTTTTTTTCCTTTGGGTTTAGTTTGCCTATTTTATTATTTTTCTCAAGCTTTTGTCTTCAAGTCTAGTGTCACTACATGAAGTCAGAGAGCAGCAATTTTCAATCTCAGCAGTAATCCTTTTTCTCTTGAGGATTCAAAATTTCTACTAATGGAAGTGAATAATTTCTGAGGGAATATTTTGAACTGTTTAACAAGAGTAAAGTATGAGCTGATATTCATTAACTTCCAGATTTTTCATTTGAAAGTAAAGAATACAAATCACTTAAAGAAGACAGATGTGAGAAAAGTTCTCCACATGAAGGTACTTAAACTCAGAAAATTATTTCTAAATGAATATGCAAATTATTTTTTTAAACTTCTATTGCTGCAAACCCAAAAAGACTATATTGAATAACATACATTACACACAATATTATTTGCTTTGATACATGTTAGACGAGTCAAATGCAGACATTATAAGGTGTATGTAGTGCAATAATCAGCAAAACAGAGAACATAATATCTCTCTGAGCATCAAGGAATGCAAACGCCCAGATTAATGCATAAAAGACAAAAGATCTTTTGTCTCTTGACTCCACAGTCTGGAGAAGTTAGTGAAGGTACGGGATATATATTAAGTGGATTATTATTATTTATAAGGAATAAGAGCAAACTGGAGAAAGTGAAAACAAGAATTCATATGGAATGGTTTTTATAAAAGATCTCTTTCAATAGAAGTTTGGAACACTAGTGAGATTGTAATGTTTTGTTTCAGCAATTACAGTCAATGTATTTAAGGCGGCTAGAAGCATTTTTGACAGTGTTTATGATCATACCTGTCTGTTTAAATGGCATTTGTTAATGAGATTTGTTCATTTTTTTGTGAAAAAAGTCCATTTGACTAGAAGCTGGTGACAGAAAGGACTCATCAGCCTGCACTTCACCATGTGCAGAATGATGGAAGTTCCCTATATATAAGCCTTTGCTCTGTCACACAATAAAATTGCCTGTTTCTGCTCACTGATTTTTAGAATCAAAATATGAAGAGTTTTTGTAAAAGGACATCACAGACTCACATGTCAAAAAGGATGTTTAGAAACAGCTGGGTAGGAAGGTCAATGAGATGCACAGGCCTATGTGAGTAAGAGAAAACATAATGATCTCTGGAGATCTTCACCTTTCTATCCAGCAGATCTGAATTCAACATAATTCAATAAAGCACTAAACAAGAATGGTTGTTTACTGGGTTACATAATGTAGGTCTCATCAGTGTTGTGTGATAAATCCCCTAACCTAACTGTCAGAGCTGTTGTTGGTTGCCTCCACAGTATCATGTCCATTTCATACTGGGAGCTTTGCTTGGAGCTGTTCTGCAGTTCTCAGCTATTCTCTCCTCACAGCAGAAGTGTTACTTTTATCCTCCAGGAAGGAACTTCACCCTAAAATTACAAGCTAAGTAACAGTAGTCCTGTCTGTTATCCTTTCCACCCACCTCCTTCTCCTGTAGTGCTTATTAGAATCTGTGTGTTACTCCACAGATATAATAATACTTTTGATAGCGACTCTTATTTCCAGTTTAAATGGTGATTCTTGAACAGCAACTGCAATATCTCATCTATGAAAAACTTATCAATTGTTCATCAAATTGCAGCAGCTTTTACCTGCATCACACAGAAAGCAGTATGGTTTGTGTCTCTATACAAACTTTTTCTTTCTTTTTTTTGAATACTAATTAAATTATTTAGAATAATGAAGGAAAAATTCTCTGCACCTTTTGAACTGCAGCACAAGATAGGATGCTTATGAGATCATCCCTATGTTTGGTTAACATGAAAAATACTGAATATGCTTCAGTAGCAAAATTAGCAGTGATGTCTTTCTTCAGCTATCAGTGTATGAATGCTGTATACCAAATTAAATAGAAAACAGATCAGTATTTAGACTTCTCACACTTCTGGTATTGGACAGGCAGGTGTGTTTTCATACTTCACCTTAGCTAAATCCTCAGATCTCAAAAGACCCAAAGACTGTTCATTCCTTTAAGGTCATAAAAAACCAGCTACTCCTGACTTTCCACTTATTTGAGGCTATCCGTTCATCTTGTTGCTCCTCTTCCTGTGACAATTAAGTAGCCAAGCTGAAGAACTCTGACAAATGTTCTGAGGTGAGGCTGCTCCGTATTTACTTCTGAAGTTCATTCCCAATTCACTGAGGCAGTGTGGAAAAATTAAGCAGTTTGTTATTCTTGTTCTACTGAGCACTAAAAATTTATAGAGATACATAGGGACAAAAAGCATCAGCAACCCTAAATGTCATCCAGAATATGCATTCAGGGGTTTAACGTCCCCTGAGAACACAATCCCAACTTCTGGGGAGCATTCAGAATAGTAAGTATAAAACACTAAACCAATTTATTGAAAGCTTCCTTGCCCACTATCATGCACTCATACAACAATGTTCAACTAATAAAGTTTAAAATTTCTTAAAAAGTCTAAAAAAGGTAATTGAATAATAATAATAATAATAAAAATGCAATCATGTCCATTCAACAACAGAGAAGAAAAAAGACCTTTCTTGTGTATTAATGAGTCAACAACCAATATCCTTCAGTAAACATGAATTCTGCCTTTTAAATATTTCAATCAATGACCTATAGACAGGTGAGCTTGTCCTTTAATCTGTAGCCATTTATGAACCTTTATCAACTCCTCTGAATGTACAAACTGCGTATTCTGCTACAAGTTGATTCTACAACATGAAGTTTTACTTTTTGAGGGGAAGAATTTTTATAGATGTACTTGGACTAATTCATTTCTTAAACTGAGTTAATACAGTAAGGAGTCTTCTGACTATATATTTAGTAAGAACATATTGCCACACACAGTATGAGCCCTGAGAGAAATGTATTTATAGAATAAAATCCTCCTCTATCCAATTTGCTATACAAAATACACCCAGACACACAGGAAAACCTGGTAACGCAGACATGTATGAATACTGCATATTTTAAAAGTTTCTTCCATTGTAGCTGCTCTAATTGCCTATGAAATTAACCTCTACGGTTCAAATATTATTCCTTTGCCATAATCCAGAGAGTTCTAAAATCTTGCAGAGGTTTGATGCTAGATTTATTCATTCTTTATGTAACTTCTGATAATCAACAAAAATTTGCATTAAAAATAAATAACATCTTACGCCTTTAATTGGGAAAATTGGAAATTCAAAGTAATGTGTACCTCTCAGTCTACCAACTGAAATCATCAACAGCCATGCTCTAGTTTCCAGAAGAAAAAAAAAAATGCTTTAGCTGTTGCTAAGTTACACTGAATACCCCTTGAATTACACATGAAACCTATGTTAATTCCAAATACAGTCATTATGAGAGGCAGTATTACAAAGAATACTGAACAGATTCCAAACAATAGAAGACCAAATTAAAGAACTGGCATCACCTTTTGCCACATTTTCCTCAGCCTTTCTGGACTTTTTTTAAAGATAGCTTAGCTGTCAGGTGAAAAAAAATTATTAAGTAGTCACATTGGTTCGTTTACAATACAAACCACTTCTTTACCTCTGTGGTACACAGAGCAACTGAAATTTCAAAGTACAAATCAGAGAATAAAACCAAGGAAGAACAGCTGGGCTATGCTGATATATACACTAAATTAAACCACAAACCATCTACATTTTTCTGTGCTTTTAAAACTCGTTCTAACTTGTCACTGTTTCTTCTGCCACTGCTGGAACTATGCCTTGGCCTAAGCCCAAGGAAAGTTTAAAGTAGGGCACCTTGTACCAAGCAGATGATGGTAATTACTCTCCACTGCCCGAGTCTTGATGCTCCCAGCCGCAGCTCTGTCATTTGGAGCAGCACGGACACTCCTGCAGCAGGACACAGCCACACTCACTACCAGTACTTTGCTGTGAAGGAGAAATACTCTATTTCACATAAGCAAGGAAAAGAAATCTAAATTATGTTCATAATGAAGCTGTATAAATTTGTCAGTGGGATTGCATGCTGTAGTTGCTCCAGTAGTACGGGCTGAACTTCATGATCAGGGAGAACATATCCCTTAGCTATACCTCCCTCCCTTGACTGCCAATAAAGGCCAAGAAAATGACCTATGACTTTCATAAATTCCCAAATATATGTTCTTAGAAACTTACCTTAGGATGTTCCCACTGGGAGACAGAAGTAGGACTTCCTGTGCTTCTCATAAAGGAATGATGGAGGTTGTTATCCAGCTGTGTATAAGGCATGTCCTCCTTGTAAGTACAAGAGCTTTGGAGATGACATTACTAATGCTCTAGTTAATAACTACATCAGTGCATATCATATTCTGTCTTCCTCTTCAGCTAAAATTCTGTTGTAGCTGAAATGAATATTGCTATTTGCCCTCATAGGTGACCAACATCTGTGATAATTCTACTTGTGTTGCTATAGTCTTCATGGGGTCTGCCCTTTCTTAGCATGGTATTTCAGGCCACAGATTCTACTGCCAGGGACTACACATAGCTGCACTTCTTAAAAGCGTGAGTCTAGTGTTTCTTCCTCATTCTATTAATCACCCAGCTCCATTGTACTATGCCACGATTTACAGCTCTTGGATCTTAAAAGACTTGCAAAAGAAAATCAAAAATCTCTGACTAGACCCCCCTCATTCACAGCGGTGAAGATAAGTCTGATTGTACTTAAGGAATTTAGTAAACAGAGGTTAAGGCTTAACTATTTGCATATAATATTCCAGTAGGCCATTGATAGCACAGTTGATAGCACAGCCTGCAGATGGCAGATGTGCAAATGCAGTCACTCCCAAACTGTTCAAAACCAACGCCAAGCACGGTGGAGTCCGTGATCCAAAATGCAAATATCATGTCTGTGGAAATTGTCATAATTTGACTCACTGCAGCGCTGACAAACACAGTGCTTTGTTCAGGTATTTAAAAGCATGACTGTAACAAGCTATCAGCAAATAGCAGTTTCCTCTGCGTTCAAGTAGAGCAGCTGCCAGTTCTTGTCAGAACTCTCTGAAGTGCGGCACCGACTGTCACGGGTTCTTTGCAATCCCGACTTGGCTGGTTTGCACAAACGCAACATTTCCATTTGCATGTCCATGTTAAGTTAATAAAATATGTCTCTTGACCCCTTTTAGCGTTGTACCATACATTCATGAGTATTTTTCAGACTGGTTCCACTGAAAATGTCGTTAAAAATCTGACACAGTCGTGTCCTTTAGGTAAATCTGTTTTTTTCACTCAAAAAATCTCTGAGATCTTCTTTTGGGGCAAGATATCCGGATCTTATATTTGCCTTTCAAAGCCCTAACTTAGTTGCTTTGTCACTGCTTTTTCTCTTATCCTACGTCCTGACTTATTGGTAGACACTGTTAAACACTGTTATTATTTTTTATGTATGTGCTCCTCCTCTTTTGCATCACCTTCTTCTGCAGAAGTGTGCAAGTGAAGGTCTGCAATCAAGGTTTATCTTTCACTACTGTCATTCAGTTTGGAGTTACACTTCTGAGGTTTTGAGATGAAAATCTGAGGGCTTTGTGTTCCAAATGCTGAAATTTTAAGAAAACTGCAACCTTTTCTGCTGTTTGTATGTGGCTGGACCTATACGAATGCTTCCTGTCAGTGGCTTACAATGCTCACTAGTATTAGCAAAACGTGTCTTTCTGTGCTGCTACACTGACATCTCTTCAACTTTTCCTGCAGTTATGCTCATCTTACAGATGCACAGGAAGTGTCTGTCGGTAGTTTGGTTATTATATTGTTTTCACTGAATTTCATATTGGGTTTTGTTTCAGAAGCAATGGTGTCCTTCGGGCTTCCTGCCTTTCAGTACACTGAAACAACATACTTCTGCCTTCCCCTGCACTCTTTCAGAACCTGTCTTTCCATATCTCAGAAATGCTCTTTGAACTTCATTAGCCTCAGCACGGATTTTAACTGGTCATCACATCAAATGAAATTTCCAGCTCTTCTGGATGGTGTGAGGACTATTAAACACTTCATTGTTTTCACTATTTTGGATCAGATCTAACATCTCTGTTTTCTAAGGAATGATCAAAGTAATTCATATATGCTACTCTGAATTGCATTTTGTTGTGATTCAGTTTTAGGTGACATTTTCTGCATTTGTAAACACCATGATTAAGTTTTTGTTGTGCACTTTTCTTGTGCTGCAATGTACTAAAATGTCATAAAAGTTACTTTGACTTCTAGCATGTCTCATTCTTCTGGAACATCTCTTGTGCTGTTGAGTACTGTGAGCTGAGTACTCTTTTGAAGTGCCATCTTCAGAGTAGTGACATTGGTTACCTTCCTACTTTCTTCGTCCTGATTTATCTTTACACTTTGGGTCTGATTAACTTGTTCATTTGGGAGTGATGCTGCAATGTAACAAAGGAAGGCTGTGAAGCCGCCTTATTATTATTTTATTTCAAAGATCTGCCCTATCTAGTACTTATCTTGTGCAGTCTATAAAGCTTACCTGCCTAAATCATTCTGCCATTTTCCTAGATACACCCAGATATATTTAAAGACAGAATTTCTTGTTGTCTTTGGTCCTAGCTATTTGTGTCAGTTCATACAACATAGGCAACAGTGGCATGAAAGATGTACAAAGTTTGACTTGTCATTGGTCTGGTAGATACCCCATATAACCTAAGGCCTTGTCAAAGTGTTATTTTCTTTTATTTTCATTTATTTACGTTTATGGAGACTCCATGAACAGATATAGTTTTATTTACTGATTAAATTTCAGGTTTCTTTTTGCTAGATAGTTATTATATAGATATCTAGTTGTTAATAGATTCCTTGAACATAGTATTAATGCTTTCTGTGGACTGACTATTCAATGAGTGCACCAAACCATATGAATACAAATGCTAGCAGTGGTGTGTTGTGATCTATCTTTTTTCTTAGTTCAGTTTCAGGAATGAAATGACTTTGATGTTTTGAAAATTCTGAGGTTCTCTTTTAGACCCATTTTAAGATGGTAACACAGAACTTAATCAATCTGTGTTTCTTGATCTGTCTTGCATCCAAGAAGGACATAATGTGACTGCTGCTGAGCTCCTCTTCTGCAATGTATCCTACAGTTATGTCCCACTGCACACCTTGGACTATTCTGCTGATGTATGCAACACATTCATGGCAGGAGGTTTGTGCTGTGACATATCATGACCATCTTCCTCTCTTTTGCACTTGGGCAGTAAGATGAAACTGATACTCACTAGAATCCTGTCATGTCACTGCCTTTGCTGTATTTTTGCTTGGAATAAAAAGCATAGCATATTATACTGAATCTTTCACTCTGTTCCATTGTCTGTGCTTGTTTGTTCATACCATTACATTCATGTTTCTATTGGCATTAGCAAGAAATCTCATCTGGTCTTCAGATGTCTTATGTACAACAGTTCTCTCGGAAACAAATTTTGTCTACAGTATTTTTTCTTTAGCACCTTTTGGGTTTAATCTCATTAAGTCAGATCTCTTTTATTATTTTATATTAATCTAGGAAATCTATGTAGTCAGATGACCCCTTATTAAGTGTCACAATAGGCCTTGGTTCCCTGCACAGAAAACTTTTCTCACTAAGACCTGTATTTGTGCTCTAGTGAGCTTTACTTTAGACATTTGTTGATGCAGAGATTGCTCTCTATTTGTCCACAAGGATCTAAGCCTCAAATGCTAACTCATGATATTTTTCCATTTGGATCATTTCTTCTGATTTCCAAAGAGCTGTCTTTGATGGTTTTCTATATTCATTATATGTTTGTTAGTTTGAATTTTCCTGTCTCTTCTTTTCTTCTTTTCTTTTTTTTTTTTTTTTTTTTTTTCAGCTTTCTGACAGAAGTATTGACTTCCACAGGGCAAGGGAAACTATAGAATTTTATTTTTTTATTATTATTCTAACCAAGTTCCTTGTTAACAAGTATGTAGTTTGGTTTGGTTTGGGATTAGCAATATGTCTATATCAAATAGTTCTTGTCAAACGAAGGCCATGCTTATGCAAGGCAAAGAATAGAATATCAGAAATTAGAACACTGATTGATGATATATTATCCAGGTGATTCTCAAAGTGAAAGCAAATAAGAAGATGCAGGGGGAAAGTATAACTGAAGGAAAACAATGGTAAAAAAAAAAAATCCAACCACACAAATTAGAAAAACCAAACAAACCCAACTAACCACAACAAAAGTTTACTAGCATTAAGAAAGAACGATGCTCATATGTTCTTTTCACATGTTCTGGGTATTTTTGGTGTAACCAGAAAAAGTCCCATAAAGGCTAAGCTATGTAATTTGGTGTAATTTACAAGCTGAACCAGGCTACTTTAAATGCATAGATTCCACTGTAGCAATTTCCTGTCATTACATTTCCAATCTCCTTCTACAATCTGTCCTTATTTCACTTTTAAAGGCCTAACAAAAAAAAGGGACCAATTTAGTGTTACCTTTAGCATGTTTTGCTACCAAATGATTTTACATACAAAATAAAGTGGGCTGAGAGTATTAAGCCCTGCATTTTGCTTATTCCCCAAATCATCCAGACAAATATTCCCATCGTGTGGAAGTATAAACTAGACAGACTAGTTTTTTTCTCTGAGTCAAATTCAGAGAAAATGGACCTTTTCTGTCCAACTCTGGGAGCCTTTATTCAGCAGAGGTTATAGCTTCCATTATAACAAATGGTTATTTTTGAAGCCTCACAGAAAATAGCTCAGGCACCGTTGTATGGGAAAAATTTTACAGCTACAGTCTGTTGATGAAGTCTGAGAGCAGCTCAGGGACACTTCCACTTTCACCATTACTTTCAAAATAATAGAAATAAGGTTTCAGGCAGATACAATAACACATAACAGTTCAACAAATTTCATATTTGATCTAAGGTTATCAAATTATAATCTTAGTTTTACAATACCATTATGATGGTATTGTATATGCACTGTCATTTCTTTCAGCTGCTGAGATCCTTGAAGGGAAGTTTGCTTCCTTACATAGGCCGAATAATTACCTGTTCTCTGTTTTTAATGCCATGGCAGATCATGAGCTTTGTTTATTCATTATTCCTCAGATTTTACCACTGTGATTAATTTTTAATCCACCATTGTCTGAAAAAGACTAAAGACCAATACTTTTTCTACTTCATAAGTGACAGAAAAGCCTAAGTGCATCAGACGAATGCATTTATCGAGTCCAGTTGCATTTTACCATCCTGTCAGAAACACCTTTCTTGTTCACACAGCTGGGCATTGCAAGAACTACTGTATCAATAAATAATAGTTACACTACCTGGCCCCCCCCCATCCCCACCCCCAACCAGTCCCTCTGGGCTTGAAGAGTTGTATATAACCTCTCTGTAATAACTGAATTTCAAAACATTGTTATTATAAACCCTGTTTGCTTTTTCTCCTTAGGACACTGACACATGCAATTTCCCTTTCTTGATTGTAGTCATTGTGTTGGGGTGAGAGCCAGAGCACAAGCAAGAGACTGCCCAATAAAATATCATCTTTCCTCTATCATTCTCACTGTCAAGAATATCTGGGATGAGTGCCTTGGCTTTGTCTTGCTGAATAAATAAAAACTCGCTAACTTACTACTTCTTTTAAGGACATATTTTCAATTACTTTTCCCAGGTGTTATTAGACTGAGATTTCCAGCTCTTCTCAGCCAGGTAGAGCCAGAAGAAAAACCTCCAGAATTATGAATGTGAAGCCGTAAGTTATTGAGCAAAAAAACCACAACATTGCAGGTTTATTGCACGAGTCAGCCAGAGAATGAAGCTTTGAGAGGGAAGATTTGTGGAAATGCCAAGTAGTGACACTCTCTACATTCATGACCTTATCCAAATTTTAGCCTTGGCAGTCACTTCTGTGAATGATTCAAATCCCAACACAAGTTCATCAAGTTTTAAATCAGCATCCCTTCTTCTATCACCAGTCTTTGCAGGCTCTTTGCTTAATTATCCTGATTGTTGCAGAGAGTTAAAACTATTTTTGTGTCAAGATCAAGGTTTAATAACTGTAATTTGACTATTCTTTGAATACCATCAAATGAGATGCTTTTTTTTTTTACAAGGCCAACTGACTGTCTTACTATCCTACTGTATCATGTCCAATTACTCACACGGCAGACATCTCTAAATGACTCAATCTAGGATTAAGTCATATTAAACAATGTCTAACCATTTCTCTATTACTTTCCAATTTGCCAAGTGCAACATAAAAATGCAGACATACTGATTAGAGTAAGAAGTGGTGGCCAAACTATGACTCTGCAGCCTTGTTCAGTGTTTTGTCAGACATCTGCGTTAAACATGACCCTACTGTTGGTTGTCATAAAGGACTTGGGGATGATAGATGTCTTTTTTCTGAAGTGCATTTCCATTCTCTTTTATTTTTTGTGCCTCTGGCATCAGTTTAATGCATGACGAACAGTAAGCTGAAAAACAAAGACAGGCAAGAAGAAAAACACAAGAAATAGGAGAGAATTAAAATGTGGAAGTACCTAGAAGGGAAAATACGGGAAGATAAGTGTGTAATTGAAAGAAAATAATTCAGTGAAATATAAGAAATTAAAATAAAGGAATGTGAAAATTTGAGGGCTGCGAAGAGCATTTATTCAGGAAACAGTAAATAGATTTGTCTTGCCCCGAGTGAATTTTGCAGTATGGTGAGATGTCTTTGTGGGGTTCTGTAAGAATTGCAGGCACACAGGGATAATATCACAGTCAGAAGCTCTTTTTTATTTAGACTTCAGGTATCATGTCCCCATTGGCAGTGACAAATATTTTTTTTTAATAATAATAATTTTCTAATAATAGTGGGGTTTTTTTCTGCTGGGACTGAGTTGCAGAGATTCTTTGCATTTGTGTCCACATGTCATGCCCTTTACCGGAGACACTCATTAATTTTCAATAAATTTAATTAAAGCCCACAGCTTGAAAGAAAAATATGAAAGTTCTATAAAAGATACAGATAAATGTTTTCTTGCCTGTACGTACAGACATCTGTACCAAAGAATGGAAAGGTAACCGTTTTCCTCATTCCTTTTTTTCATCAGCTGTCTGTATGTCACCTTCCTGCAAATGTTTCCTTCTTCTCCTTGTCTTCTTCCAACTTCTAGTCATTCTGCCTCTTTAAACTACCTCTTTCAGGTACCTTTACCCCTCTAATATAATAATGCAAACACTTTTGAGTGATTTGTTTTTGTTTTTTACATCAAACAGATACAGTCTCAAGGTCATGGTGTAGTATCAACATGGGCACACACCAGCCTGTCTCCTTGCAGCCTGGAATTTCATATTCCAGAACTTTGGAGTTCTACAGCATCATACTCAATGTATTAATCCTTACCTCATAATTAGGTTCCACTCATCAGGAATGACCTTCTTTAGGGATGCAAGTTGTTAGAAATTTGTGAGTCAGTAGGAAAACAGACTGGATTATGAAGAGTTCTCCATGGATGCAAACACTACCCTTCAGGAAAAAAAAAAAAAAAAAAAAGAAAAAGAAAAATGTAATGAGATACAAGTGTGGAGTGGCAGTGGAATTGTGACCAGCTAATGAGGTGGCTGGCCCGCACCATAGTGGGCTGAAACTACATTTACATTTCCCTGAGGATATGAGAATACACATTTATTAGGGAAAGTAAGCTGCCTGTTTTGTCTGCAATGAGCAATTTATGCATCTGCAACTTCTAGTGAAGTATGAAACACTCCATACATTTGTACTGGTAAGGTAAAGTTCTGTCATCTCAGTGGAACAAATTTTACTCTTTCAATGTGGTAAAAACTGGAGTTTCTTGGTCTGTCAAAAGGACATGTCTTACGTCAGACTCTGTTTATTAATTACAGTCTCACTCAGCGAAAAACATGTCAGCAGAAGGTACTATAAGAAAAAACAGAAAGAAGCCTAAATTCATATGGCATTTCTTTCTTCTCCAAGAAACGAGTATCTCAGTAAGCAATGTCACTAAACTTGAATTTTGACTGGCGTTAGGCATAACATTGCAGACATAAGACTATGTATTAAATGCAGATTTTGTTTGGGTTGCATTTCAGTGCAACTGTAAACTGATAACATGCTGCTATTGTGTGATTTATCAAAAGTTATGCACAAAATAATTTACTCCACGAGTTCAATATTTATCACAATGAGGTAATTATGAACTTATTAGACATCATTTATTCATGGAAACAGATTTACACCGAATTTTATTTTCTTTAATGGAGACCCTACTCAGATATTTATTTTTATTATTATTCATATTCTTCTCTGGAGGTAAATTGTGCTCTGCATTGTAATTTAATACTGCACCCATGATAATCACATTGAGAGGATCTACACTTCAGACTGAGATAGATTATTACAGGAAAAGCAATGAAGCATTTCCTGTGGCAATTCCTTTTTATATATAACTCATAATCTTTTTTTAAAAGGTATTGACCTTAAAATTGAGTTATCATCATTTTCCTAGTTCTTTTCATTCTCAAACTGTTTTAAGCAGCTAACAAGTTATATAAGAATGATAACAAATTATCTGTGGCAGACTATGTTTAAATTGCTCATCATGTCCTTTAGTGGAACCAGCAAAAAAAAAGGGAAAAAAAAAATTTCAGAAGTGACATGACTGGTATTACCTCATAAAATGACTTTGTTCAATTAAGAATATTGAATTCTAAATCAGATCCTGAGTATAACCAAATAATATTAGTAAAATTATTCTCTTCATCATGAAAGGAAATATTCTTTACTAAGGTAATCTTATTGGGAAAATCAGTTTAACTTCTAAACAGAACACCATGAAGTCTTTGACTGCATCTTAGCTATTTCAAGAAAAGGAAGAGAAAAAAAAGTATAATTTCTAATGAAAAGAACAAAAAAAAAAAAAAATTAAAGTTAGTTTTCTAGACAGGCTGATTTAAAAACAGTCGTGCTTCTTTGCTCATCATAATTTGGTGAGCTGGTAATTCCTGACACTAACGCAAAAAATACTTCATAGGATGGAAGAGCACAGCTAGTTGAGAGCTTCTTCATGCAATCTTGATATATTCTTGACTATATGCATCTGCCTCCTGACCACCTGTGAGAGAGGAGCTGTCTGAATTAGTGAGCAACACGGAGCTGCCTAATCTGGCCTGCCCAGGAAGACCGAGGCAGGTGTGGGGTTTGGTTTTTTCAGCTAATTGTGTTACTTACGAAGCACTTTGTCCACAGGTTTCCTTCAGGAAACCAGAAAAACCTTTGCACCCCATGTTGTGCCTTCTGTGCATGTTCAGTGTTTAGGTCTAAAACCCTGAGACAAAAAACAATGCAAACAGATACCTTGACAATAATAGATTATTTGAGGGTCCGGAAGAAATCATTTGCTCGCACTTTGCAGAGGCTGGTGATGTTTCTCTCCTGAAATCAATCTGTGTTCTGTAAATAAATTGTTAATAAACATGCCTGCTTATTGGCATCAGCCAGAGAAACAGATCAAATCCCCAGCCAATTACTCTGCTGTTCTAGGAATCAGGTAGCTGGCTGATTTGCAATCAGATACACAGGCTGTCTGTCCTTCGGGGGTTCTCTGCGAGAATGCTTTCTGAACTGCATACATATCACCCTATCAGAAGAAAAAGAGAAAAAAAATAAAAGCATGTCAGCAAGCTGCAAGGATCTAGCTCACCAAGTGTCAAAGGGAAAGGCTCAAGGTGCCAAACTTTCATGCTCACTTTCCTGGGAGACACAGAATTTGCTGCTACTAAACCAGGTCTGTCAAAAAAGGACAGCTCATGAAAGGGGAATCTGGGAAAAACAAGTCTCAGATGGTTCTCCCCAACCAACTGAAACAAAATGGTTGATTTAACCATTTATATCTGTCCTGTTTTCAGCCGGGATAGAGTTAATTTTCTTCCTAGCAGCTGGTATAGTGTTGTGTTTTGGACTTAGTGTGAGAATACTGTTGACAGTACGCTGATAGTTCAGTTGTTGCTAGTGTTCATACCAAGCCAAAGATTTTTCAGCTTCTTACACCCTTCTAGCAACAAGGCTGGAGGGGCACAAGAAGCTGGGAGAGGACACAGCCAGGACACCTGACTCAGACTGGCCAAAGCAATATTCCATACCATATGAAGTCATGCCCCACGTATAAACTGGGTAAAAGCTGGCAGGGAGCTGATACAAGGTAACTGGGCATCAGTCACCAAGTGGTGAGCAATTGCATTGTGTATCAATTGTTCTGTATATTCTAATACTATTATTATTACAATTATTTTCTTCCTTTTCCATCCTATTAAATTGTCTTTATCTCAATCCATGAGTTTTACTTTTTTTTTCCTATTGTCTCTTCCATCCCACTGAGGGGTAGGGAGGGAGAGGCTGTGTGGTACTTAGTTGCCAGCTGGGGTTAAACCATGACAATATTGACAGCAGTTTACACACCGCTCTGCAGATGGGATTTCCTGCTGAACCATTCCTGTGCAAGGTTAGCAGATTAGTAGGAGAAAGCTTTTATTATTGCTGCAATGGTTTTGCTTATGAAGGGACAAATGTGTGGTGAAATTATGTCAGAGTCCAGCTTGCTGGATGTCTTCACAGATGGTTTTGTAAGAAAGACAAACTTTCTACCTAAAGAGTTTTTCCCAGGTCTACAATTTCCCATGGAAGTCATGTAAAAAATACATTTTATTTTGCTACCATACTGAGAGAATGATGCACTATGAATCATTTATTAAATGAGTTTAGCCTCCTTTTCTGTCTGCAGAATGTCTACAGATTCATCACAACTTTCTTGCATATATTTGTTACTCTAAATTACTTGACAGGTCTTTTTTTGTTTGTGAATTTGTTTAGACTGAAGGCTGCAATGTAGATTCTGAAATTATAACTTACCTATCAATTTGTGACTGGTTATCTAAATCAGGCAGCTTGGTTGTTGTTTTTTTCTTCCCTAGTTGTCAAAGTGCTCACTCTATGTAGGACAAATCTCTTGGTATGGACACTGCTCTATCTGAAGTTAAGAATCCAGCTTTGTACATCTGTGCTCAGCCCCCCAGAACAGAAGCAAAAATCTGCTACGAAAGCACATGGTCTGAAGTTTAACGTGTTTGTGTTTTTCCCTTTAATGAAATTTTCCTAAAAGCCAATTATAAGTTAATTTGCTACAGGTAAGAGGATCAGAAACCCTCTTACATAAAAATCTGAATACTGTTATTTTTTTCATTATCAGCTTAGAGTCCTTGTTGTTGCAAAACTCTATAAAATTACCTATGCAAATAATCTGGTGCCAGTGAATTCTAAGTGTTGGATGTGCATGCTTGGAGGAAAAAAATAAAGGTAAGAGATTTCCATCTAGATGTGAAGCTTCTTCTGAGCATAGTTCAAACAAGCGCTAAGGGAAGTTGATTCATATAATCTCTTAGATCTATGGGAACAGATGAAATCCCCAATGTCTGCTGAGCCCCTTTTCTTTCCAGCATCATTATTTAGTTAGCAGTGAGAGAAATAAAAACTTTTTCATTAATCTAAGGCAAATAACAATACTCACAGTACATTGGAATTATGGATTCATCATTTAAAATATGGCTTTAAAGAGTATTTTATATATAGTAACCCTCCATCATCTTGCTTGGTGAGTCTGGCAGCCAGTGAAATCAAAACTTTAAAAACTGAGTCCCATTCTGGGATTATCATTTTCATAGTAATATACCACTATTGATTTTAGTGGATGAAATAAAAGAAGAACCTCACTTATTCTGTCAGTGTAAGCTTTAATTTGACACACGTGTGCAAAAGGATGTCCTCATTCACCCCAGAGGGGTAAAAGACCTTGTGGTAAGAGGAAGGGAAGAAAAAACTCCTTTATCACTGTAAGATATTTATTGATTGTCCTAAGCTAAAATGGCCATCATAAGCTGACTGTTCATTTATTAAAACTAGGAAAAAAGTTCATTTTAAAAGCTAACCTGAAACAAAGGGAAAATACTCCTGTTGAAATACTGAGTGGATTAGCTGGGGAATCAAAGGTATGGGACGAATGAGTTGTTTTCTAGCCAGGGAATTTAAGTGCACAATTAGACTGTGGTTTCCAGATTGCATTTGTACCTTCACTTCAGGAAAAGGAGGTCTGGCAGGAAAACAGACCTAGGAGTATTATCCACAGTGATAATAAGTATAGGTTGCCCCAAGGAGAACGAAAAGAAAATTAGAAATATAGCATATGTTAGAGCTGGTATATACTGCTGACTGAGAATGAGGCACTGACAGGCAGCAACTCCAGGGGAGCTGTCAGTGGCTCCACTAAGCGTTTTCTAGCAGGTGTCACTGTAAGATAGTGGCATCAAATAAGTTGGAGACAGGTTGGAGGAAAAGCTGCAAAAGCTGAGAAACGGAAGGGATGTATTCGTGTGTGCATGTGTATGTTATGTCTCTGTTGTCCCTGCTATCTGATTTAAAAATCAACCTTTCTTTCTTTGTAACATCTTCTTCCAATCAGGAAATAACTTGAGGCACATTTTCAAGACCTGTGTTTTTTTTAATCCATGCTGGAAGATGCAGAATTAAACCAAAACAATTGCCTATCTGCAGACACTTTCTATGGCAGATAGAAACATCTTAATGACACAGAATGGACTAGGGGAACCTTTGGTGTGTAAATGTGTAACTGTGCACACGCATCAGCTTGCTCTTTCAAGCCAGTCTTGATATTCCACCTCTACTGAGTCTGAACTAAAAGCAAACCAGCGTGGTACCGTTTCAGTAGCAACCATGCCTACTGTATATGGCTTCAAGGGACAGGTTTGTTCTATTTTTAGGCTCTACTCCTCATTTTCTAATTTTCTTTCACTGCAATATAATTTTATTGTGTAGGTTTTATACTTCTCATTCCTCCATTACCTTGCCTTTTAGACACTTTCAATTTGTGTTCTGCCTGGCTGAATCCACAGCATCAGACGCCTCCTTGTCAGACAGTCAGTAGAGACTCCAGTTTTATTGCCCATAACAAATAAAAGTTATCTTCCCTCTTTAAAGCCTATCTGTGACTTGGATAGTCTACAAGTTCAACTGCACGCTGTTGTTGGAAGGCTATAATACCAATGAGCAGATGAGACAATTAGACTGTAACCATTTGTTTAAAGGATTTAGGGTCTCTTTACAACCCCTGTGAGCCATTATTAGTATTTTATTACTTTGCTTTGCTTTGATGGAAGGGCACATAAGACAAAAGACAGTTTTTCAGGTTTTCTTTTTTGGATGATCTAATAGGAAAATCCACACAAACTTGACAATTACCTGTGCTATGCCTGCGGAGCAGCACCTTGCTTGGAAAATATTCTCTAAGGAAAATAGTCCTTTCTTGTCTTTCGTTTTCTCTGAAGTCACCAATTATATAATCCAGAAATCTGTGTTGCAATTGTTTCTTAGAAATTGTACTCGTAGGCCTCCTTTCAGCTGTGCTGAGAAATGTGCCCATATTGTTAATTAGAAGCCATTTTATTATCTTTCTTTTGTGTCAATTGAAGGAAAAAAAAAAATGTTCTCAATCCTACAAAAAAGGGCGGAGTTCAAAAGAGAAGGAGGTATAGGGTGAGAGGGCTAAATACCATATACCAAGACCTTAAAGAAGCAGACTTTTCAAAGGGCAGGAAATCAAACACACAGGTTTTTTATTACAAGCAGATAAATCCTCACTATAGATCCCAGCATCTCAAAGAGCTGGAGGGCCCTAGTCAAAGGTGGCAGATAAGCAGGTCAGGGACAAAGGTGTTTTGAGTCAGTGCTGAACTCTGTTTCCACTGGCACGTTTCAGGATCTATGGACAGCAAATGTTCAGGTATCTACCTGTTTATTGATACATTACAGAGAATTCACTTTCATTTTATGCCCCATATAAGGATATTTCCAAATAAAGCAACAACATTCTATGGAATACATGGAATCTTTTGGCTCCCAGGCTGCTCCATGAAAAATCTTATGGTTTTGAGGGCTTTGGGATGCTCAGTGTCTTATAGAAGGCAGCCTCACAAGCTAAAGTACCATTTAATATTATTTTTCCTTTTAATTTATAGGCATCACAAACTCCAGAGTTCAAAGTTTGTTCAAGCCTTTCAGCTTGAAATGTTAAGAGCTTTACAAACCAAAGAATGGCATTTGAAAAAAGTGTCTTAGAGGCTAATAGTACATTTAGATTTTTGCTTATATTTCTAGGCCAGATAACACAGCATACTTTTTTTTTGTTGTTGTTTTTGTTTTGCAGCACAATGACAGAATATCAGTGCTTTAATTTATTAATTTTTTTGCTAAGAAGAAATGAAGGTAAGTATTTTACAGTAAAACATGCAATCACAGAATGACTGAAAACGTGATGTTTAGGAAAAAGAAATCTGTAATTGCCCAAGATTTTACAATGAAAATTGTTATTTGCTGCTACTTCTAATTACTACAAGTAAAACTATTCAGCTATTTCAAATAGCTGTGTTAGAGCACTGTAGTGTAATATCTTAGTAATTAACATAATGCAAATTAGAAGACAGATAATTAGGATACTGCAAACAGTACGCTAGGCCCAAAAATACTTACTTTAAGATATGGTAGAAAAAACTGCCGGGTTTGCATTAGACATCTGTTTGTCCAGAGGTAGATGACACCATCAAAAGGAAAAAAAAACCATAAAAAATAACCTTATACTATTTAAGACAAGAAGTCACCAAGAAAGGAAAGTAAAACTAGATGGAAATTACGTGAGGAAAGTAGCCTATTAATTAATCATTAATAGATTCAAAATATCCTTAGAGTTTAGAACATTTTGATCAAAATCTTGTTTCCAGTACAGTAAGGAATCACCTTGTGGGAATCATAATCCATTTGAAAGAGCTGTTCTGGTCTGTTAAAAGGAGCAACTAACTAGAAAAAGGAGTCCGTTCTCTAAATAATGAGATGACCTGTTTCTCATGCTTTTAGAACCAAGACTGAATTAGTGAAGAAGCAAATGAGTGTGGACTTGAGAAGTGCATTCTCAGTAGACAAGAGTAACTTAGGGGTGCCTGGAAAAGACAAACATCAGTGAGGGCTTCTTTTGAGAGTTTTCATGAAAAAAATTAATGAAAAAAATCTGAAACTGTTATTAGTAATGGTATCTTGGTGAATATTCTAACCCATGTGTCATGGACTGAAATGGCACAGCAAACCTGGGATGTGTTTTGCGATGATATTTGTTTTCTAAAGAAACAGAACCAATATTTGATAACAGGTGAGCATTATTTAGATGATTCACTAAAAAGCGCACACAGAAAGAGACTAGAGAAAGATGTCCCTGTGGAGATCAGGGATGTCTGATAAGAAAGACAGGATTTGGAACTTTTTTTAAAGCATCCATCCACAGTGAGATTTATAATATATGGGGAAAGGGAGGAGTGATGTTATATATACTATTTCTCCACTTTATGGCAGGGTCAGCCATATGATATTCCAGAAGGATATTTGCCTAAGATGCATAATGGATATTCTGCATTACTCCTAGACTTTCATTCTCAGTAATTGGCTATTTTTTTCTTTTTATTTTTTGTTTTTCTTTTTTCTAGTCTGCAACTAGAATCTTTCGTGTTGTGCTGTTAGACTGTACCTTATTATCCTATACATAATCGACCTGGAGAATAATATATTCCTTTCATTTTGCCATATCTGAGTATCTTCATATAATCTTCCCAAGTAAATAATACCATTTCTTTCACTCTTTCCTTAAAAGTAATTTCCTAGACTTCTGATCATTATTTTGTTAAAAGCTTGTACTGCTCCAGCAGAAGCCACTAAAAACAGAGCTGAAAAATTCTTTGATAAATCTTAGAAATGCCACTCATGGTTATGCACTCAAGGCGAACACTGCGTGTCATTGCTAATTCCCATCCAGGCTGTGCTCTGTTGTAATGCACAAGTCCTCCTCTGGAGACCTGCTGCATGGACCACCTTCACCACTCTACTCTTGCAGCTCATTATTTTTACTACTTGGTATTTCCTGATTAACAGCATTTTTAGTTAACTTTTGCAAATTCTTATGGTCACTTATAAATGTATTGTTTTCCTCTGCATAGCTTGGTAGCCCACTCACCTTGATATCAATAGGAAACTTTGCAAGTACCACATCTATTACAAATTTTAATTAAAACTGTGACAAGTTTCACTACCTTCAGTGTATTACTAATCATATCTTCTGAAAAAACAACCTAACAATTTTGCAGAACTGAAAAAACAAGAGTATTTCAGAAAACAAAAGTAAAAATAAAACTTCCAAACTTCTTATCTGGGAATTATAACACTACTATCTGCCACTTGTGCAAAAACTTTGATAAAGGAACCATTTAAAAATGGTGATGATGGCAAAATCTTTCTTCCACGTTCACAGAGAATGCCAGCAATGGGGAGAAAATTAACTTATATGAAAATCAAAGAAACTCCTGCTTAATTTAAGCAAGAAATTAAGATCAGCTAAATAATGCTATAATCTTATTAGGCATTTATTATTTGGAGCTTTTAAGTTACAGGAGGGGATAAGTGAAGAACTCATTTGAGGAGAACACTACGAGTAACTTAAAGAAAAATGTATTGTGTCAACAGCAGCCACCAAACAATTATATCAGATTCTCTCCTGAAAAACAAAAGGGGAAAAAAAGAAACTAAAACATCTGAAGTAAAGTCTAGGGTAAACTGGACTTCAGGTGCACAAAGTGCACACAGAATCTGTATGTATTTGTCTGGTGTTTAAAAAGCAAATGGTGCCATATTCATTAAGAGGGATTAACTACCTGCCATAGTTTTCAACAGCTTGATATTGTTCTGAGAGTCAGGGGGAGTAGAAGCACCCATGACATCAAAGTGAAAAACATTATCTTCTTATATTTCATTTCAACATCATCATCAGATTAGATCTCTGAATAGGAAAAGATTTTGCATGAAAGACCTGCTGTTTCTTCCTGACTCTAAAAAGCTATTGCAAAAAGTCCTTTTAGTTTTGCAGTAATAAAAAGCAGTCACCCCAGTGCACACCCATGTAACTGTAGTTACCCTCTCTATTCTATTAAACCAGAAAGCTTTTGACAATGGTCTAAGAAAAACTGTATATTAAAAGCTATTGTTTACTTTTCTTATCACTTCTATTTTATCAGTATATTGGAATTTCAGAAAATAATATACTACAGCTACAGCTTGAGATAGATCTTTCTGATATATACTTAAACTGGATTCAAAATTCATGACCACAGCAGGTCAAGTGATCTCTCTGGAGGATGCTGATGCCATTGAGGCTACTGCTCATTGTTTCCTATGGGGTTGTCTTTAAGTGAGTTCATATTCAGTCTTAACTTTGGTGCTCACATTTTAGGATTTTCCTCATTCAAAAAAGGCAGGAAAGACAGAATCATTCTTAACCAGAGTCACTTTGCCCGTTTTTCTCATAAGACACAAGCAAATTTTTAATTTTTTGTTCTCTTTGGCTGGAAATACAGCTTTCTGCTTGATAAGTAAACATGTCTTGACTGTAAGAAAATGCAATTTGTGTTGAAAGGTAAAGAACAAACCTCTCTAGCTGTAACAGTCTGGAACTTGCCAAATTACAGTCTGGAGATGGAGTCCAGAGAAAGCACTGAAGTGTAGTCATTAAATTCTGCAGATGAAAGCCTCTAAACTGCGTAAGGAATTACACCCGCGATCTAAAAACTGCCTTATTTTTAATACTTCTGTCCGTTTCATTTGGCTGAAACCAAACGAATTAA
The DNA here is from genome assembly GCA_025345505.1 of Todiramphus chloris collaris. Lineage (NCBI taxonomy): Eukaryota > Metazoa > Chordata > Aves > Coraciiformes > Alcedinidae > Todiramphus > Todiramphus chloris. The sequence goes on from JANVCC010000261.1 coordinate 7,005,884, forward strand.
AAAGGGACAATCATTCATTCACAAAATATGTGAAGTGGCATTTCAGATGGGAATAGTGGTGGCGATCTGTCTCCATAACACAACATTCAGCTGAAGTCATGAGGGTCTTTTTTCAGTCAATAATGCTCTTGAGAATACATTTCATCAGGAGATTTTCATTATGGCTTTGGATAGACCACAGTAATGAAACAAAAGACTTCTTCATAGTGTAGCCTTGAATTATCTTCCTACACTGCAGGAAGTTGAAAGTTGAGCTATGCAGAACTGGGTGTATTGTGTCGGGGGGGTTATGAAAATATTTGCCTAATTGCTATGTGGCATGCAGTTCTTGTAAATATTTGTTTGGATTTCAGTGTGACTTGGTCTGTACCCTCTCAGCTGCAACAACCTGCTTTGAGAAAATATTTGTGTGAACTTTGCAAACCAAAAGCCTGTTGTGCAGCTCAACTTCACACTTTTTTCTTGGCCAGCCCCATGAATAAGAAATATGGTGTTGCTTGGAATGAGGCTCGCCTTGTGTTTGTTCAAGTTTTTCTGTAAAAAAGGCTGTGCTGCAAACGTTGCTGACACAAAGGAAGGTAAACTTTTAAAAATAAAGATGAGAAAAACCATTAAATCTCAGACACTTTGCTTTAAATGACATTAACCCTAGCTGTCATTATGCAACTAGAATTACAGATGCTTTAACTTAAATTACTTGGATTATAAATTATAATAGGCTGGGCCTGTCTTTTGTCTGGTGTTCATAAATCACGTAGCACAATGCAGACTGCTTCATCCCTCAATCCTTAAACACTCACAAATGAATATTACATGGCAGTGTAAACACTCAAAACACTACTGATTCATTTTGCTCTTTCAAAATAAATTTAAACCACATGGAATCTAGTTTTCTGGGACAGTTCCATGCATTTGGGTATTAATAATGGCAGCTGTTTGAGAGGACCACGGAGTTTCAGAGCCCCAACAAGGCTGAACTGATTTCAGGTAGCCAAGATGGGTCAATAACCTGAGCTAGCTGAGAGAAGTCTCACTATTTCTTTTGAGGTTTGTAGGAAAACACTGAATGGAAAGGAATGAAAAGTCTCTTTTCCATGGGTAGAGTAACTCAGCTGAATGGCCATATATATAAGTTATTCATACATTCAGAATAATAGAATCTGTACAATTTAACTTGCCTCACTTTGCAAATTATCTGGGTACAGTTTATGAATTTTGCAAATATATTTTTCCATTTACAGTTCTTCAGTAAATAGCTTGTGTCAATTCATTTTAACTCATGAGCTGATCGTTGAGAATATTCATTATTTATAATACATATTTTGTCCTCTAAATTACATGGTATTATTTATGTTCCCTGAATAGGTGATTTATAAACAGCTTTATAAACGAAATGAATTGTATTGTCCTTTATCAGATGAGCTGCAAAATTTCCTAGTTGTGCAAATCTAACATCCAAATAATAAGAACAACCTGAGAATTGCAGTGCTGATCCCCACAATTCCCACAAAATTGAGGATGCCTTCGTTGTTCACTTTTTATTTAGAAATGTTGCAAATAAGCATATATGTGTTGGAATATTGGTAAACTACTGAATGGGAGAAAATATAAACAAAATAGCCTGAGGTATTACAAATTCCATTTTTATAGAAGTGATAATGTACTTCTTTTCCTGACACATGTGAAAACATCATGGGGAGAGATATAGGTGATTTGAATCAGGCCTCAGATTTTCAGGGCTATTATTGTGCTCACAAGAGCTGACATAGCTCTCCTCTTGGTTTACTCTGAGAAAGAACACACTTCTTTTTTAAAGTCTGAAACATTTTAAAAAGAGAAGGGGGGCAAAAAGATATTGGGGAGGGGTCAGTTAAAAATCCCATAGCAACTAAACCTTCAAATTACAGTTTTCTTTTCAGTGCTGCCTAACCCGTGAGCAGTCACAGGCAATGCACAGAACAGCTGGGTGCAACCCAAAAGCCACTGGTCCTGGGGATAGAAATGTCCCTGAAACAATGAGAGGAGGTGGCACAGCTGTAGCATTTCCCTCAGACTTGCATTTTACAGAGGTATTTAGAGCAGCAGTGGCATCTGGGCCCTCCAGCTCAACTGCACAACGCAGTGGGGGTTGGTTAAAAAAAAAAGAAATGGGAAGCAATGTACTTGGTTGGAGTCCCACATCTGCCTTGCACTTAAATACCATTCAAAGTGCCAAAAGCCCATTTCTTTGGGATTTCTTTAAATAATAAAAACAACAAAAACCCTCACTATGAACACACGCAAAAAAACAGTTTTCATTTCACTCTTTTTCTAAGAAAAAGAGGCAGTGAAACAATAGGGAAGGAAATGCAACCAATTTGTTCCTGGGATGTGTGTTATTGAAATCACCTTGGGTGCAAGGGAAGGCTGCTCTACAACGGGGACAAAGCTGGGAGCCAGCAAGGACAGCAGGGCAGTGCCCTCAATGACAAGGGGGCAGTACCCAAAGGCCCCCAGTACCCAAACAGGAGGAGCGGAGCAGGTTTGGGGACAGTAACCAGTAACAAGTGGCAGACAGATGGCTACAGGCAGGTCAGAGCATTTAGAACCTCTTGGTGAACTCAGGACTCTGACAACCAGAACATTCCAGGCTTTTCCTTACATCTTCTTCTGTATTTTTTAAAAATTTTTTTTGAGACCAGGCTTTGTGCTGAGTACTAAAGGAGCTGGGTGAATGAAAAGTTTCAAACGTTGATTGCCTTGGTGGAGTCCCTGTAAGTTCTTTCAAAGGTGATTATTTTACTACAGTTTGGGGACTGTTGAGTAAACCACATTTGCTTTCTGCCTACCTGGCCCAGATCTCCACAACATAAGTTAACTCTGTCAGAAGTATGATGAAAATGAGAAGTTTCCTTGCTGACAGATGGCAGCCAGGCATGCAGAAAAAATTAAGAGGCAAAGTTCTCCCATTAATTATGATCATGAAGAGTACCCTTCCTGAATATGGGCAGATTCTGAGATGAGAGATGGGGAAAGCATTGCCTTCCTCAGGCTGACCATATTCCCCAAGATGCTGGAGTGAAGAGCTCCTTCCCAAACATAGGAATCAGCTCTGCCTATGCCTTCATTTGCTTCCAGCCTCACAGAGATCATTGAATGATGAAGATGGGGTTTGAGAGGATTAATCTTTCCCCTCACCACTTTAATGCCTGGTTTTGGGAAAGCGCCAATGTGTAATTATGGGATCTCTTATGACAGCCAAATACTTTGCTATGATTCTCTGTCTGTGTCATTGTGTACTGCACTTCGACACCATTACAGACCAGAATTACAAACTACTTTTATCAGACCAATAATGTGGTTGGGGAAAAAATAATCAATGAAACATGGGTGATGCAGTAAAACTATCCATGCTTTCTGCATTTCTGAACATATCATTTCTTTTTTGCCAGGAGCTATGAAGATAAAGCACCTCTGTTAGCCACTAAATATTCTGAATTATTAAGAAAAACTCTCATCTTTAAGGAATAGTAAATGCTCCACAGAAATTTTGATTAAAACTATTTTTGGTGATCAAGGAGCTGATCATAAGAACCAAACAAAACAATTAAAAGTTTTTTTGACAAAAATAATACAGGGCAAAACAAACAGCAGCATTGAGTAAAGAGATTACAGTGTATTTGCATATTTTTCTAGTTACTATCAATCCAAAAAGGGGGAAATTGTATTAGAGGTCAGTGCGGTAGAATAACAATGAAAAGGTTACTATTTAAGTAACGTACAGAACACTTTAAAAATGATCCAAAGCAAAAAACCAGAGGCAAATTAAAATCATGATTATAGGAGAAAGCAAAAACATGAAGTCAAATCGAAGCAAATATTTCAGCCTAATGTGTCCAGTGGAAGGTCACTGTAATTGGTTTCAAAATGCTCTACTGATTTTGCTTTCAGGGTATAATTTTTTATTTGATACTGTAAACCCGTGGTATGCCACAGCCCACTACTGAACCTCTGAGGGGCAGATCCAACTTATCTCTTGGGGTGCAAGAATCAGTGGCTGCAACACTGACACATTCCTAAGCACAGTACCTGAAAGTCTGGTGACCTAAACAGTGGCTCCTATAGATAAGCTGAATGCAAACAATACTGTGCTGGGTTGAGCTTGGGAAAGGGGGAGCAAAGGTTTAAATGTTTTTCTTCTTTCCCAATACTCAAGCCAGTTTTAAGTTAAATTTTAAGTTAAACTCCTCAAGTTGATCCTTTATTATCTGCAACCAACAATGACTTCCCTGTCTTTATTTTGACCCACAAGTTTTCTTGCTCTTGCTCTTCCCATTTTCTTCTCCACCCCACTGTGGGAAGGGAGAGAGCAAGTAGTTTGGTAGGTGCTTGGCTGCTAGCCAGGGCCAACCTAGCAAAAGCACACATCTTTAAACATTCGTCCCACCTAAATCACTCTAAGGGAATGGTCCAGCATTCCAGAGAGCTGTATCTTTTGCACATCCATATTTCCTTTCCATGAAAGCAAAAGTAGGGAAGGAGTTATAAGGAATACTTACATGTCTTTTCTGGTTATGGCAGCAAATGTGAGCAATGATGTCTGGATGCAGGAATTCATAGATTCTGAAGCTTAGCTGTAGCTGTAAGTACCTGCAGGGTGGTTGGTATTAAATCCTGTGTTTGAAAATTTGAATCTCCCTCAGGAGCTGCCTATTTCTTTCTATAGAATATGCAGGATACCTAGGATGACTGTTCTAGCTTGCACACCTCAGGTGCTTAGACTTAGGCAGAAGTAGGTTATTAAGAAGAGCTGACCTACTAGGAAACAACTGAGATGTGATCAGTGTAATAGTCCAATCCCTTGAGTGTTCCCTGAAGTTGTTAGGAAATCCACTTGGGATCTCTGGTCCAGTAATCCTGAACTGAAGGCAGGTAGCAGGATGAGCTTTCCTTAGGTGAGTAGAGTAGGAATAATTTCTGCCTCTGAAACATGACTGGTTCTAACAGCCTAGTTACTGCAATATTCAGTTAGAGCATGGGAAAAACCCATTCAATTGCTTCTCTTGATGCCTTGCAACATACTTAGAATGTACTTGCAAGGAACATAGTTGTAAGGGGGCCATGGTAGAGGCAACTGCAGCTTGGAGACTGTGGGGTACATTGCAGAATGTGCATATCGTGTTGAACAGACACAGCTTTTTAGGCACTACTTACACCTGCATTGCATAACTGAGACAAAACTACCAGATACTTTACTTGAAAAACACCTTGGATAAAACACCAGTACTGTCCTGGAAAGCAGGACCACAGCAAAGACCTCCCCCCCAAACTGAGGGTTAGACTGCTGTCTGCTATCTCTGGTTACTTTACAGACAGCAACAGTTTTGGTAAGATGAACAGAAATTTGGTTTTCCCTCTAAAAACTCTAAGTTTGTCCTTCCCATATGTCTGATCTCTCTTAATGAGCATAAAGCTGCGTCCTTATAACTTACTGGGTAAAGAAGAGATGCTTTTTGGGTTTCTGTGCATACCCACAGTAATGAATCCCACGGTGCTCGTTACAGTTGCAGCGTGGAACAGCATTGAGAGGATGAGACCTTCACTTTGCTCTCCCCTGGAAGCAAGCCCAGGCACACACACAGGGAAGGTACTTACAAGGGATGCCTGGTAGAGGGAATTGCAGCTTGGAGACTGTGGGGCATGCTGCAGAATGTGCTTATGGCGTTGTACAGACACAGCTTTTTAGGCACTAGTTACACCTGTATTGCATAACTGAGGCAAAACTGCCACATATTAATTAAAACAACGTGAAGACTATAGAATCTAAGAGTTTAGACCTCAAGTTTGATTTGAACTACACACACTTCTTAGCGTGTAAAAACTTTAAGTGCCTTCGTGTTTTGTGGTGGGTTTTGTTTGTTTGTTGGTTTGGTTTTTATTTTTAAACTGTTCTTCTCCTTTGCGCTACCACAGGTGATGTAACCCACCACTAAGGCTGAATTTAACAACTGCTTAATTGTGTAGGCAGATGGGTGCCCAAAATATCAGAGAGGCTGAAAATAATGGGCTGATAAGTATTTCAGGCTAAACAGCTCCATACCTGGGGAAAACAGCTCTGTACCTGGGGAAAAGATACTAAGAGCTCAGACGTCAAAGTAAAGAATTTGATTCCAAAACCAAATTGGAAGATAATTATGTTCTTCAATAAACTGTATCAGTTAAGTTTTTCTACCATATTGTTTTGAGGTTTAGGTTTAGAGGTTTTCCTCAGCCTAGAGCATCTGTTGTAAGCAACTGGAGTGAAATGAGCTTTTTCAGACTATATTAGTATGATTAATTTTTTTTTTTAAGAAGACAATTGGGAAGCTCTTGAGATGACCTAAGTGATGTCTAGAATTATGAGAGGGGAATGATAGCAAAGGTAGGACAAAATATTCACAGTGTGACTGATTCAGATGTTAGAGACCATAATTTAAATGCAGAGAGATGTAGCACACGAAGAGTTCAAGCAGAGAATTTCACTTAGTGCAGTTGCCATGTAAAGCCATCAAAGCAAATAGCTCAAATGAGTTTAAGAGAGAACTCTGCATGTCTGAGCAGGGAGGGAATCAAAGGATATAGTTACTAAGCAAGAAAATAGGTATGAGAGAAACTTAAAGGGAATGGCTTATCGGGTCAGGTGTCCTTTTCTCTCTCTGTCAGTGCCTTGTGTCCTTGCTTCCTAATCTTTCATAAAAGGAGGCTTGAAAATAGTCCTAAGGAAAAGCCTTCCAAAGTCTATAATTAAGATGTACTGCAAATGTTTTAATCTGACTGACTTGTGTTTTGATTTGGGGTTTTTACATTAATTAGAGAGACTATAAAGGCTCCGACAACCATTTCATCAAAGACAAAGGCTTAAAGAACAGCCCAAGACTGAGAGATTCCTTCTTAATGAAAACATCTTCAATATGTGAGCTAGGAAAATTTTGAAACTGCAGACCCGACGAAGAAAAACTGCATAGAAGTGAAAGTTGGAACACAAAAGCTATACTTTGGAGAAATTAGCCTAAACCACATACATCAGAGTGTAAAGTCTCTATTAGAATTCACTCTACCTGAAGAAATCCTAAGCATAGGTTGCAATACTACACATTGTGCATCAGTATATAATTTTTACTTTGCATGCCAACTGAAACTAATTTGCATGTTATAATTACCTTTCCAACTGTCTTTTGGGAGATAAAAACAGAGCTATTAACAAAACTTCAATCTAACAGAGTTTCCAGACTAAATAAATTTGCTCTATAATAGCGCCTAGCAATCCTTCCGAAAATGGCAAAAAGCATAAACATGCTTCATTAAACAAACAGAATTGAAAACATTTGAGGTTTAAAATATTAGTGCTTAAAGAATATTTTGTACCAACAATCATTTTAATGATTTGCTTTCAAAAATAAACCAGTTTTATTTAATAGCTTGATTACATACTTCCTTACAGTGTTTAGGCTGCTGTAAGCTACGCTGTTCGGTGCTTACCCACAGAGCACATCGAAAACAACTTATTAAACTCTGGAATGCCTTCACGAAGGAGAAGCTGGGGCCATCAGTACTAAAACCAATGGTTCTCATGTAACTAGGTGGAAGTGGGATATACTCAAGTGCTGAGGGTTATAAGAGAGGTCACTGAAGCTAACTGGGACCCAGGATGTATCCTTTAGATCAGATTATTTGTAATTCTTTACATCACCTACTTTAGCAACACAGATCAGAGGTGTGAGATTGGACATAATTGTATAGCAAGGGACTACATGATTTGAGCTTCATTTCTGCATTGTATATAACTTTTTCTGTCTCCTGTGTTGAGTTTTAGCAGCTGTAGGGATTAGATCACTGGATCATGTGTCTTCCTTGATGAACAGCTTGTGTGTGTGCAGAATATAGTTCTTTCCTGCTTTCCAAGTATTGAATTTCAGAATATTGTTCTTTACCATCTCTAACTTGGAAGAGAGAGAGAATCTGAATGCCCAATTAATTCTGCATCCAGTCAGTTGGAATCAGATGGCACAGTCACACTGATATACCCATGATTTCTTTTTTTTTTTTTTTTTTTTCTTTTCTACTTTTTCTAGGAATGGAGTAGTGTCTGTAGAAGCCAGCTCTTGTAGAAATTTATTACCTTAGTGGAGCAAAATTCAAGTTGGCCAATAACCAGTGTATTTCTGGAGTTTTTTTCCCTGGGAAAGAGAAAAGGTTTTGTTTATGGGATTTGCATACAGAAGTTCAAAAAAGCCATGCAGAAGACAGATGCTGATGTTAACTGCTCTGCAGCGAGACAACTTTTAACATATATTGCTCCTTTTGGGTCTAGCTAATTATATGGTTCAGGCTTACTAGACATGTTCATAGAAAGGTAGTTTTTGTTTATGGGGATTTTTTGCATTTTGGTTTTTTCCTCAGGACTGCAAAATTCTCAAAGGAAAACAGATCATTAACTTTTCCCAACTGGAGCCCCAAACCACTTGATTAAAAGCCCTCAGTGTTGATATTGAGAGACTGGCCTATTAAAAACCATCACAGGTGAACTGGAAGGAAATAAACTGGGTCTGACTGAGAAGTTGCTAGCTTTCCACGTGTCTTTGTCAGAATTAGTGTCTGCAGACTGGTTTGATTTTTATGGCATGGTGTTCTCTAGCAGAAAAGCACTTGGAGAAAATAAACCCAACTCTAGCATACAGGCACAGCACAGTGAATCTGGCTATGGTGATTTAAGACAGTAACTTATGACCCATGGAAGAGAGGAGAAGAAAATCATACTTGAAGCATGCCAGTCACAGTCTAGTGTGATCACTTAAGCTGCCAGCTGTGGTGGTTTGTGCTGGTGTGCCAGAATGAAGCAGATGAGACATGCTCCATACTCCCTTTTGCCAGCTCTGCTATGAAGTTCAACCTCCAGCAAACGCATGAGGCAGGCTGCAGAGCAGTGGTAATGTCTCGGGTAGCTCCAGCAATCTGCTTTACTGAGCATGAATGAGAGTCTTTAGGACATAGCCAGTCTGTGGATTTTTGCTGTTGGAAGTCCTCAATTCTGTATGCAATAGCTGATGAATGCAGAGCAGAGATATATTTTTTTAATTAACTTCTTGGTGGGAAAGTAGAATGAGACTACAGTATTTTGCTTACTTTAGTTTTGGATTTGAGATAGGTTTGAAATGGTGTCTCTACACAGACTTTAAATGAGTGGTATACTAATTCCCTGTGCTGCCTAAAAGTCCTCCAATTCACATGATCTGATCTTTTGTAAATATAATTTGTATCAAGAGAACCCTTGAGTTCCATGCGCTTGCATTAAAAAGTGCAGTGTGCTACTTGCTCATATATCTCAACCAGAGAGAAATACTGGGTAAAATATAACCAGGCACTTCACTGCAAAGTAGAAGTAAATATATATATTTTTGACAGTGAATAGATTAATTTTCACAGATTAGGTTTTTTTTTTTTTTTTTAAATTAAGCTCTTTACTTTAAATCCAAAATGCAAATGTATATGAATATATTAGAACTTAATTTGCATTTTGCATGGAAGACAGAAATTTCTTTCACATCTTTATGGGTTCACCTCTAAGTTTAAAGTACAGGCCTTTCTTTTTTCATATGTGTTGTCTCATAATTGTCTTCTCCAGTGTCTGTCTCAAAGATGTAATGTAAATAAACATTTTCAGTCAGGTTGCTAAGGTCAATGCTTAGAGATATGCAAGTTGATCTGTGGTGCTAATTGTCATTACAAAGCTTTATGACGTTACACCTTCAGCCCAAAGAGGTTAGCTTAAGTCATACTGAGTTTCTAATACTGGTGTAAAAAAATGACAATAACATCAAGGAAAAATGCTTTGTCAGTTTACACTGTAAATGTATATGATCTCTCTAGAGAAAAGGTCAGCTTTCATTTCTTTGTTCTTCCAAGTTCATATTATTTGCTACTGTTGATTAACACTCTAAAGGTATTTTGAATCCCTGTGGCTGTGATTTTCTTTGACAATGCATTCAAAGCTCAGACGAGCTGATTCAATTAAACAAAGATCTGAAGCTGTCAGTATAGGAAGAAGTTGAATAGTCTTTTTATATAATTAATTGTACATCTGAAGCACACAATGAATCAGTCTGCAGTATAAGAATATTCTTTTTTCTTTAATATGATTGTTTTGCTGAGAAGAAAGTTCTGCATAGTTCTGTGAGGTTCACTACATCCAAGACAATGCAGCAGCAAGACAGAGACTCTATTCAGGTTTGGTCTCTTGGTGTTGTTTCATACCCAACAGTAAACAGCTTTGTTACTTGTTCTATAAAGATTTGTTGCAGAAATTTGCAATCATCCATAACCATCGGATCTATAAGGTTACACCGCAAATGACCTCTCCTGTTTTTGTACTACTACAGCAGAGCAGATGGAAGAACAAAGAGGATAGAAGGAAACAAAAGAAAGGAGATCAAAGTGAAAATATGCCTTTCCAAATATATTGAAAACTTCTCCCCACTACTATTCAAGATGTGGGACACTACACATCCTACGTGAGGATCTGTGGCAGAAATATAATCATAGTCAACATGAAGAGAAATATTTCTGAGAAACATAGGAACATGATAGAGCATGTGCAGGCTCCCTGCTCTCCACTGCCCATCAGCGCTGTCTTTACCAGCAGTGTGGCACATTTCCAGATTTAAACAGTGGCACTGAGGACCCAAGACCTGCAGGTTTGGGAGGGCTGCTTGAGACAGGGTCTAGCCTGGCCTCATCCAGTGGACACCCCTCAGCAGCTGTAACGACACATGAGCTCCTGGAGCACAGCTTCCAGTTAGTTTAAGCTGAAAGGAATACAGCTTGTGTGCTTACGTAGCTCCATGGGATGTGAACCAAAACAACCGGGGGACTTTTTCACATCCATAGTGCTGCTCCACACGAAAACACTCATGCCCCTTAACAGTGCCCAGTGCTGTAAGGCAAGGTGATGAACCTCGTGGGACAGTGTGACTGGCATTAGGACAGGATGCAGTTGTTCACACTGGGTCGTATCAAAGTTTCAGTTACCCTAGCGTTATGTGTGTGAAAGGAACCACAGCAGTAGTGCTTCCTTGATACACTGCCATAGGTGACAGAGAACCTTGCATTTCACTGCCTGCAATGGACATTTGTATCATAAATGTCTCTAATTGTTTTCTGGACTGTTGTAAACTCTTCGTATTCACAATAGCCTGTGGTGCTGAATTTCAGTGTTGAAGTGTGGGGCGAAATCATAACTTTTTTATTTTAAATTTATCATGCAGTGATGATTTCATCTGAAGCTTCCTGGGTAAAGAAACAGCCAACAATCATTTTTACGTGCCTTCTCATGGTTGTATAGATCTCCATCATGTTCCCTCTTAGCTATCTATCTTTCAGATTAAAAGATCCTAGTCTGCTCAGCAGTGTCTTCTTGTATGGAGGCCAATCCATAACACTGATTTACCTGTGACATCCTTCACTAAACTCCTTTTTTGCTCTGTATCCTTCTTGAATTCGGGAGATCAGACCAGTCCTAGACACTGAAAATGTGTGAAGATTTATGTTTTTTAGTTTGTCTTCTACCAGTTCTGTAGGAATTTCTAACATTTGGTAGGCTGCTTTGACTGCACCTATTCATTCAGCCTATGCTTTCACGAAGCTGTTTGTTATAAACCCTGAACTTCCATCCTGAAACGAATATTAGCAACCATTTCAGATCCCCTTACTGTATATGTAAGGATGGAATTCTTTTTCTACATAGTCAGGTCTTGTAGTTGTTAAAGTTGAACTTCATCAGCCATTTATTACCCAGATGTTCTGTTCAGCATAACAAAATGCTTGACAATCATTTGCAGTTTTCAGTGCTGTGAAGGGTTAGTACCAATAACCTCAGCCCTTGATCTCAAAAGTCAGAACCTGACTTGAGCCTTTGAGACTCCAAGAAGATGGATAAATGTGTGTTTCCAATAATGGTTCAGTGAGCCCTGTGTTAACTATTTTCACTGTTATTTTATACCTTTTCTAAGAAAATGGTTTATTAAGGTTACATGTACCATGTTCCTAGACATCCTCTAGTCAGGATGAACTTATCCTAATATTCTTTCTCTAGAACAGCTCTTTCTGTATAATTTATAATCACATTATCTTCTCAAGATAAACACTTCCAATACTCTTGCCTTTTCTTCAGAGGTCTTTTTTTTTCCCCAAACAATTTCTGGCAGAGAAAGGAAGTGACAAGCTCAGACACTTTTACTGCATTTTGTCACTGTTATTGCTTCCAGACGAACTTCTTCTGAGTGAGAAATTAGAAGAGCAGATTCACAGTAATAGCTGCACAAATCAGAAGCCTTCCATTCTGACAGTTCTAGGGGCTGCACATTGAACTACATCATTATATGCAGTAAATGGACATATCTCCATTGAAAGCAAAGGAGAGATGTACCTGACACGGTAAGACTGTCTGATTCATACTGATGACATGTCAGATGTTGCAGAACTCATCTAGAAAATAGCTTATCTTGAATATACTTGAGAGAATATGGGAATTTTAACTAAAAATGTAAATTCATTTTAAAATAGTTTTGGGAAATGTCAGTTTCCAGTTGGTTCTGAGGTAGTTGTCAACTCTGAATCATAAATTAGTATGAAATGGAAACAAACTATCAGAGATACATTTTTCTTTTATATGGTTGGTAGCTATATGGAATGTCAAAGAGTGTGGATTGTGGTTTGCTCCTGAGAAAAGACTTAGTGCTAATAATCCAAGGCATCATGACAGCCTGGTTCTCAGGGCTTTCAGAAAACTCTTGATGTATCCCTACGAGTAGCAATCACTCTACACCACTGGAAGTTAAGGGTGCAGCAACAAAAGAGGTTGCTGTTCAGACTCTATGATAGAATCACGTATTCTAGTTTAAATCTCTGACTGTAAGCAGCATGTAGAGTAGAAAGAGGTTACATTGATTTATCAGCCAACTAATCTGTCAACAACAACAAAAAAATTAAATAAAATGGGGCAGATCTCATTCCTCGTTTTGGGGAGCTTTTTTATTTGGTTATGTTTCATGTAATAAACATGACCCTGCAGCAATGCCCCTTGGTTTCATTGGTCTAAGATTTTGTAGAGCCTGTGGGAAGGCAACATAAAGAGATACCAATAATATGTTTTTGACAGAAGAAAGTAGCTGTAGTCACATGTCCATAGCCCCTTTTATAAGTGGGGGTCTCTCCTGATGGTAGGTAGGTTGGTTCACATTGTTAAAAGGGTAAGGACTAGCTGTGACTCTACGGCTGTCTACAACTAGCTACTAAGCAAGATTGAATTTGTCTGCTTCCAGTGGCTCCTGTGATCGAATTTTATGTATTTATTTATTTCTGTTGGTTTTTTTGCTGCTTGTCTGCATTATTTTGACGCTGATGTAACTGTGTTCTCTTTATGCTCATGATGTACTAATTTACACTGCAGCTGACGTGCTTATTTCCATTGTGTGTCTGATATTCTCTCCTGTTTTGCTGCAAATTTGCATTGTTATTTTCTGAGCGTTCTCTCTACCTGTACTACATTGTCCTGGTAGATTTATCCTGACAGTACAATTTTCTTGGACCTTTAAATGAATAAATTCCAATTTTTCTTTTGATACTACTGTGCTTTATTACATGCCTCTGTTTCAGGTAATGCAGCCTCGTGGGCTGTGGGGAAAACCACTTTTGTCTGTTGTACACACCTTTTAAATTCGTACAAAAGTTGACCATGTCCCCCTTTTGATATCATTTGACTGAGTTATTTAGGTCATTTAATATTTCCTCATAAGTCATCCTTCCCATTGTCTTAATCATATTTACTGCTTGTATCCCAAATTCTTCTCAAAGCTGGGTGCAGTTTTACTTGCAGTGCAGAGAAATATTAACCTTTTATATATATTATATATATTATGCAGTTTAATTGAGGTTTTTCTTTATGTCCCCACTGTATAACACTGCACCTTCATCCCCAGTCTTCTGTAAATTTGGGAATTAAATCCTTCCAAATACTTTCCTCTCCATTAGAAGTCTATATTCCTGTTTGGTTTTTTTCCTGTAAGGAATGAAGTCATCTTTTTCAGACTAAGCTTCCTGCCTCTGACCCTTTTCATTTATCAATTTGGCCTCCTTGTCATTTGTAACACCTCACATTAAATAGGGCCTGAACATTTTAATTAATGTGCTGTTTACTGCTTCATCCAATTCAGTAATAAAAAATGGTGGTTAAGATATTAAGACTATTCTTGACAAAGGGCAAATGTATTTCAATACTAATGTGAGAGACTGAAGCACAGGAAAATTACTACACAGCAGGAATACATTTTAGCTGAGAAAAGTAAAGTAAGTGGCATACCAAGAAAGGCTGTGAGCCTTTGTCTCTTTGTAAATAGAGTGATGAAAATAAACAAATAACAAATGCAGGGCCTTTTGGAAATCAGAGTTAGAGCAATGTCATACACTATGACCTCTTTTATCTCACAGAAATGTGAGCTGAAGTAATGAAAGTAGTGAACAGTGCAAATGAGAAGTATTTATAGCAGTCACTTGGAAGCCTTGCAGTAGTGTCAGAAAAGTGGTACAAAGCATTAAGCAGCATAACTTTTCAGCTTGGAGAAACCTGGATAGCCATGCAGCATTACTGCCAGATTTCTCAGTACCCACCACAGCAACATCAGAACTTATTTCTCTTTTTCCTTCTATCACCATTACAAATATCTCTATCATCATCAACCTAAAATACTAGTATCACAATAAACCATTCTATTTCCCAGCCACTATCATCTGGGCATGGAGCAAAATAAAAAACCACAATGTTGTCCCAAATTCTTCCTGGATTTGGAGTTCTTATTAAAAATTCAATCATCTTTTTGCCACATTTGTTATGCCTCTGCTGACAACTAAGTGTCTTTATTGAACTTAAACCAAGTTGTGTTCAGGAAAACTGGAGAGTGTTTTAGCATTCCCTCAGGTATCATGCTTCCACCACATACAAATATATGTATTATATTAATCCCTATATAGAGATATGTGGATCTATATATACTATCTCATATATAATATTACAGATGTATACATACAGACATACACACACATTCTCACATCATGTATGGGCTGAAATCTTCCCCATCTTGAGGACAATCTTTTTGTCATTGTGGGCCTTTGGGCAAGATACTAGGTTGGTATATGTTGCTGTGGTTTCATCTTTGATCTAATGCCTCCAGAAGAGGGGCTGAGCAGCACCAGTCAGCAGGTAATGCATGATAGTCAGTATTCCCTGACTGTCCCACATGAAAAGGATTAACTTTATGAACAACATCAGAACCACTGGCATCTGCTGGCTTAAAAACAGGTTGGACAGGAAAAATACCTTTAAGCTACACATGAATACCAATGGCTTCTGTGTGGGTTTTTTTTTTTATTTCTTTGAAGTTCAAAGTTCATGAAACCAGTCAAACCAATGTTAAATGATTTTTTTTCTTGGAGAAGAAAAAAACAAAGAAACAAACAAAAAAGAAACACCAGAATATAGTTCCCTGCTCGTATACTATAGCACTGAAACAAACACATTTTATAAAATGAAAACCATTCTAAAGAATTCCCTTGAGGAGATTAGAGCCACACAAGGCAGCTATTACTTGTACTCACAATCGCATCAATCTTTGATCTTTATTGTTACGGTATTATTTCTATTCTGGTGCTATAAAAATGTTCCTTATGGATTTTCCTTAAATAATAAATGTGCCTACCCTAAAACTGCTTGGAAAAAGAGACAGTTGCAGATCAGTGCTGCAAATAAAAGCTAAAGAGCCCCTTTATTTAATTTCATCCAGAAATGACTGTGAGATTGCTATCTTGAGAGAGGACGAAAAATTAAGTTTTCACAGGTTCCTCTCTCCCCGACAATCTGTACCACGCAGAAGAGAATTTATGCCATTTCCTGTTCTTACTACAAAGTTCATCCTGAGAATTGGGACTGTAATAGAATTTAATTCCTAAATACATCATATAAAATATCAGTGTCCTGTACTTTCTGGCATTTCCATTAAGCTGTATTTTATGTTTTGATATATTGATAATTAATTTACCTAAAGCTTCTTGGATGCTATAATTGAGAGTAAAATTAGAATCCTTCTGTGGTTTAACCCAGCAGGCAGCTAAACACCACACAGCCATTTGCTCACTCCCCTCCATGTGGGACTGGGGAGAGAATCAGTTGCCCTTGGGCAACTGCCCCAAGTTTTACTGCTCAGCATGACATTACATGTATGGAATATCCCTCTGGGCACTTTGGGTCAGCTGTCCTCCTCACTGGCAGGGTAGTATGAGAAGCTGAAAAGTCCTTGGCTTAGCGTAAACACTTCTCAGCTACAATTGAAGTATCAGTGTATTACTAGATTATCATCATCCTAAATCCAAAATACAGCCCTATACCAGCTACTAGGAAGAAAACTAATTCTAGCACAGCCAAAACCAGCAGAACTGCTGAAGAAATTTCTTCTTACTTGGCTTATATAAAAAAGCAGAGTAAAAATATTCAGACCATTAATAAAAAGATATCAATATTAGGAGGAAATTCTTCACTGAGAGAGTGGTTAGGCACTGGAACAGGCTGCCCAGGGAGGTGGTGGAGTCACAATCCCTGGAGGTTTTTAAAGAATGATTAGATGTGGAGCTTGAGGACATGGTATAGTGGTTAGAGAAATGCTGGGATGGAGGTTGGACTTGATGACCCTGGAGGTCCTTTCCAAGCATAATGATTCTATGATTCTATGATCAACAATAACACAGGAGAAGAGGAAATCCTTACTGTCCATATTGCCTACAGCCTGCTGCCAAGTAGACACAGAAATGATAAAACCAATCTTCTTTACAAAATATTACATTCAACTGAAGCCTTAATTTCATATTAATTTTAGGAAACACAAAACCAAAATCACACGCATGAAAAAAGCATATTTTCATAACTTTCTCCTTTTACATACCTTTCCTATTGCTCCTATGGATTGATTTGTATCTACAAATGTTTTGCAAGTCACAAATTATTTTGTGTATTTCTTAATCTACATGAACTTAATGATAATGAGAGAACTGAATATTAACCTGTGACTTACGTGTTCATTATTCCCTGTATTATGTAATGAACCACAAAAAAACCCAACTGTGTCCTTCTCTGGAGACTTTCGAAACCCGCCTGGATCTGTTCCTGTGTGGGCTGCCCTGGGTGATCCTGCTCTGGCAGGGGGGTTGGACTCAATGATCTCCAGAGGTCCCTTCCAACCCCGAACATTCTGTGATCCTATGATTCTACTGGTTGGGATAAGGTGATGGCCTTTTGAATTTTCCTTGTAAAAAATGGCATGAGAAAAAGTATGATTGTGAAGGCACCAATACAGACCTAATTCTGATTTTTGCCCCCACAATATGTTTGCAATATAAACTAAAGTGATTACTTTAAATTAAATATTTGCTCTACTGCTGAATACATGGGCAGCATGGAATGCCACAGGAGCTCTGATGCAAGTACTTACGGAGCTGCTTGTCACATGGAAATTCTTCGCCATATCCACTCTCAGATGTGAAATACCTTCAACTGCTTAAGCAGCAAAAGCCTGATGTGAAGTGAAAGCAAAGTTTTGTATTCAGTTTCCTCCATTCCACTTCTACTGGAAATACCTAGACAAAGAGATGAGAACAAATTAGACAAATTTCACATTCCCATTACTTCTCCAGAGTCATTGATTCAATGATGTTATTTAATTTCATTGGTAGAAACATCAAATAGCTGGAAGTTGCCTTGTGCTCCCATGCAGCAGCTCATGGCTCTGAAACAATATGGTTAATAATATCAAGATGAACAAATGGGAGGAAAAATATCCTTTTAGGTGAAATATTCTGTTCTCATGTTGTCCAAAAGGATGCATTTGACTTGAATGATCCCTGATCTCTCATTTAATATTATATCAGTCTCTTTTCTGTTAATGGACAGGAATCAGTCTCTGAAGTCTTCAGTAAGCCTGTTTTATCACTATGTAGCTGTTCCAGCAATAGGGTCTTCATTTATGAGTGAAAAGTAATCTCTGCCAACATGCAGAGAGATGATTTGGGCCTATCTAAGTCTCCAAATGATGATCCAACTCCATAAAACCAGTGTGAACAGTGTGAGATTCTAACTGCTTTAATAAAGAAGGGAAGTAACATCTTGCAAAGTCCATAGGGCTGCCAAATGGTAGACAGGAAAAGCTGCAGTGTTTGGCCTACATTATTTTAAACATTTTTTTTCTGTTCCAAACACTTCTCCCCTCTCACTGTGCTGAAGTGAATAGATCCCTCTTCTCAAAGTGGAGCCCATTATTAGTTTGGGCTCATAACAGCCTCTCTCTTAGCAGTTCACTTTCATCTGTGTAGCTCAAACTAATTATCTAGATATTAAATAAACCTGAATTCCTCCCATATTCAGAGTGCAAAACTGAAGGATGTTGCTGTAACATTAGGCATAATGGTACAGAATTATTGCTGTAATATTTCAGTAATGTGCTGCAGAGCTGTCAGAGTCAGGATAAATCACCTGACTGAGATGCAGAAAAAGAAAGCAGCAGATCCAGAAATTTCAATTGTAAATGTTAGAAGAACTCTTTTTTTTTCCTTTGAAAGAACTAAAACTGGAAAATAGCTCAAGTGGCAGACTGAAAGAAAATATAAAGCTTCCTCTTACTTTTTGCATTAAGCATTGGAAAAGTTCATAGACTACAAGCACATGGGAAAAATAACTAAACTTTAATTATCATATTTTCTATCTATTAAGAGACATCACACCTTACATGTTAGACAAAATTCATGACAATAGGTTTCAGTCACTACATAATTGGTACATAATCAGATAGCAGAGGACCCAATTTTGCACTTATGCTCATTGGTGCAACCTGGAACTGAGCCTGAGAACCTGCACAAGAATTACAAATACTGTCTATAATGAGCTACATCTGCAAAAATGGAAGTTATGTTACAACTAGGAGGAAGTCCATTCACTTAAAAAATAAAATACTTGGGAAGTTGATGTAACTGCTACTTAAAAAGGGTAAGTTACATCTCATTGCAAAGCTTTCCTTTGGAGTCTTTACAGGCTTCTTTTAGCACAGTTTTTGCACTACACGGGCTCATGATCTATCTATACTGTGTTTTACCTCAGAAATTCTACACCATTGGAATGTAATGGTTATGGCTCAGTGTTTATTTTAGAGCTGGATGCATCACCTTTCTGAGCAAGCTCCCTTATAGGCTGCATATCTAATATACACTTAGGACGTTTGCATTTTGTTTTCTAAAACTTGCCCCAGCACCAGCAGCGGATAGTTACGCTAGCCAGGCATGGAAGATAAAGCCTCAGACACCACATGAAGCTCTTTGTGGGGAGATATTATCTTCCTTTAAGAGATACCTGAGCAGTTGTCTCTTTTACACTTCAGCAACACTTCCGTACCTCTTGTCACTCTAATAAATTATCATTGAATGCAATTAGCATCACATACAAAGCTGCAAAAGAACAGTGAGAACAAAAACTTCACTGCTTGCTTCACTTCAGAGCTAACAGCTCGAAGACACAGTGTTTTGAAGAAGCAGGAAACAGCACACTTTCCAGAAAAAGACAGGTGACATTTAGATTCAGAGCAATTAACTGGCAGTCAGAATGCAATTTTTCTTTGTCTGAGGATAAGGAGCTCATAGCCATGACCTCTGGTGGATATACTGCTGGTACATTATCAGAAAAATACCCCAAGGCAACTGGGAGAAATGAAGATCCCACCATCCCATGCACTGTGTTCTTGCCTACATACATATGTATATACACACAAAGGAACAGAGGGATGTTGAACAATGCACAAAAAAAAAGGAGAAGATGGTTTTCAAAAAGGTTAGGAAAAAACACTTTTTAGGCTTCTTATGTGGGAAATTCCTCCTGAGAGGACCAATCCCTAACTGAACTGAAAAGTTCACCCCAAAGGGCAAAAATGAGTTGGTTCGTAGAAAGGAAAGCAGTATGTGGTAAGATACTAATGTTTTCTGTCCTAACTTATCCTATGATTAGAAACTAGTGTAGAAAGGCTTCTCTTTATTCTCATGTTAATTCCCAATGTGCTTTTCTCAGCCTCAAGAGGCTTGAAAAAGTGTGATCTGCTTTGTCAAAAATAGCAAGTTACTTCTTCAAGGCATTTTCATTGTTTTTTACCTCCATTTTCATACATTTTGCAAGATATGACTACAATAGCTTAATAAAAAAGCAAAAGCCAATAATCTTTCTATTCAAGTAGTGTCACTCATACCTTTAAAAATGAGGAAAATCCTAATGATTCAGTTTTCATGTAAGAAGACATGATAGTATTCACATTTCCTTGCACATAACCATTAAAAATTAAAACAAAAGACTTTTGTTCAGTTATAACAAACAACATCCTTTAAATCTTACCATTATATTAAGTATGATGCTCAGATAAGACATCGGAGCTTGATTATTTTAAACAAAATGAGTAGCACGGCTGAGAGAATTAAATTGCACAAGCATGCAATTTGGAGAACTTTAAAAGACTCTCTTAAAACAATGTCCTGGAATAAAGTAAGTCTCCCTGAGTCCATTATCTTTCTGTAGAGATCTGCCCTGCTACCAATATGGAATCTAACCTTACGCCTAAATTTTCATACAGCCAAAAAGAAGGTTTCCCCCAAGAAGGAGAGGAGATGCCTGCATGAACCCTCCAGCATTACATGGAATGCTGCACCCTCTCCTCCCTGCAGCTGAAAGGGAAAAGGTGTGGTGGTGATTTAGTGTCCAAATGGTCCTACAGTGGAGTGCAGTGCAGTAGATGGGCCTCTGCAGAAGGAAACAGCTTCAGCCTACTAGTTTGAACACATCTATTGGGTTTCTGAGCTTGATGGGCTTGTCAAAGAAGCAGAATCAGAGACAAGAGTTTAGGCTGCTTTAAGTCTTCATTTACTTTGATCCAGGTTTCAGGCTGTAGCCTGCAATGTTTTAATGGCTACTTCATCCATGTGTTCATTGACAAGTACTCATGGCATCCTAAATCCCCTTCTTACCCCCCTTCTAAAAGTTCTTACCCAGCTACTGTGTTCCACAATAGACTAAGGAGGAAGTCCTATGAAGTTTAGCTCTTCTTTTAGCATCACCTCTGCAGCATCTAGCACAGCAACAAACAATGAATGCAGACCCGAGCCTTCAAGCCTTTTATTAGGAAAGGATCTAATTTGATAACAACCTAGGCATATCAGTTTGAAATTCATCATCAGGTGGCTTGATTTCTGAGATAATTGCCCAATAATCAGCTGAATGGTTGCATGTGTTAAATTTTGAAAATGTAATTAGTACTTTATAATTGTGAAGTACTTTATCAACAACACATTGTCATACAAATTCAAAATCGAGTTTCCATTAGATTAAGAAAAATACAGTAAAGTATTTCTGAAATTTATCATTTGTAAGAGAATATAAAACATTAACTGATCTTCAATGTGACAAAATAAGACATATTGCCAGCACATGAAGCCAATTAAAAAATAAAAACAAATAAAGAATGAAATAAAATGACATTACATTATTTTTATCTAGATGAATAATAGAATTACACTGTCTTTCCAAGTCAACTTATTGCATTCTTTTCTGGTACACTACTACATTTTAAGATTGCATTCTTGATATTCCTATTAAATTACATATAAATATGTTAAACAGGAATAGAAGTTTTGCCAAATGTTTAATAGGTATAGCTGTTCCGGTAGATTAATCAATTACATATATATTATCACCATGACAGAGAAGAGTTTTGTTTTCATAAATTTGCTTATAGCACACATATGCACATGGTTATAATACCTATAATGATGTGTCAATGGAAATTTTTGATGTTCACTGCTTTAAATCTATTTCAAGCACAATATAACCAATACATTTCACAATGTACATGTACATATGTAATATTATAAAGTAAAAGTACTCTTTTTCTATTTATACTCAGAAGCACCTTTTGATGAATGGAAATATTTTCATTCTTTTCTCTTAGCCCTGATGTCTTCACATTCTTCTTCCCCATTATACAAGAAGTACTATATCTCATATATTCAGGAAGTGCTACATTTCTGAAAGAACTGAGAAACTACAGAGACTAAACTGTCAAAAAATATACAAATTATACACATTCTATATTACCTTTGTGTCAAGAGAAAACATGATCTTTTTGCTTTACTACGTGAATGCTATCCTTGTTAAAAACAAGCCAAACAAACAGAAAAAAATGTCTATACTGAAGAGTCTGAGCATCCTTGACTCTGCATATTTCTCTTGGATGTAGTCAAGTAACAGCTTAAAGCCACATAACCTGGTACTGTTGCTGCCATCCTTGTACCCTTGTCTTGTACTCTGTCCTCTGCCAAAATTAATCCTCATCTGGTTTTACCATAATTAAGAATAGGTAGTTAACCAAGGGAAAACCACTTGCTGTTTTTTTCTTGTAAAGGTTAGAACAAATGCATCTTCAGACCTGGAGCAATCATTTATTTTTTCTCTGCATTCTGACAACCAAATATATCATGACAGAAATTACTTCCCCCACTGCACACCCTCCTTCATCCCCTTTGGGCTTTTAGTCATCCCTGCACATGATCTGGTCTTTGCAACAACAATTCACTGTGTTTGGGACTGCATAAAACAGTGTGGAAATATTTCCTGGTGTAAAGGAAGATCAGAAGATCAATCTTTCAGAGGATTTTGATGTTAACTAGGCTATAGTGATGGCAGTAAAGCGACATATTTATGGCGAATTGAACTCTAGAAAGCTCTGGACCTGCTAAGCAATGTGTCAGTAAACGTTCATACCTGTTACTCCACATGAGCAGAACTTGTTAAAAACAACATATAGACTCCGAACAAAGTAACTCAGGTTGCAGATTAATATTAAGGCAAGAGTTGAGAAAAGCTGGTACGTGTGCACTTCACTGGAATGGTAAAAACAGTTCTTGATTCTTGGAAAATAATTCTCTTTAGAAGAGAACTGTTCAGCAAGACTGAAGTGCTAAAAAGGGCTGACTGAACAAGCTTATGGAAGCGTACAAGTCTTACACAGATAACGACATTACTGTACATCACAGCATCTGAAACTGCATGAGTAACTGGTGCTTAATCAAAATTAATACTGCCTGCCATCTTCTTGTGATATTACACAGTATCAGCCACACGTAGCGATCATAAAATCTGCCATTGTCAGAATCAAACTCTTTCTATCCCTCACCTCCCAGAACTGAACAAAACATAACTGCATGAGTCAGTCATTTGTCCTTTCACTTAGGAAAAAAAAGAAAAAGTAAAATTAGGCAAGCACCCATTTTCACACCCTTAATGCCACAGTATTTCTTGGAAGCTTTAGTAGTTGTCATTTAATGTAGTTCTCTCCATCTCTGATGCTGGAGATGCACACCACTTACTGTAACTCGTTTGTTACTTTTTCTCATCCAGTCAGCTGCCCTAATTTCCTCCCTTCTTACTAAAACTGGCACCTCTAAATCCTCTGTATACCCTCTGAGCCAAGATCTGTTTGGAAAGAATAAAGTCCAATATCCTAGTGAGAGCAAAGCCTGTTATATTATCCATTTAAAAGCTTCCTTTTGTGTCTCAAGGATCCCAGGTGATCCATACAAAAGTACGTTATCTCCTGTCAATGTTTTATCTCCTAGTGTTTCTGTTTTTAAAAGCCTTTGATTTAACTCCACACAGTCAGGATTGATAAGATCATACAGAGAAGTGGTGGTCCAAATAGTAGTTATAAAAATAATAATAGCAATGCAGATTGCAGGAGTTACTTAAACTGAGGATGAAAAGTTTTTCCTCCGAAATGGATTACAAAGAAACAAAATGAAAATACCAATATTACATTAAACATAGGAAAACAGAGGGAATATAGGTAAGGAATGGGATGGCTCCCTGTTTTCTGAGGGACTGTGTGCGCAGTGGGGAGGAGTAGCTGCGGGGCCTGGCACACGCAGAATCTGACAGGCAATGTGAAGCTCAAATGCATTCCTGAAGCACAGCCACCATTCAACATACTCTGCTATGCTCCAATTTAATCTTCTGGGTCTGTCCTCACAAGAGCTTTTTTCCTGAGCAAAAGAGCGTAGTACTGAATTCTGACCTTTTTTGTCTTAGAAATTGCATAGATCAACACTACCATTTTTATCCCTAGTCATCTTTCCTGGTTTTCTGAAAACGAATTTCAGTCTATGCATCTCTGAACAGCCTCCTTCTGAAATCATTGTTTATCTAGAACCCATCTACCATTTCACCCTAGGGTTATTTTACTATGAATCAAGGCTATTTCTTCTTCAAGCTCTGGAGTCACCTTAGTATAAAGTTGTATAAACTCAAGATACTGGAGACATGTATTCTTTAGAGCTCTGATGGCTGGCTAACTGTATCATAATCATAAAAAAGACTAATAGTATGCAGAACCACATTATTTTGATCTTTCTAGGTAGCTTGCAGAGTTAAAAGAAATGTAACTGAAAAACAAGACAATTTTTTGAATAGCTTATACATTCCTTCTCTAAAGCTTTCAGTGAACTTGTGTCACAGCAGAAATTAGATTGGTTTAGATCATGATATTCAAAAGCTCTTTCAAAAAAAACAAAAAAAATTGCCCTAATTTCACTAAGTGACTGTATATATGAATTATAGGGCACCTTACACTGGTTCTCCACCAGAGCTCTAGTCAAGATTACTTTCTTTCTTTTAGGAAGTCTCAGATAAGAGCAGTAGGACATACTCTCTGCCATTTTCTTCAATTGCATTGGCAGCACAGGCTATAAGCCAGGTTTTGCAAGCCTTGTCTTGGTAATGGAATTAATCACTGTACTAGAACTCTTTTAACATCACAGAAATACGTAATGTGAGGCCACCCTCTCATTCACTGTGGTCTGTTGACACCTTATATGTACTTACATGATTTCTAAGAGTCTTTTTAGATAGATGTGGCAACTGTCATTTGTTACTCCATGTCAAAAATATGGGAAGGGACAAGTCTGAAGCCATAAGGTAAATTTGGCTTCATTTGCCTGGTCCACACCAGTGGATTTGATCAGCTGACAATCCCAAGAGGATGTGGGTGTAAATGCAGAACTGTTACAAATAGCAGCAGACGTAATTCTTCATATAAAGAGGCACTAGGCCAGATTTACAGTTCTATTGTGGTAGGCTTAATTGGAATTAGAAGTTGAAACATTAAATAGAAAAATCTCTCTGCACAGCAGAAACCTTTAAACTATGATTTCACTGCAGTTCCTTTGATTTGCTGTCAAAGCCAAAAGCAACTTGTCAGCATGGATAGGAAGAGGAAGACTGCAGGGATGAGTTCTATCTACGGCAACATGACATCATTCTTCTGGGAACCTCAGAACCCTGTCAAAAATGGCACTCCAGTGAACTGGAGAGAGGCCCTAAACTGGGGGTGCTACTTCCAGAGTGTGCTTTGGCCCATGACCCACATACTTTCATTAACAATAGTTGGCTGCCCATTCTGTAGAAGAGGTAAGTCTTGACCAGTTCCTCCTAGGAAACTCAGCAGTAACAAAGACTATGTTAATATTTGGCAGCTTTGACATGCCAGCCACCTGCATGGCTCGTGCTTTACTGTAGAAACTTCAGGCATGGATATATTCGTGACAAAACCAGTAACGGGCCTATCAAAAGGGTTAAAACAAAGCTAAATGGTTTGAAATTTGGAACCCACTGTGGCATTATTACATTAAGCTGTATTTGAAGAGTGCTTACAGAATGCTAGTTTAAGAGAATCAAAAAGAATAGAAAATAATGCCATGATTGTTCTAATCAATGTTTATATATGTTAACGTTGTGGTTTAGTTAGCAAAAGCAGTATTTCACACACACAGAAGAAAAAAATACTAGGCAGTTATGCAGAGTTTCTTTGCCACGTCTGTGGAAGAAAAATGGAAAAAGGTGATGAAATTACCACTAGCTTACAGGGCTGTGACATTGGAGCAAGGGATAAATTGCAATGTGTTTGGCTGTCTGAGGTAAGCACATTAGCTGCTGAATGTGTAAATTGCAAAAATAACTTAGAAGCCAAAAGTGAGAACAAATGAGCAAGCAAGTGATCTAATCTCTGTTGGAACCCATCACCCATATGATTTGCAGGGTCCCTTGGAAACAAAGAAGCAGATGAAGCAGGAGGAGCATTTGTCTTATCAGCAATGGAGAAAAATCAATAACAGATACAGTCTGAGTGTCAGCAAAACAAAGGAGCTTTCCATTCCTCTCTGAAAAACTGACACATTTGAAGCAGGGAAAGCCTGGAGTATCATTGCAGCAACAGATTCTCCGAGTTCTGTGCACTGCCCACATCAGATATTTAGTTTCTGTCACACGTAGTTTTATGGTAGATAAAGCTTAACTACAATTCTTAGCCTTTTTGAGGTAATAGCCTCAAAAAAGAGTGTCTATTTTTGAGAGAAAGGTATAAATGTAAAACACTGCCATTTGTGGAGCAAATCGGAGATAGAGGACCCTGAGAAACTACAAAATCCCAAAGCAGTCCTATTGAGGACACACCACTGTCCTTCCTCACACCGGAGCGGCCAGTCTCCGAGCGCTGCTGCAATGGGAGCTGCAGAGTGTAATTAATTGGATTTCACAGTCCGCTAGGACTGCGGGCAGCCAGCACTTGGAGCTGCAGGAAACCCTACTCATGGACATGGGGCTCCTGAGCAGCTCCAAGGAATCTCAGTGTGAGAACCACCTGTCAGGAAACCTCCAGTGAAAAAGGAAATACGCGAGAACCACAAATAAATCTCTTTTTAAAAGATTTTGGACCAGAAAGATGTCTCAGTGTAAGCCAGGTAATTCTTTGAAATAACAGGGTATTGTTGGTTTTGTTGGTCCTGGATAGGCTGGAGGCACTTGCAGCTGCCCCCTTTTGTTTTAGGCAGCGGACAACAATCATATATTTGAATCCTGTACACAGTGGTTTTCTTCTATGTTTGCTCTCTATAAACCTAAAAGAAAATAACAGGCAGAGTGATAGGCTGTAAAAGATAACATTTGTCACACAATTATCTTTCAGCAATGCCGGAAATCATTACAGTTTTCCATGTAACTGGAACCAGAGATGTCTGTGATAATTGATTAGGAAATTACTGTCTATTTGTTGCTTTGTTTTGTTTTACTCTGTTTTTCTTTTATGTGGAAGACTCACAGGTTTACAGTATAATTCCAGTTAATGTCTTGTCAAGACAAACAGGCTCAGCTTTTAAACCTGAGCATCCAAGAAGTAGTATAACCAAGAAAAGGAGCTGGCTGTTTGTATGAGAAAGATACTGAAGGAGATGGGAAGGCATGCTCAGGTAGGTAAAAGTGAAACAGAAGCTGAGGTTAGTTACTGGAAGGCTCTCCAGGGCTAAAAAAGCCCAAACACATAGAGAGCTACATTTGCCTTAGCAAGACTCAGGTGGGTAGCAGGCTGAGAGATGGAGCTGTAACTAGTGCCAGGAACCAGAACACACTGTTACAAGGCCTGAAATAAATGCTCTGTGCAGATTCAGAGGTTCATAAAAGGCACTAGTAATGAAGAGGTCAAACAAACTGCTCTCTTATAGGATGATGAAGAAAACTGGTTTACTGTTTTAGAGAGTTTATGGTGCTAGAATAGTAATTTACTGGGCTTTCCCACACTGAACCTGCCATGTTTCAACCCAACCCTGAAATGGAGTAGTATCTTTAACCTGCTCTAGTCATAGTATTTTTGTCTTTAAAGTCCTTGTCAATCCTGTCTTGAAATCAGGGACTGTCTTCACTGTTCTACTTGTTTGCACTTTCACAGAACTTGGAAACTGTTCCTATCTATGGGGACATGATTGCTTTCAGTGTTACGTATAAACAAGGGTAAGATTGCTGTAGGGTTTGGGTTTATCTGCAGAATTTACAGTTTAATATTGTACACTACATTTGAACTCTGGAAAAAAAGCATCCTTCTATGCAGTGGCACCTTCTGGAAATATTATGGCATTAAACCCCACAACTCCTCCTCCCTCTAAGGGTTGGAAGAGTCACAGTTTTCAACACTTATTTTCTTTCAGCTTGGACCAAACTCCAGTTATTCCAGGTACACTGTAGCTGTTGCAGAGTACAGCTAGCTTGTGCCTGAAGAATGAAACCTAAGAGAAAGGGTGACTCTCAACTCTGGAAGAGTAGGGGTTAGAATTTTCTCTACTATTAACCAAGCTGAAAACAGCACAGTTGTTCATAGATCTTCTCCCCCTCTCCATGACTAGCTTTTTCTGTCAGAACTTGTCCCACTGTGTGTGTGTTCACACAATTTCAGGGAACAGCTACCTGTGATACAGAAACACAAGCTTGATGCTTATTTTCTAATTAAACCTCTTTTATCTGGCCCAGAAGTTGCTTTCCACACCTTTTTGGCATGAAATTTTAATTACTATGTCAATCACGGGCACAAATCCAAGCTATAAAGTAAACTGGATTCATATTCAGGTAGCTATGGCTAGGGCATGCTATTGCTTTCCAGCAAGAGGATAATTCTAAGCACCACATAGCTAAAAAGAACACCAAATAAGTCCAACAAAAAATAAGTATCCCCTTGGATACATCCCTCCTCTTTGGTGCAGGTAAACTAGGTTACGCCTCCAGTTACATAGATGGTGCTCTAGATTTTTTTTCTCTAAATGAGAAGCTGGTTTCCAAAGCTTGATTGTCAGCTGCATGTCCCTGTAGGTGTGAGCACGGTGTGAGAAGAAGCTGGTGCCATCACGCTGAAGAAAATGTGCCCACATTCCTTGCTAATTATGCCAGATTCTGAGGCGTTCACAGGGGTTGTTACCGAGGCCCCCAAAACCCCTGCAAAGACGAAAGAGCTCAAACATTCCCTAACAGAGCTTCCGTTCCAAGTTCACTGGCTTGGGGATGACTCATTAATGGTGTAAATCACCTAAAAGCACCTGAGCTGTAAGACTGCAGTTGACAAACTTTTTCTTTGCACTTTCCCTTCAGTTCATGCCAGGTGCTTAGTGTTAGAGGTCACAGCCAGATGAGATCAGCTCTTGTTTCCTGCATGCATTTTTTGGTCCTTCATTACAAAGTAAGCAGTTGAAAAAACTAAAAGTGCTGCAAATAACGTATTGGTTATTCTTGAGAGGGTAATGAAAAGCATGGTACTATGACTTTTACAGATCAAGGAAAAGATGCACTGATAAAGTTATAAATCAAATCACAAGCACATGTAAAATGGTGAAACTTTACTTGAACAGGTATTTAAAATGTGTGTACTCAGAATGTCTGAGAGGCAAACGGAAATGTGTTTTTATTACAGTTATGGGAAATGAAAGGTACTTTTTGAGAAAAGAAAAAAACCCCACACTGATGTGAGTGAAAAATCCCCTCCACAAAGACAAGAAAAATGGGGAAAAAAAATGTAGGATACTCTG
Organism: Todiramphus chloris collaris; assembly: GCA_025345505.1. Lineage (NCBI taxonomy): Eukaryota > Metazoa > Chordata > Aves > Coraciiformes > Alcedinidae > Todiramphus > Todiramphus chloris. The sequence continues at coordinate 7,035,410 of JANVCC010000261.1, forward strand.
AGCTTTTTTTATTTACCTGATTTCTGTCATGTCTTTAGTTCATGAGAGGACAAAAGGATTTTTGAGAAAGAAAACAGTTTGAATATAATTTTGTAGTCACAAACTACCTTGCAGTTATGATTAAAAAAAGAAAAAAAAGTAAAAATAAAGAAGTCCAAACATCATAGGCTCAATTACTTCTAGTGTTCTGTTAGGATATAACAAATCCTGGAGAAGAGTGTTGGAAGTTCTTTGGAGAGTGCAATACGATTGTTCTTCTCTGGTGTATATCAAAATCCCAAGCTGCTGGAGAGCAAATACCAAGGCAAGACTGTCGAAAGCTATCATTCAATAGAGGTTTTTTGAAAATGAATAAAGAGAATTAGCAGAATGCCACATACTAAAGAAAGAAATTGAAATGAATGTGTTTAAATGGCTTCCTGAAAGTGTGAATTTTCAAAGCAGGCACCTTTCTTGGTACAATCTGATTTCACTGTCAGCACACTTCGAAGTGGCTTAAAATATATTGCCCTTTCCAGAAGGCTAAGAAGTCCTGGAGGATTATGAAAATCTGAACTCTACTGCTTCTGACCAAATGTTTGAGGAACAGGAGGTGGGCAAAATTCAAAATCTGAGAAGTGACATTTATCTCTTGACACTCGTTTTGTGAATGGTTTTTGGGAGCTAAATCCAATTCTTAACGTCTTATCTCTCCATTTGAGGATTAGTTGAACCAACACATTGAAATTTGGAATGGAAATGTTCTTAGATGAATAACAATTCCCTATCAACACTGCTAGCTGGACAGCATAAGCTAGAGCTATTTTTCAGTTAAAAATTCAGTCTGAAGAATAAGATCATATAGAACAGATTGGCCCTGTAAGTCAGGAGTTGTGCCACGGACAGGGGAAATTACTAAATCATATTTATAGAAACTGAAAGCAAATAAAAAGTTAAATCCTGACAATGAGTTTTAATTTTTCCTGAGGAAAAACCCCTCTTTTTTCTTTCTTTTTTTTTCTTTTTTTTTCTTTTTTTTTTTTTTTGTTTTGTTTTTGTTTTTGTTGTTTTTTTTTTTTTTACAGAGGCAAACAATATCAATCTAAATTCAGATACTTCAGAAGAAAATGTCACTAATCTGGACTATCTCTGAAGTTATCACATCTGAAAGTCTGAGAACATATTATGAATATTCTATATGAAAGAACTGGAGGAATTGGTTAGGGGATTTTATGGGTACATGAATATTTAGTCCATTAAAAACCAGTATGAGTTTCCTGTTAACTTTTATAGGACCACACATGCTTCCAAGGAGCTTCCCCACATCCTTTTCCTGAGATTTTCTGGTGTAAAGCTCTCCTGGTAGATGGATTCTATGCACATCTGCCTGATGTGTGAATTTAACACGCTTTCATATCGCTGTTTTCATGATATATGGACTGAGCTTTGATAACCCTGGAGTAATTACTCCAGGTCTATCAAACTGACTTCATCCCCAGTGTATCCCTGGGTTGTCTGTAACATTGAGAGAAACCCACCTCAAACCCAGTTTGGCACAGGGAATTCTCTCCAGTTTTTTTGGCCTGAAACAAGAGTCACCTCTGGATGGTAAATGCAGTGAGTTTCAGCGTACTGGCCTTTACTGCTGCAAAGATCTCTGCATTGTCTTCCTTCTGTCATTTGGAAGCGATCACTTTTACCCCCTCGAGGGAAGATTATCTGATGCTATCCTCACAGAAAATATTCTCAGTGATCTCAGGAGAAACTCATAAAAGGTTTTTTCTTTGTGCTGAATTTTACACCCTGTGTCCTCACAAATAGCTAATTTGAGAATAAGTATTCAAGAAGTAGGTGAGGTGAGACTAACAGTAGGTGGTAGGATCATAAATGGCAGCGGTAACGTTGACACGACATATCAGCAGAAGCCACAAACTCTTTCTGTGTGGCTACAGTCTGTGCATATAGTCACTTGGAGAGAATGCTTTTCCTTTTAAAGCTTCCATGAGGACAAAAGAGAAGCTTTGGGAAAGGGGGAAAATCAAATCTTCATCCCCATAATACTTTGCTCCAAGAATTTCCAAAGGACTTACCCTTTTGATCCTGCTGGATTCATGTGTCAATTCCTTCAGAGACATTTGGTTGCTAAAATGACTTCTACAACACTTATCCATGATGTGCAAAGAAAGCATAAATGGCAAAAGGAGAAGGTAAAATTTCGGCTCTATTCCTTCCCTTCTGCTGGAGTGAGCTGTTAGATTCTGAAGTTCTTTGATGATATTCGTATTTGTACCAAGGACTGGCCTCTCACTTGCACATCTAAGGAGCATTTCTGAATTCTAACCACAACTTCTCCATTTCAACAAATGCTTATCCCCGTGGAATACCTGAAATGCAGAAGATGCAAGACTGCTGCCTGCTTTGATTCTGACATTGCTCTGTTATCAGCTGCGAGTGTTTCTCTTTGAGTGTTTTGTTTCTTTTGCTTTTATAAGTGAAATGTGTGAAGTATTTCAGATTTTTTTTTTTTTTTTCTGTTTTCAAATGTAAACTCTTAGTCAAAACTTTGAGAGAATTGTTGTCAAGCTGTAGCTAAGTTACGCTCTCCAGTCTGATCCACAGCTGACATTTGTACAGGAAGGAGACTCGCCCTGTCTTCTGCACCTGAAAACATTTTTTGCTTCCTATACCCTGGTTCCAGGCAAAGGATTCTTTTCCTACCTGTCTTCTGTGTGGCTTTGACTATATGGTATCCTTCTCTTCATTACGTATTGCATCTACCAAGCATAACAGAATAGGATTTGTGGTTTCCTACATCTATTATTGGAGTTTGTAGTTACAGGACCAAAAGTACTACTATGATAGAAATCACAATTACAATAATAACAACACTAGGGTTCATAAAGCACAAGTCATTGATTGTTTAAATGTAATAAAGACATGCCAATAAACATATAATCCAGTTTATTAAATATCTTCTATTCTTAGGCCACCAGAGACTGAAATCAAGCATTCTGCACCATGTTAAAATAGTGTTCTAAAAACACAGCTTTTTCAGAGATTTTCTTAATCAGTCCCCCTATTGTCACCAAAAAATTCCACCACCAGCACAATAATTGTCCCAGAACAACAGATTAGAACCTTTATTTGAGAATTAGGAGAGTGTGGGGATTACATGGGGAACTAAAGCATATATATTATAAAAATAATCCTTTTATGGAAGAACATTATAAAAGAAGGTTGCCAAAAATACATGGAATTTATTCAGCTTCTGTTATAAAAAGAAGTTAAACTAGGCATGAAAGCCCTATTAAAAAATTTACAAAGTCCTACTTTGAGTCCTATTATTAGCTATTAAATCCAGGCTAATAATTTACATGATTCCCATGTCATTTTATATCCAAGATGTTTATTTTTTGTTTCCTTTTCTAAGCTTCCGAGAAATTAAATTTTTTATTCATGTGATTGCTTCAGCAGTTTATGTAAGGACTACGGCCACTCATTTAAAAATCTGTTGCTTTCTTTTCCTTGTTGGCACAGATTGCTCAGTTCACTTAAGAGTAGAATAAAACTATCCATACATATAGCCGAGGAAACACCATATACAGGAAACGTTTGCCCACCTGCCTTGAAATAAATTAAATGTTGTAGAGGATTAACTGGTGATACCATGGGACTACTAACAGAAAAATGTACGCGGGACAGAACAAATTCAATCACCCAGGTTAGATTCTCTGCATAATCCTGGTGGCATTTTTACAGTCAAAGACAAAAGAGAGAACAAGTCATAGGTCTGTGTTAGCTGTTATCTGTGCCAACATCCTTATGTGAGGCAGGCTTTTCTATCAGGCTCTCCTTCAGAGGAGGAGCCTTGTTCAGGGACTGCAGAGTCTTCAGGCGGTGAGGTGGTTGCTTCTGATTTCAGTGCTCAATGTCAACATTTTTAATCAGCTTTTTAACTTGGTTAATGACTGTAAATTTCTTTTTTTGATACCTGATTTGAATAATTATTTATATACCATTTGAATACATATTAAAGTTAGGTTTGTTTGGTCATTTTGTTGTCAGTCTGAATAAACTCATACTAAGGGAACAGACAGGGCAAGGCCATGGGTACAAGCAGTGGCAAGTGATCATCACACAGGTAAAGCACTAGCAAAGTCCCCTGAGAAAGTTTTGTTCCACGCCAGCCCGTGTGCTCAAATACGCTAAGGTAGCTTCCAGTTGCTTAATAAAAAGTCATTCTGGCTATTAAGCTTGTCTAGTGACAGCATTGGTTCTTGATTCTTCTCTACATCGTTGTTGTTAATAAGAAAAACAGGGATGGGCTGTGGTTTTATCAGCTACTCCAAGAGTTGGCAAACTTGTGTCAATGTCATAGCATTTAAGGCATTGCTTTCAACTTCTTTTTTGGTCGCAGGCTGACAGCAGCACTGCAAAAAATCTGTCTTGGCTGGCAAAGTCAGACTGTTTTCAAACAGAAAGCAGGAAATTTGAGAGAGGAAAGGAACAACTGAGTGAAGAATTAAAAAAAGAGAGAATTTAGAATTGATGTCAATTATGAAAAAAAAAAAAAATCAAAAAAATAGTAATCCCGATCACAATGTCCAAGATAACATTGAGGATGTAACCGAGGTAGGGATGGGTATTATAATCCTTTTGTTCCCTTTCATCTTATTTCTAAAGACTGGAGTGATGGAGGCTCATGATCTTTAGAGATAACTGTGGTGATGCCAGGAGGCAGCGTCAGGAAGAGACTGGCGTGTAGCTGGCACAGTGGCACAGACGACCTCTTCATCTGCATTCATTCTCTCCAAATCAGTGAAATTGTGGGTTGGCAAAGGGTTAAAAGAACAGTCCAATCTCCTACATCACTTTGTTTACCATTAAAGCCTAAACTTGAGACTTTCTGATACTGTCCGGTGTTTTCTGCTCCCTTCTTTCTCTTATTTTCCAATATTGGCCAGTATAAATTATTCCTAAAGCTATGAGCCACCAGATTAATTCAGCGTTGTAGGGACTCCAACAATTTCTGCATTTTCTGTTTTATTAAGGAGTTTTGTATGTCTGTAGTCACTAGTTTCAAAAAGGATATGGCTGTTCACTGCAGTAAGGAAATAAATCAGGAATGCATCATTGACTATCACAATACAGTCATTAACATAGATTTTTATTGCAATATATTTTGCCTTGCTAGTAGAGTCCTGTATATTTCTAGTGCAGAAACAAAAAAAAAAAAAAAAAAACCCTCCCCCAAAACTCAGAGTATTTTCAAGACCTAAGGCAAAGTCATTACAGAGTATATAGGTCATTTGGAATTTTATTTTTTTTTTCAAATAAGCATATGCTAATATTTAATGGCCATTAAAACCCCACACTGTCTTTTTGCAGGCACTGTGCTTTACATTATTTTCCATCAGTGAAAGCACAGAAGCCTTTCATGGAACCATTCTTCTTCAGATAATGTAAGAATTAATGTCAATACCCAGGGAAGCCACTGGAAAAGCAAGAAATTGAATACTGCCTTTTCTTAACTCATCCCACCTATACATGGGAGAAGTTACCGGTAACAGGAAGCCTCCGGTTACAAATAATATTTATTGTATCATTATGCTATATCACAACTGCTAATAAAACCTAGGATAAAACTGTAAGGTAAAGTCTACCTCCTGAAATGCTTCATGATCTGAATGAAAACCTGCTTCATAAACACAAGCTGGAAGTGGCAGAAAGGTGTAAGCTGCCTGCTGGAATACTGCCGATTTGGTGGAAAATTGCTTCATAAAATGATCTAAAATGAATATGTTCAGAGCAATCTAAGATGCAAACATAATGCTTTGCTCCAGGAACTTTCGGCTTGTTTTTCAGCGTGCCAGTTCACTGAACTGTACTGAGTGGGAGCCCAAAAATGAACAGATCTATTTTAACTTCAAGCAGATCTCAGTGGCTACAACTGGCAAGAAGATGATTCTTAGCAGTTGGAGGTGATGTCCTCCTCCTATGCTTCAGTAAAGCAGAAAGGATTTGGAAAGCAGAAGTCGACCTCACTCTATGTATCAGACATATAAATGGAAGTAAAGGGGAAAGTTTTAACCTAGAAGTGCTAAGAAGCATGACTTGCAATAAAATGTAACTGGTTAATGCTGAAAAAAAAAATTAAACACAGAAGCTGTGACTTTAAAGCACAGAATACCATTGATCTTCCATTGAAAAAAACAACAACAAGAAAAGATGAAATGCAGACATTTTCTCATGAACAGAACAATACTGAATAGTGACATTATGCTTTCGTTTTGAAATAGATTGTGATACCTTTACCTATTTTCAACAGTACTTACGAAGCCAGTGGAAACAGTAATTGAACATAGTACCAGTTAATGTATGTAAAGACATCATAATGTAGCTCATAAAGCACACATCCTAGTGAAAATATATCACTTTCAACAGCTACTGTGTATGGCTCCAATTATATTGGAACTACAACCTCATTGCAATGACACCAGTAGGACATTACTATCAGTGTTGCTTAAAAATCTCTATTTGGAATATTAATAAATCTCAATCTTTTCATTTTATAGCAGCTTGTAACCAAGTAACAGCCTGTTAGGTCAGTTTTGTTCACAGTAGAAGTCACAAAATAACAAAGGAATGGATTTAAAATTATGAAGATGAAAATCATCCAAAAAGATGGAATCATTAGGAAAAAACAGAATATACAATACTTGAAGTTCAATATTGAGCTTAAGCATGGGTAATTTATAATTAAAAGGTTTTTTTTTTTTTATCTTTAAAAGACTGATCTAACATTCTGCAAAGATGCAAAATTTTAAGATTATTTAGGAAATATTTAATGTGAAGATCACATTTTATATAATTTGCTAAATATTTTAATATTTGCTCTCTAATTTCTTGAAAGCATTCTAGTTCTCAGATTCCCCCCCTCCCCAAAAAAAAGAGTTTCTGAGCTTCATCACTTCTGCTGGTCCAAAAAATATGGCAAATTACTTAATAATGTCCATGCTTAAAATTCATTAGCTGATTTTCCTATTATTTGCTAAATCTTGTTTAAAAAGATGGAAAAACCACTGTAGGCTTTCATGCATATGGAAATGCACCAAATAGCTGTCCTGTCTGAGCTTTGTGTTGCAGTTGGCTAATACCCTGGAACTGAGTAAAAGATATTTAAAGAAGGTGCAACACAAGAGTGAAGGCTTGCAATGAGATTGGGGGAAAAAAAATGGCAGAGAGGACCAGTTACATCACCTGGAAGACTCTGCCTGTCATTTTACACTTTGTTTCAGGGCATGATGACTTCACTGGACCTTCAGTTTCTGATTGTGCATTCCAGATAGCAACAGTACCTTAATTGTGCATGCTAGCAACAACATCTGTCCTGAGCACTTCCTTCTGATGTATGTCTTTATAGGTACAGCAGGTATTATAGATGGTGTTTCACCTTCAACTTAATAACATGTTTCTAAATTCCATTTAAAAAAACTTCTGCTAACATGAGAGAAAGGAATGTGATCTTCTTTTACATACTTCTTCTGAACATTATTTTTTCTCGAAAATATTCATGCAAACATAATTTTACAGTAAGTATATGAAATACTGTTTGCTATACAAGGGAGGGGGAACTTCTCCCACAGAGACAATTAAATAAGCCAGACAAGGATCTGGCTGTCATGTACAACATACAAACTCTCACATTTAATTGGTGCGAATGTGACAAGAGAAAAGTGAACATAAGGTCTCTAGACAGCCAGTAAGTCTGGCTTGTGTCTTTCTCCCTCAGTCAAAGACAGAAACTGGCTATTTTTGTACCTTGGGTTCAGGTACAAATTTTTGAGTGTCTGAGGGCAGAAAAGGATGATTTTAACTGGACAAAATCACAATAAGCTCGCTTATATTCCTTTAGTGCCTAAAATATTCCCCCAACCCAATATCCTTCTGCATGGATCAAAACTGCTGTGATATTTGAAGTCCCTTCTTGTTTATTAATTCTAGGTCAGAAAAGCCAGAAATTTATCATTCCACAGACATACCATTATTCTTTTTTTCTTATGTGTTAGGAAGTGTACATCTCTAAGATAATACAGAATCTCTGAAGGAGGGTAACACACACAGAGCAGAAGGGGAAACGAAGGCACATACCCAAAGAACAACTTGCCCAAGGTCAAAGAGTGTTATTATTGATGGAGGAACAAATAAAGGCCTGAGTTCCAGGACAGACCAGAGTCTTTGAAGTTTAGTAATGTAGAAATCAAAGTAAATCATTTTCCATTCTTCACCTTGAACTTGCTCTCCTAGGTTCAGATTATAGTGTCATTCTATTCAAATTTCTCATTTCTCCCCATGGGATGAAATGCCAGTGAAAGGAAATGGAGGAAATGGGAAAAGGGACTTAGTTTGGTAATAAGAGGGAGAACAGAAACGTTCCCGTTCAGGGTGATGCAAGTAATGGTGCAAGAGACCCTGCATGTAAATGTTGCTAGCAAAATGACCTTTGAATGCACCTAGATTTCTGGATAGCTGTATTGTACAAATTTCAAAGCAAATAAAGGTCAATAAGTTATAAGGAATAGAAGCAATTTCTGTTAATTTTCCATTAATTAGATATGCAACCTTCCTTTAAAGTGTTTCTGACAATCCTTTCTGTGAGCTGAAGAGTACGTTTGAAAAATGAACCTTGAACATACACGGTAATTTTCATATAATATTCTTTTATTCTACACAAACTCCTAATTCCTGTGATGAATGGGAATTTTTGTAGTGTTAAAAACCATCATGTGAGGCAGTAACTGTGAAAACATACTAGTATTTTCCCGTTCAATATTGACATCTGCATCAACCACTCCATAAACTGCAAAAACTAGAAGGCAGAACTTAGTTCAAACCACTAATTAAGCAAACGGAAACAATGCTTTTCAGAAATCTTTGACTTCACTCTTTCATCACTGAAAAGAATTTCAAGCTAAATACTAGTCATGTATTGTAGTAAGGACACCTTAACCTATTTCTTCTCCACTGTCCAGTTGGCCTAGAGGTCACCTGACACTATAACTTCTGTAGCCTTGCAATCCCACTTGGGTTGCTCAGCTCCTGGATAACCATGCAATAACAGATGGAAAAACTGCTTCTCGCTAAGGATGGACCAAAACCTTTAGTCCTTGTATTCTCCTATTCTTGTGAATTAGGTAGATGCTCTTAACTTTGATAACCTTCTCATATGTAATATAGAAACTTTCATTCTCCTGCCAGAGAATGGAGAATATTAAGAAGAGGGGTCACTTTAAAATGATTTTATGATATATTCATCATCATTTCTGGGTGCTAAGGAACTCAGTTACAATGGAATACTGACACATACTTCAAATTTGGTTATCCTTGGAAATGGCAAAAAAAATCACTGGAATTTTTACTCACACACTCTCATGTCGTTAAATGAACATCCTCTTACATCTGCAGTCTCCTGAAAGAGTGAAACTGCCAATAAAAAACAAACACAGGACATTCAGTATAAAAGACAAACAAAAAATTAACAAGAACTTTCAGAATTTCTCAGCAGGAGACTGTGTGAAACTAGACATTTGTCCTAAGTTTCCTAGAATAGAAGAAAAAAAAAAAAGTAGAGGAAGAAAATGAGGTGAAAAGTAGAGCAAGCAAGCAAACTAACAAGCAGTGCCTCAATTCAGTGCTATCAGAGAGCCTGAGAGATAGGAGTAGGTTTCACAGCATTTTACTGCTTTTTCTTCCACACTAAGTTTCTGTCTTGACTATGGGTCAGATTTAGTTACTTTTCTTTACTGTCTTTATACTGGTTATTAGAAAACTTTGCTAAATAACAAAACCAAACCAAACAACAACAAAAAAGTCAGAGCAATATAAAGTATGGAGAGATGAAAAAAGCTAATGGATGGCTTTGCCTTGACATTCTGCTAAGCACAACCTCTACTAAAGCTGCAAGTTTTGCTTTAAAAGCAGTGAAGAAAGATTTGCAGTCCAAGAAATGAAATTGGAACAAGGGTATCTCATAGCTGAGATACCGTTTCAGCTGGGTAATATTAGTACAGTGCAAAAATAAAGCAAAAGCATTACAAGAAAAAATATTTTTTAATTATGTTCCATCTTTCTATGCGCCATCAAAAGTTAAGACTGGCATTCACCTGCATAGTTGTATTTTAGAAAGCTAGATTTTCTTCAAGAGAATCAATCTCTAACAAGAAGAACTACTTAGAAGCAACAGATATAGTCTTTATTGCAATAGTCTTGTTTGGTCACTGTATATCAGCTTTTCAAAAAGGACTCTGTGTTGCACAAAAACGAACCTCTGCAGGATAGTAAGTTATTAAACTCGTCTCTCCTAAGGTGCTAAACTCCCTGTACCATTACTACACTATTTCCAGTTCGTGTTACTTTGTTCAGAGTTTTGTAAGGTGGATCTCACTGAACCATGAATTTCTTATTCAGTAGGACTGGGACACAGTTATGGAGGATGGTTTTGAAGACAGATTAAGTCTCAGAATTTAGGATTGTCAAAAGCCTGAAGAACCAGGTACTTGGGATGTCAAGTGAGCTGTAGATTCCAGCACAAAATGTGAATGTCAGACTATTTCTTACCTGCAAAACACACTGTTGCTTTGAATGTCTCAGGTCATGACAGAGCAGTATTCAGAGCACCTCAGAAATATCTACTCTCATTTAATATACAGCTGTAGCAGTAAAGAATTAGAATAAAATGAACATTTCTTCTGCAATGTCAATGATTTTTGTGCAAACGTAAGACATCTAAAACAAAAAATCAACTTTTTACTCCAATGTTATGAGTATGAACAGCTGTCCATGTGTCAGGCTGTATGAGCCTTCAACTGCTATTTTTGCTGGCCCATAGATCTGTAAGTGCCCTAAGGAGACAGGAGGAAGCTAATTAGAAATCTTGGTAATTACTTGATTTACCTACAGAGTTATCACTTACCTCTTAAGAATCTAGGCCTGTTTCAGAATCTGTTCTGAAATGGAGTTCACTTTTTTCAAGAAGAATATCCACAATCTGAGACTTCAAAATAACCCAAATTCAGACTAGCTTTCTACAATGCCTACTTTTTTTTTTTTTGGAAAATCCAGTTAAGAACTAGTTCAAAGGCTCCTATTTATAATTGATTTTGTTACAATCAAAATTTCCTTTCAGATTATACAAACCACATTAATTTCCTCTCATGTTCTATTTTGGTAAGTAAAAAATATGTGCAACCATTAGACAAATGAGAACACTTACAAAGAGGCAGAAATACAAATATAGAGGCATTAACAGCAGAAAACATAATGTATAATAAATAGAGCATGTTAGTATTTAATGAGTCAAGTTTTGCTATGAATTAGTGACTAAGCGTATTACCAAGTAAAATGGTTATTTCTTCTGCAACACAAATACTTTATGTGCAAATGAAAGACACCAAATACAAGAAATCTAATCTTTATTCAAATCAAGCTGAAGTCTGGTCTTATTCTTCAGTCCAAATATTTTACCAGAGCTATCAATTTTCAGCCTGTGAGGTTTATTGTTCCTACAGTTGGCAAATAATTGCTACTAAACTTCAGATGTATGTTCAGGGTGAAAAGGGACTGTGTCTTTATTTTCAGTATCACACAGCTCCTTCTCAAAAAGGACTTTTAAAGGCTTTTATGAAAACAATACTTCATAAAGTGAGAGTGTGAGCATAGTCTCACTATTTGGGTAGTGTTTATGGGGACTGGGAAGTAGAAAAAGCAGGACATTAGGAAATATCCATATTTCATAGTTAAGTAAGAGAGTTAAGCAGTGAGACCACATCTGGAGTATTGTGTCCAGTTCTGGAAACTTTCCAACCCCCCCTGCATCTGTTCCTGTGTGGGCTGCCCTGGGTGACCCTGCTCTGGCAGGGGGGTTGGACTTGATCTGCAGACGTCTCTTCCAACCCCTACCATGCTATGATTCTACAAAATTAGGGTTATTTAGTGGAATTGATTTTGTGGAAATTTAGATTTCTCTACAATGGAGACATCTTTGCTTAAGCATTCTGTCCAATTGTGCTTATAAGCAATGGAGAGACAAACTCCTATAGTCATGGCTCACCTGACCCATTCTAGACACCAGCCTTTGGGTAAAACAGTTTCTCCCTAGAAATGTCTGCTTTCCTCTCCAACTACAAATTGAGGCTGAATAAAGAGTTCAGACGTAGTCAGATACTTTGAAGTAGTATAGATAGAAGAAACCACTAAGAGTTTAGGGTATGATGAAAGAAGGAGTTTTGGGTATGAAAAGAGGGAATTTAGAAACATGTCAAGAGCAAAAGGAGAGAGGCAAGAGTTACTTTAGCTACAATACAGCAGGTAACATAGAATAAAACCTGTGGGAGCAACATGCCAGTCACTGTGTCTTGCTGCCAGTCGCTGTACTGCTCTTGGGAACAAACTACAGCCTCTGCAGAGTGCTGCAACCTCCTGTGTGGGCACCACAACTCCTTCAAGAATCTCTGGTGTGATAATTCACAGAGGGACACAGAGAGGTTTCACAATGGGAGTTCACAAGTAGAGTTGCTGCAGTAAGACGGCTGCCATGATCTCCCGAGTGTGCTGCTGCGTGCACTGTTGAGCTGGCAGCGGGTGTTCAGCAAGAGGCAGAAGGTTCTACCTGGCTCACAGATACTTTTCTTTGAGAAAAAAGTCTCGAAGAGAAACTGCAAAGGTAGCATGGCTGGCTACTTCTACTCAGTAGAAATACTGGGCTCCTGTTCAGTGACAGTTATCTGTATCAATGAGAAATCTGTCCATATATGAGCAAGTGCTAAAAATCCATATGAAAATCATCCAAAGGTGGAAAGCCTCTACATCAGAACTATATGGCAGAGAACTCAGGAAGAACATGAAAGCCACCAAAAGGTATGTAATTTCTAACTTTTAGAAAGGTCCAAGCTGTCAAACATCTCCTGGATGCAACATAGTGTGCAGCATCAATGAGCCATCTGGTTTGTACCTCACACGTGCAGTTAGTTTCTGGCACTAACTACTGGACCAAGTAAAGAATGATCTGGAACAAGATCCTTGCCAAGTAAAAACTGAGCTGTTACTTTCTTGGAAGTTAAACCCACTTGCAACGTGTGCACAATCCATCTTTCTGCTAGTATCAGTTAAGCAAGCACTAGCTGTACCACAAGACCCTGAGCCGGTATTAGAATGGATTTATCAACAGGGGTTTGTGATGACATTCATCTGACTACTCAATCACAAAAAGAAAACCCCAAAACCCAACATGTTTTCAGAAATATCACATCAGAAAAAGTCAGCGGGAAGAAAAATTCTTCTGGGAAATGCATCACAAGCCATCCTTGTAAAAAAAAAATGTTTAGAGGAGAAAGAAATGCAAAGCAAAAATATGTTTTTACATAAATCTAAGCACAATAGACATACTGAAAAATAAGTTAATAGCCCTAAGAATGCATATTCATATTAAACTCAAAAGCTGGGCAAACTAATGAGCTATTGAGTAATATTATGCATCAAAACTTGATCTGTTACAATTGACCAACTCATGTGAGTTATACATTCAGACACATGAGCTTAATCTTAATGTTTCATTTTTAATCTGGTAAGAGTATATTTCCCACTTGAAATTTGTTTTCTGGAAACACTGTTTTTCCAATAAAGTACTAATGGCTATGTTTGATGGAATGCATACATGTCAATAATTTTACAATGTTACACATTCCATCCAGGGCAGGTCCTGAATAAACTAGAAATTCTCTTTGTAGTTTCAGTCAGGTGAAGTTCTTAGACATCTAACACACAAAAGATCTGCTCTAACAACCACAAAGCGTGCTTCTCAGGTTGAGAGAAAAGGTTATGGTTATGAGAACGAAATCAAGTGTGGAAATTTTTGTAATTTGCATTTATGATATGACCACCTCCAGTACAGATCAAAATCAGAACCCTTACTAACAGTGACTTTCACAAAGCAGCTTGTGGTACCAGGAAAATGTCTTCTCCTCTGATCCCTACCTGCTGAAAGAACATGCAGAATACACAGAGCTCAGGATTTGGTGTCAATTAGAGAGCAACTCTCTGCAGTTTATCCCTGTAGTAGATGTCAGGTAATGAAAGGTTACCAGCTGGCTTTGGAAGAAAAGGGAATAATATGCTAATGGAGAAATGTGTCTGGTGTTTAGTCTTATTCTATATTTAATGAGATTATTGTAATGTGGTTCCTATCTCAGGCTTATAAAAACACAGAATACCTAAGGAATATCTTCCCAGAAGCTTTTCTTTACATGGAGGAGGAAATGCTGACACTCCATAAAACACCACGAACCCTCTGGAACAGTAACGCATCTGTCATGGAGTTTCAGTGTCATCCTGACAAAAGTCTTTAGAATGTGATATTCTGCAGTGTTGTGATTCCACCTTCATATTGCACTGGAAAAACACCACCCTGAAATGAGAGAGAAGGAGCCCGAGTAACAAAACTTTGACCCCTTATAGCTTCAAACGAATGATGAAAGATGTGAAACATGCCTTTTTTGTTTGTTTGTTTCTTGAATCTGTAGAGATTAGAGATGACCTCTCTAAATCACACAATTTTTGTTTAATTCCTTCTTGGATCTGTTCTCTGACTTCAGTTGTTCACGATCGCTAATGCCGTTGTGCTGTACACATGGCCATTAGTCAAATTACACCTGGCTATTAGTCAAAGGCTAACAGCTGAAGCACATTAGAAGAACATACCTGGAATTCAAATACTACTACTTGTAAATTAAATCTTGTTCAGAACAGCCACAAGCAGATGATCTTGCATTTTTAAAGCTGCAAAACTGAAAGGCTCAGCTTGCTCTTAGTCCCTTTACTGAGATCATTATCTTATCTAATGGCCTGAAATTGCTTTTCATATAGTCAGTCTGGTTCAAGCAGTTATAAAATCCTAACTCTGCTAACACCGCACAAAATTGATAAAGGCTGGCCCATAAAGAAGCAAATTTCAATTACATTCCAAGAGTGAAGCCAGTGTGTTGAGAAGTTTGAAGGCCACTTTGGGAAGGTATGTACTATCTTGCAAGAATAAAACCTAGTCAGTAATCTGCTTTCAAATGATAATGTAATGAACAAGAAAGGAAAATCTCTCTTCTGTTAGATAATAAATAAAATATCCTAACACCTACCCTAATAAATAAACAATAACTCCTAAGAGACATTGCCTAAAGTTCTGAGTATCCCACCTACCTAAATAAACCATCCATTTTTCTTACTATAAATTGCTTATCTTTACACTTGCATAAAGTTTGTCTTGCAGTAATTACTTTTTTTGTTGAACCAGAATTTATGACAACTGATTTTAGTAGTAGAAGCTGCTGTATGAAGGCAAACTAGAATTGCTTATGTCCAAGCATAAAATATTGCTCTATTTGAATACAAAATTGGGATAAAGCATCAAGTAACCTCGTTGTGTGTTACATGTCACCTGTCCACGTATAGAAAATTATCAAAACAATAATGTAACCTTCAGTCTTCTTTTTCTGAAGTTCCAGAAATAGGAAGAAGTTGTAAGCAGACCCCTTGCTTCCTAAAGAAGTTTATACGTATCACATTTACGAAATAAAAAGTCAGCAAATGCACCCACTGCCAGCAGTGTGCCAACACTTTACAGTTGGGACAGTTGCCAAGTAGATACTTTTCATAACTGGAAGGTAGATTGAAATGGTTGCTCTGTGAAATTAGTCATAAAAGTAAATGATTAAAATTACATGTAGCCTCAAAACGTAGGGAGAGAAGGTAGCTGCAATCATTAAAGCACATTATAGGATACTTTATAGTATCTTTTTTTCTCAGTACTGTGTTAAAAATTTTTAGCAATCATGTTTTTTATGGAAAACATTATAACAATTTATTTTCTGTCTGTTTTCCATGTAATAGGTTGGGATATTGCTTTGTTCAGGATTTCTTGTTCAAGTGCCTGAAAATGAAGTTTCATCTAAGAACAGAAATATGTTGATTTTGATTGTACTTGGATAAGTTCTGAAAGAGCTGCAACATAGTCATGTAATATCCAATGAACTGGTATGTCCAGCTGGATTTGAATTCCTATGGTGCAAATCAGTCAGTAGTTTTCATGAGTCATCACTTCTTTTTTGAATCACACTTTTGACACATTTTGGGAGGCAAAGTGGAACTACAATGACCACCAGCTACCAAAACCAGCCTTTAAAAAATGACAAAAAAACAAGCAACCCATTCTAGTTTAGCAATTTGTGTGGGGTTGCTTGCTTGTCCTCAATAAGTTGCAAAGTTTTGCAAGGAAAAGAAACCAGGAGGTATTCAGTATATTTTCATTCTTAAAAAAATTAAATGATCAGGATTTGGAGTTGTATGGCATTATAACTGTGTACGGTTTAGTTCATGAAGGACTGCTAGCACAGTCAGGTTTCTTTTCTAATCTTGCAACACGAAACTTGCCCAACATTCTGAAATATTGTTGAATTCATCTAATTGCTTGATCAGTCTTCTGCAGTTTTCCTGCTGTAATGCAAGTTTCTATAAAAGAGAGAATCCCAGTGTGTTCCATTGTATTGGTTGTCTATAATAAATACCTCCTTTTATAGCATAGGCATCTAAAATACACCTAAAACACATTAACATAACTTTTTTAAAGTTTCCTAGCTTTGCTGAAATCAATGGAAAGATATTCATTTGCTCCCACCAGTTCCCACCAGCTATAGCTTCCGACCTGCGAAAGCAAATGTTAGTATTTCTCTTCAAACCCTCCTAATTTATTATTCAATGACAGCATAACTTTTTATTTGAACCAGAAATGCTGTTTCTTTCCCGGATAGGAAACGCAGCTATTTACATGTGAATCTGGTGAATGAAAAGAATTTCCTGGTACTAGATTGCAATACAATCGCATTGCTCAGAAGCAGAGCTTCTCCTCGCTGCAGTAGCAGTGCGTATTTCGGTATGTAAGCAGTTCTGACTTTTTCCCCTTTTGAAATGGAACCCTTGAAAGCTACAGCTGCAACTATGAAAATGCATGAGGAGTTTAGAGTCTTTGTGAGATTTCATTCATCTCCCTTTGACAAGAGGCAAGTTGTTTGTGAAAGATCTCCATCAGATGCTTATGTTTATGCTATGCACTCCCATGGTAAAAGGTTTCTCATGTTATTTCAAGGTTTCGGTTTTGCTTTCCTATTACAGTCATCTTGAAGTTTCAATAGAAGGAAAAGGCTCCTGTGAATATTCTACTCACTGAAACCTGAAATACAAAGTACAGACTTGAGAGAAGTTTGCCTTTTCCCCTAGAGTGGGACGTTAGGTCAATTCCAGACAGTGAATTAGTTCCAGTGGTAGAAGTGAGATCCTGTTGACATGAAAAGGAGGGTCACTCCCTGAAGCGTGCCCCCCCAGTCTCACAGTGAGGGATGGAAAAGAACAGAAATTGCAGTTCCTATACGAAGTATGAGGTGAACATGCACTGTTGTACCCTGCAGTAGGGGGTACAGTCTAGAGATTCCAGCAGCCTGCAGTCCCTGGAAGACTTAGGAAAGTGGTACAAGCTAAAAAAGTATTTTCATGCTTGCTTCCTCATACCTAAAACTGGTGACAATCCTGCTGCCTGAGCCATGTGCTTATCTCCAAGGTCTAGCACAGAAGACTACAAGTGACACTGGCTGAGCATAACAAAACACAGAAGACCAGTAAGCCAGAGCGATCACAGACACTAGGTAATCATGAAATCAGTAAGCAATATGGTAATTCTGGGAAAATACTCAGACAATCTTCTGGAATAAAAGGCAGCATTTCAATAAATATGTATCTGTATAAAAACAGGTAGTGTATCAGATCAAATTGGTCGAACTTATAGAATCATGTTAATCACCTTCATTGTACAGCACGATTATTGACTGGCATCACCAAGTAGGAAAATAGTAGAGGCAATTGAAAAAATCAATCAGGAATCAAAAAAAATGTAGACACAATGATGACCTTCGGTGAAGTCAGGAAGAATAGGAATACAATCCTGCACTTAAAAGAGCTGTAAAGAAACCCAGTTAAGTTCAAGTCCTTTTTCAGCCTTGCTCGCCTTTGTGTTCTTAGACATAGCTCTCATTTCTTTGTTCCTCCTCTGTAACCCAGAACCAAGAGCTTCTATAGTCACCCATATATTGTGCCCATATTTAATGGATAAGCTGAGGAAGTTATGCTGCTTGAAGACATGCAATAGAGTTCCCTGGCAGGTTAGTCTCACCTCTTGAAAAGAATGTGGGCTTTGTTTCCTTATTCAAGAAATATTATAAATGCAAATCCATTCTCCAGGAACACTTAAATTTTGCTTGTGAATATGTTGTCAAATCTTCACCGACAGATGTTTTGTTTTCTTTCTGCATCCTACATACAACTGTTTCTTCTACTAGAGATCTTGGCCTTGTCACATTAAAGTATGACAGGCTAGGAGCCATCCAGATGATATTAAGGCTGTGGAAGCTTTAATTTCTTTTGAGTACACTGTGAAAATCACATGAAATCTCCTATCTGAGCCAGCTGTGAAGCTTCCAGAGGTTTCTTCTACAGTAAGTGCTGGGTTAAGATTAAACTAGGCAAAATGCCTGAAGAGATACTGAATAGGTTTGATACAAATTACACTGTCCTGCTGGTTTGAAAGTACACATTACTAGAATCATTAACTACAATCATCCTCAATTACAAGCACTGTAAGCACACATATAGCATACAAATAAATGAAGCCATTGTTTGCATGCAATGCCCATAATTCACAAAGACAGGGCTACCTCATCCCCAGTTTGACACAAAGCCGCAATCTCCAACAGAATATTCTGGATTATTTTTAACTTCTGAAATTGATGCATCTTTTGTGCCTCTTTTTCTCCTAATTCCTACTAAAATAGTCAGTCTTGTTATGTCTCATTATCCTTGTTCATATAAAAAATGCATTTTCAGTTTGTAGAGCACTCAGGGTGTTCTTTATGAATTGCTGTAAGCAGCTAGCAGGGCTCACCACTCCAAAAGATTTCGCTGAGACAATCTTTCATTAACTAACATCGTTGACATGTTTCCACAGTTAAAACAGCAACTGGAAAAGGTACAGACCATGATAGCAACAAAATGAAAGATCTTATTAATAAACTTGTCATCCTTTTTGGGTCACCTCCCAGAGCATTACAGTCTTCTTGCCAGTGCTGCATGTGTGCAATGCTTGCAGCGTGTACAGCTCACGTCCAAACGAAGAACAGAGTTTGAGCAGGATTTAATAATGTATATCTATTGTATGGTGCCAGTAAGTAATATTATACTGGGTGTTATTACAGTAATCTTTAAATTGTCTCCTACTACTTTCTTTAATGAAATGGCAGTTTCGAGAAAACAATTTGTTATTGTAATGGGAGGTTTAAAAACCCTCCTGGTTTCACTGGGGTATGTAAATATACCTTTTATACTTTCGTATAATATACATTACTGCATATAGGGCTGATAACACTACCTATTATTAGCACTGCCAGGTATTTTATAATAGAAGGGCTTATTTTAAGCTGCTCACAGCTTTGTGAATTTTACATATTTGGGTTAATGTTTCTTCTGCTTTGTCTACCACAAGATCAGAGCATTTCTCCCTTCTGGTGAAAATTTTCCTTAAATGCTTTAGTTGTTTCAAGAGCAGGGTTAGCGACATTAATTCAGTCTTCTGTGTATCTTGAGGCACAGGACCTTTCACGTGCCCTCAGGACTGTTCGAAACCAAGACTGAAGGTGGTTAGGGGTCAGGTGTACACACTTTGTTACCTCTACAGAATATCAGTGAAGTTAGCTACTTTATAAGGCTTTTCAAATTGCAGTTTGAACCGAGCTGGAGACAATTGAAGATTTCAGCAGGTATCATCCTCTGAGAAACCTACACTGATCATGCCAAATGATTACATTTTCACAAAACTGAGGAGTTCCCCAAGTCCAGCCTGAACTTTGCATTTGACTATGAGGATGCTCCAGCAGAAACTTACAGACTAATAGATTCCTGAGTCTCATGGCACATTTGGGAGCACTCTGAGTTACTCTGTTGGCCTTTAAAAGGAAGTTATGACAACAAGCTGAAACTAGCTCAGCACAATTTGATACAGTTGGGAGCCTTTTAAATAACTACTTCAACAAGCTTTGGGAACATATTAAAAGACCTTTGACCATCAACATAGCTGTTTCTGAATGTAGCAAGTAGTTACTGTAAACGGGAAATTTAAGCTCCACATTCTTTTTAGCTTTACATCATCACTGAACAGATTTCAACATGATAATCATGCTATTTCTTACTTGGTCAGAATTAGGATTACTTTGGCACCACAGAAGGGATAGTTAAGGATATGAGATGCAGTTACAAATTGCTTCCAGGGACTTTTTGAAAGTTAATAAACTTAACACTGAGTCAGGAATACATCATTTGATACTGATTTGTGAGTGTCAGGATAGTATATGGGAGGATTTATTTTTGGGGAAAAAAAAATACATTGGAGTTACTGTTGTTGACTTTTCTAGCTAGTTCCTGAACCATTTCTGACTTTACTCTAAACCTGGTAGTTCAGGGTATTCCCAATGTCAACAGTAAGCTTGCCTCAGAGCTAAGTTCTTGATCATTAATCACAAATTTAGCTAGATTAAAAATATCAGATTTTCCCTTAGAGTGTATAAACTTTCCTTTAGCTTAACTTTGGTTGTTCATGTTACCTTGCAAATAATATATTAATTCCTCTGGAAATTAAAGAAGATAGAAAGACTGTCCCTGCTACAACATCTGTCGAGGTCAAACCTTTCAGTTACTCCTGAAAAAATAGATCTCATTGTCATAATCTGGTTAGATCAGCTCTGCAGTTCTGTTAAGGAAGAGCTTTTGAAATTTAAGGTCTCCACTAAAAATGGACAAAGAGGTGAAACTAAATTATCTATTGTTTTCAAAGGTATTGCACTAATTAAGGGACACTGCAGAACCTAACATTAAGGTTCAAAAGAACAACAACAAAACCAATCTGCCAATGTAGCAAACACACTAATACGTTAGCAAAAAGTACCTAGAACAACCTCGGACTGTTCCTGGATTACTTGAGTAGCTGTGTGGAGTGAACTCTCAAGTCCTAGCTGTTATTTCCCCTCAAACTCACACCTGAGCAGTGATGCCGCTCCTCTACCTACCCAAAATAAGTATTATTTGGCATTAATATAGAATATGTAGGTGAATGTTTTGAAGGCCTTGAGAATCTGACATGCCCCCGAATGAAGTCTTACTTTGAGCAATATTGGATCAGTGTGGATTCACAACTACAGATTATATTTATCTTTTAATTAACTGTTTCATGAGGTATAGGGGAAGTGGTTTGTTTTACGAGGCCCTGCATTACAAGGTATGTAATAAGCTTCTTTAAGTTCAATTGACAGGTAAAACTTCTCTCACGACACAGCTGGGAGCAGTGTACAAAAAAAAGTAATACCATTTTCTTCAAATATTTGCCAAGGACATAGGACTCCTGTCAAGCTTGCATGCTTTTTTATTAATGGCTATCATGCTTCTACCAGGCATTTCTGGATCTAAATACTTTCTGTCACATAGCTCAAAAAAAAAAAGCCTGGCTGTGGCTTTACTGAAAGGGATGCATCTTCTTGATGGATCTCCAGGCACCAAGGGCTGCAGGTAAGGGCAAGGAGACACAGTCACGTGCAGAGGGGACTGGGTGACGTAGTTAGTAGAAGGGGCTTAGTGAACTATAACCCCAAATATATAAAAAGAGATATAGAGATAGATAGATAGATAGATAGATAGATAGATAGATAGATAGATAGAGGAAACAGATACTGGACCATGGAGATCATGAGATCCTTGTGAAACAAAACCTGTAATTGTGAATAAATAGGTTGTAAAAGGCTCTATATATCTAAATATTTCTTCTGAAATGCTGTCCTGTAAACTTCCTGAGTTTGCAAAACTGAACTGGAAATATTGCATGCAAAGGGCTTCCCCCAATTTTCTACTGTCTCCTACTTTCAAAAGCAGTGAAAATCCTGTAAGTACATGAGTACTCTTGCTCTGGGATAAGAATGTAGAATTATGGAGGTTTTATAAGTCACTTTATATAAATTCTGTCTAATATTTCAATCTCAAAATTGAAGCCAAGTTTCTTATCAATTTCTAGTTTTTATATACCTCTTCTACCACACTGAATCTACAAGAATGGATTAGAAGGTATACTATTTATTACCCAAGAAATTAATTACTTTTTTTCCAAAGTGGCTTTTAAAAAAAGAGAAAAGTTTGTTTGTTTCTTTTTAAAGAAAGTTTAAACCAAAACCTCAAATTAATTAACAAAGTGAAGCCTTAATTCGGAAAATGTTGAAATGAGATTCCAATCACTTGTCAAAGGTCACAGAGTTTTCAGTTGTCTTGTTCTTCATCGGTTACTAGAGCTGGGATACAGCTCTAGGGGTCTGTGGGGCTGTGATTCCCAGAACTTCACATCCATGTCTTAAATCCCAGATGACTCAGTGAAAATAAGATTCACAGGGCTTCCAGGGAATTCCCAGTGGGTTTGTTTTGCAAGAAGCATTTGCAGGATTTCTTACCTTCCTGGAACTCCTTGAATCGCTGAGAGTCACCACTGTGGGAGTATTTACGAGCTGTGGCTTCCCATCCAGCAGTCACCAGCCAGTTAAAATAATGGTTGTATTTTTTCCAAGTGCACTACATTCAAGGATAAACACTCCTCTGCCTGGAAGTTTATCTTTTTCTGAGAAAATATTTAGCATGAGGGAAAAAAAATTATAACTACCAATCAAAAATGTGTAATTTTTTTCTTAGGGAAATATGGTAGATAAATTATGTAAGGTAACTGATTCTAATCCACAGTTAAAATCAGGCCTCTTCATTTCTGTTGTCTTAAAAACTGCCCATAAAGAATCTCATTACCTCATGAAAACAGAGGTTCTAAATTATCCTAAAAACAATAATCAGTTTTAACTTAATTAAATTCCTGAAGGACTTTTTTTGTATCAGAACAAGGGGGGTGGGGGGAATTCTCCCAGCCAGTATGTTTTAGAATGTATTCATTTAGACCATGTGATGCTCTCTCCAAGGAAATTATGGAGGTCCAATCACTCAAGTTCTTTGCAAATAGAATTAAGAAACAGGAGACTACATTGCAGGGATGAAGTCTGAAAAAAGCAGCTGGGAATAATGAAGGCTGCTCCTTTAATTTAATTCTATTACTGGAAAGATAAAGCAACAGGAAAAGCAAGTCTTATTTTAAAGAGAAGCTTTTAATGAGGTTGAACATCTGAAAGACACATCCAGATGCACAGACTAAACTGATCACATCACTATCAAAAGACAAATATGTGTGGGTAGTACAAATTTCCTCCTACTCAGAGGCGTGTTAATTCCATTCAGTCTCTGCACACTGTCTCTGCCAAATATTCACCATTATTTGTAATCCTTTTGCTTTTTAGCCTAATTTCCTACCGATAAACTGTATATATTATTATTACTGGCTATGCATGTGTCATATGTCTGTTCTCGCAGTTTCAATAAAATTAGAACAAGCAGAATGTGCTGTAAAGACAATTAATATTAGTAGAAGATGTATGAAAATAGGCAGGAAAAGAGAAACTCTATTAGTGTTACTTACAAGTGCCAGAATCACAAATAAAACCTTCAATCAAATCTCTTATCTTCTTAGCCACCTCACAAAGATACAAATCTATGAGAAATCACATTCTCTCATTCATATTCTCAAAGAACTATTTGTATTCTCTTACATTTCTCAGCAAATGGCAAGCTTGCACGCAATTTGCCCGGAGGTTAACATCAAGCAGTCCCAGAAACAGATTAGAAAGGAGTAATTTTTTTTTTTTTTTCAATATGGGATTAGCAAAGAAAGGATCAAGAAGTTAGAAACTTTACTGGTTTCTTTCTGAACTAAATCTATGAATAACCATGCCAAGGGAATTTTCTTCTCCTTTGTGCTACTTTAAAAATGTATGACTTACAGTATCTGTCTGTTGTCTAAGTCTACAGTGCCCAGTCTCATCTTCTGCTGATATCACAATGGTATCCTCAGTGTATGACACTTGGGTAATTATATCATGCTTGTTATTGGCTGCTATGAGGCAAACATTCATGAGAGATCAGCTCAGATTTCAGCAAGTTTTTCTGGGAACAAACTGCAAAGCATGCAGGCATAACTTAATCTCCTACAAGCCGCTCCATAATTGTGACTGACAGTGAAGAGGAAATCAATCAGCAGCATAGCCATATAGAATTAAAATACACAAACAAGTAGAAAATAGGAGACACGGTAGTTGACAAAATTCTGTATTTCCTGTTACCAAGACATGTTGTGTACTCTGGTCATATCTTTCATGAAAACGTTCCTAAACTAATCTGTGGTCTAGTGTAGAGCAATCAACTGGGCTTTTTTATCAATTTGAAGAAAGCTGGAGAGAGCATAAAAGGGCATTTTAAATTTGCAGTTTAATAACTGGTTTTATTAAACATTCAGCATGTCAAACAAAGATGGAGCAGAGTTCAAACTGACACCACTGAAGTAAGGAAAGGATCTGAAAAACAAGCATCACATCCATGATAGGGCTTGAACAACCACCCTAGTTTCTTTTTGTTGTCCTTTATAAAGATTATATACTGGAAATAGGGTTGCAGCCCGGGTACTGCATGACAGAATGCAGTCTGGCTATTACCCGGGCCTGTGTTATCACTCCACATTAGAGGGATGGCTATAACCCACAGCAAATGTTGAATGTCTTTTAGACAGTTGCTCTTCAACATCTCCACCTCTTTGTTTTCAGTTGTACTAAACACTTAACTGGTCTAAATACTTTCACACAAGCTTTCTGTCACAGTTCCATCCTCTTAGTATGTTGGATACACACTACATAATTCAAGAGACATTGAGCAAGAAAAATTTCTTTTTCTCTCTACAATTATGGATTCCTTTTCTTATTTAAGGCTCTAAAAGTCTTAATGTCATTTTGCCGCCAAAAGATATCGATGATAATCTTATGCCAAATCTATTTTTGGAAAAGGTAAAATTTCTGTAAATATATTGATCTTTTTCTTTTTTAAAGTCCCGTCAGCCACCTGGTAGCACACAGTCATTAAGGAGCCTGTTCCCACCTTAGACTTCTCATACTCACGGAGCCATTCTTTCTTGGCAGTGAAATGTTCTGTCATTTTGAAAGGATTACCCTGCATTATAATTCAGTGTCAGTGTATTCAAAGCTATAAAACCTTCTAAGTGATGGATCTCCACAAATCCCTTTTTTTTCCCCATTCTATATTGTGACATTGTCAATCAAGACAGTTCAGACTCCTTTGGTACGTAGGAACTTGAATCTGAAACCCTCTTGCAAAAAGCAGAAGTTTAGGAATATATACGCTGATTGTAGGACAGAATTCTCTAGAAAATTCACCACGGGACTTCAGAGCTCACTTAGGCTCGTGATTTGCTGCTTGAGAAATTGTAGTACAGTAGTCACATGAGAGCCCACACGTCTCAAAAGCTATAGTCTATAACTCAGAGATCACAGACATTTTTCATCTTCTTCCTTTTGAAGAAAAAATAGCTACAGGATCAGAATAGGTAATCCTGCCAATGATATTGGGAGTACCAGAAAGAAGGTGATGAGCAAGGCTGGTATTTGTGTCTGAATGAGTCAGGTCTTGGGACATATTGCTCCCATGGAAGAGGATTACATCTAAGAAGTAAGTTTCCCCTGTATACCTCAAGCTTTTTAATCCCAAGGTAGTTTCACTTATCTGTGTCTGAGATTTCTGCTGACCCTGTAAATCACATCAGACCGCATTTCTGCACACTGTGGCTCGCAGGTGTCAGCAGCTCGGCTCGCCAATTTGGCACATCCCAACAGACTCCTCTGTTACAAAATAAGCAAGCAGGAGGAGGGCAGTATGTGCCCCCTGAGACCAACCAGCACACAGTGTGCATTTGCCCGTTGCACTCTGTTTTGATCCGATGACCTTTTCCCCAATGGACTGCACCTCTGTCAAAGCTCCCCTGCAAATGACAAAGGAGAGCTGCGGTCAGAAAGTGACCCTCTTCTGCTTTCTGAAAATGCAAAACTCCCTCTGTCCTCCAATAAGAGGAAGGCTCGACCTGTTTCTTCTGATAGAGTCCTGTGGTGCTTGGATTTTCAGCTCTTTTTTGGTAGGAGGGAGGAAGAAAGGAAGGAAAAATAACCCCTTGTTCCACACATCTGAGTAACACCAAGATCAGAACTTGTCCCTGGATATTTAGGGGTTTTTTTTGTCTCCAAATATGACTTTATATAAAAACCAAGAAGTTAACAAGACAGAATGTTTCCATATAGCACTGAATCATTTTTAGCATGACTTTCCAGTATTCATTTCTTACCTAGAGGAATTCTCAAGGCTATTCTCTTTAACTCTTCCATTTTGGTTATTTGTGGAGCTAAGCAAGTGAGGAACTCATTTAAAATTTTTGAGAAACCCTTTGTCCTGTTTGTTTTATTTACCTGTGTGTAAAATTTATTTTTGCATATAAAATTTAGTATTAATAACTTTAAACCAAAGTATTATTTATTATTTAATATTCTTTTTAAAGTCCAAAAAGCCCCCATCCTTAATTCTTTCCCGAAAAAAATGGCTAGCAAGAATAGCATTACATTTTCTATTCTGATACTTTCCTTCTGAGACAGGAGAGACTTTTATGTGAGAAGACATACTTGGAGTTTTTGTTGTTGTTGGATTTTGGAGTTGCTGTTAGGCCCCCAGACAATTTCAGGGGGGAAATCTGATCTTTTTTATTGGGCTTTGCTAAAAAGTTTTGAGTCTACTTATGCTACATCAGGTTAAGGTGCTTCTATCTACCTGCCTTGGCCTAAGTAAAGTTTCCCTTTGAGGAACCTGAAAAGGCACCATTTTTCACCTTACTTAAAGAAGAAGTTTTGAAAAAAGGATTTTTGACAGGTATTAAAACCAACCAACCAAAACCCCTTAAACTTTATCAGTGGGAGTGTTAATTATTTGAAGGACTTGTTTTTTAAAGAAAATAGTCAACTCTGAAAGTGAACATATTTGTGGAAAAGAGTGCAAAAAATAGTAAATGTGACAGCCAAAAAAACCCCAAACTGTCCAATACTTTCTGCTGATGAAGAGTGTGGTGACGTGTCCTTGCCTGTCTGCGCAGGGAGGGCACATTGCATGGCAGGCATTAATTCATTCACCTACATTCTCATTTCCTCTGAACAACTCTGTTGTTCTACGTGTCAATCCACATGTAGGAAGCCTTTATGGCTTGAGAGACTGGGTATTTTTGGCAGTTAGATCCCATTATTATTAGATTTAGAAGCAGGGCTTATGCTGGGGCTCTTTATTGTTGGTTCCTCTTTTGGGTTTTATTCATTCACTACCACAGGAGGACTATGTTTTTTGTTTCCTGTATATTGCCACTTCAATTAATGCCCCCCCAAAATCCTATATGGATTAAGAGTAAAGCTTCTTACTATCATCCGGGCCTGCAGTTATAGAAATACACAGCCAATCCTGCAAGGGTTTTCTCATCTCCTTGTACAATGTACATAAACACCTTCTCACCAAATATGTTTTTTAATACTCAGGCTCTACATTCTCAGTGTCAGAGTGCCAGAGAGCTGCTCTAAACTGAGGCACTGTGGTTACATGACAACACTGAAATGCAACACTACAGAGGAATTATTTAGGATATTAAAATGCCAAATGTACATTCATATTGGATTTTACCTTTGCTAAAATAGTCTTGACGTGCTAAGTACTTTATTTATCACGTGTAATTCTACGCATCCTTCAGCTCATTTTGACAGTTCCATCACCGTTGAGCAGACTGACATTAAATACCATTCTTTGTGGAAGTCTCAAATATATTTTAGTAGGTTCTTTTCTTGAATACACTACATTTTCTTTACATTAGAGAGGTTAATTTTTTTTTATAAAAAATTCAGATACCATAAACCTGCAATTACTGCTGTAATCAGACACATTTCACAGTCTTTGTAAAAAGAGATTGTTCCAGGTATTTACTTGGGGTTTTAAATTCAGGAGCTGGTCTGAATTTCACTTCCATGGACATTAGCTCTAACCCTTCCTAATCTGATCTTGTTCTGAGAATTTGTTGCAGTGTTATTTTTTGCAAGACTCAAAACTTTTTAGCAAAGTCCAATAAAAAAAAAAAACCAAAACCACCAGATTTTTCCCCTGCAATTGTCTGAGGACCTAACAGCAACTCAAAAATCCAACAAAACTAAAAAGCAGACATATGGTGCAGTGTTATTTTTTGCATTACTAACTACCAAGATCAAAATTCTTCAGTTTTAAAACCATTAATTGAAAATGCACTAAATATATTTGCAACAAGCTATTTTTTTTTCTTGTAATTAATATGAAAATAACAAACACTTTGAGATTGTTTACTAATTCTAAGTGTAGTTTTACTAAACAGAACATGAACGTATGCACTGCATAGCCATTATGTGCCTGAACAAAACATTGGATGCACTGGACAGCGTTCCCAAAGTGTAGATATTTTGAACAAGCTTTATGTTTTTACTTAAGGGATACTTATCTTTTGAGAGATGCAGACATCAAGAGATTCTTTCAAATACAATATCTGCAGCACATTGAAAATGTAAAGTAAGTTAAATTAGGCAGAAAGCAACAGTTCTATGGAGAAAAAGACCTGCTCAGTTTCAAGACAAACTCATCCTCATGTTTTCTGGAATTTAATTCTTTGAACATCAGTCTGACTAAAATGGTGCACATCTTCTAAAGGGCACTCAGATCTAGAGTCTGGTGAGTAAGGACCAAAAATAAACTCCCTAATTTCTCCACGTATGAAGAATTCTTACTCTAGGAACCAGATGTGATTTCTGAGCTCTATCAAATTCTTTTGGTGTACCTGAATGCAGAAATTAACCTTGCATGATTTAATACTCATAAAAATAGTAGAGGTATTTTACATCAATTACAAATGCACTGACTCTTTGATTCATGTTCTTAAATGAAATATAACGAATTATCATTACTCATAGGTTGAAAAAGAGGCCTTGGCTTGACGTGTGTAAACAGAGAGTTCAGTAAAAGTCCAGAGGGGTCTTATTAATTTCCCTGAGCCTGATTAGGAATTCAGTATAGAGAAAGGAAAGTCTGAGAAAAGATACTGCTACATCATACAGATCAGGATACTGTTCTGTATCCTTCAAACAAAATGGATCTGTCCATCTTGCATTTCACATATAAAAGACAGTGGAGAGGGAACTAATCTTAATAAACAACCTCTTCGCACTTCTTATTCCTCATTTCCATTAAATTACTGAATTTAATATTAGCCTTTACTGATCAGGGGAAATTCTTGTCGGCATCTTAGTGAAAACATCTGCCCAGCAAGGACTAATGACAAAAATGATACACCACAAACTTAGACCTATTTCTGAATAAATGTGCCAGAGGAGATGGTTATCGACACTCAGTTTCTTCCTACCACCATTCTGACAGAGAGTAACTCCTGCCTAGCTCTGTGAGAGGCCTGGAGAGCACTCCTTAAAACACATAGTTTAGGAAAGGTTAGCTCCAGTCACCTTCATCAGCTGGTGAGCTTTGTTTAGCAGCTGGAAGTATTAACACCTAAAGGCAGCGCACAGCTGGATCCGCAAAAGGACATCTGGTAACATCCTGCAGCTGTGTCAGCACTAGGACAGACACTAACTGAAATTAATGTCATCTTCTCTCAAAATCAACTGCAACCTCTCTCTCTAAATTCTTTGTTAATTAGCAGAGCCCTGTCTCAACAAAGACACAGAAGGAAGGCTTCAAAGCAGCACTGTGGATAAATAAAAGTACAGAAAGACTTATCCATTAGTAGGGATTGAAAATATCACTAAGTGAAACTTAAAGAGACTGTGGAAAAGATGAGATTTAGTAAAAGTCCCTGAGTTTGGAATGAATCACAAAGAGTTGTGCTATTTTCCTCATCTGCTTGTGATTCTCAGCGATGCACATTTAAGAGCAAGGAAAACTTTCAACTGAAGAAATGGTTATTCAGCTGGGATGGACTTGTCTGTGAGTTGAGGGCAGGGGAGCATTCAACTGAGTTTAAGGCACTGAGACTGAATTTCTCCGTTTGTGCAGTGGGAGCTCAGCTGAGGTACTGAGCACAACAGCAGAGAATCCCCTGCTGTTCCAGGAAACCTCTGCACTGCCCAACCATGTGTGGGCAAATGAAATCTGTCCTTTCATAGGACAGAAAATGAAGTCTAGAATAACTGCATTTTATGTTTGCCTATTTTTCATCAAAATAGCCCTCAACACTCGATCAACCTCATTTCAAAGCCTGGAGTGAGAATTTTGATACCTAATTACACCATCTTATGCCCCTCCCCTTGAAAGTCTGTCTACATGAGATTGATAAAATAAAATAAATTATCTACATCACAAATTAACTGCAACAACTCTTGTAAAAATTCCCAAAGGAATTAGACATTTATAAAGATAATGAAGAATCAAAATTACATCGGATGTAAAAGAAAAATATCTGGAATACCTATGAAATGTCTCGCAGAAGCTGATTTGTGAAGTCATTGCTTTGGGAAAAACTCTTATGCAATTGCATGTCTCAGTTGTGCTGTCTGAATTTCTTGTTTTGCAGCACTTGCAAAATAAAAACAAACTTAAAAATCAACAATCTTTTCCCTCAAAGGAACAAGATGGATGGATCTATAGAGAGATCCTCAATAAATTCCACTCTTTTCAGTGGAAAAAGTACACTGCTATAAACATGGCATTGTCTTTTAAGCTTACCCTGAAAATGTATGAATAATTAGTAAACTGTGGTGATAAAAACAGTTGAATCTAGCTGTGTTTCCCTGTACCACATAAACAGGTACTGTGGATGCTATGTTGCTGTTCTGCGAGGATGTGCATGAGGAAACAAGGAATTTTTCTTCCCTGCAGTAGGATTTTTTTTTTTCTGTGGGTTTCCCCAGGGTGCTTTATGACTCTGCATGAATCCCATTTATGGCACAATTGATCCCAGAGGAGGCAATGTAACAAATGCTCTGAAATAAGAAGAGGTGTGCATTTCACATTTAATGCCACCGAGTAATATATTCAGGAGTTAATATAAAATGGTATCCATTTCACTCTCGCAGAGTTTCGATTAAATCTTTTTTTTTTCCTCTCTCTGTGCTAATGTTAGGTTGGCAGTAGCTAAATAGCATCAAATTTATTTCCATCGTGCTTTGTCTGTGGAGGTGCGATATCTGTAATTGAAAGTTTGACCATCTTTTCATTATAGGAAGACTAAGCTCATCCATCAGTGACAGAAGCAGGAAGTTGGTGTCATACATCAAGTGTCATTTAGCACATGCACATCATTCACAGAGATCAATTATTATAATATTTATTTTAAACGGCACAGGTTGGAACTAAGAAAGTGAGATATCCATCTTTATCAGTTACATACCTTTAATTCCTAACAGTGTTACCAGCAAATTTGGTGGTACAGCCATCCACACTCTACATTTTGTACAAGTAATAATTTTTAATTTCATTTAGACATATCCCAATTTGTCTTCATCGTTCATCTCTTAGAATTCAATAAATTCTTGTTTTATGAAACCAGTCAGAAACTCCTTGCTGAATAACCCATAATAACAGCCAGCTGTTGTTAAGCAAGAGGTGACTGTATTAGCTTAGTGCCACAGCTAAGGCACAAGTTAAAAAAAGAGATTTCTTAACCCCTCTGTATCTCCACACAGGCTAGACTCTGGGTCTTTCCACACCCAGTGCTCCTCGCTGTAATGATAATCCATATATTGGAATCGTGACAAAAACCAGAAAAGCATGTCTAATACAGGCTAAAACTTGAAGCCATTTTTTGATTAATTAATTTTCTTTTTATACACTCATAATTCCCCCCAGACAATTCTACCCCACCCATTTCCCTCCACTCACTCTTCTCTCCCCTGTCTCATCCCTTTCTTCTAGTGGAAATCCTGACATTTAATGTCAGGGAGCCCGCTGCTAGCTTTGATGTTAATAATTTACCCAAATTGACAACAGATATAATCACTTTTTAAGTGTTATCAAAAACAGCTGCTGTGAAGAAATTCATTGTGGGAGATGGGGATATGGAGGAGGGGCTGCTGGTAGAAAGGGAAGCTTGGGTTATTATGCATGCACAACATCCACAGTCACACCCCAGGACAAAGGGACAGATTCTCTGCACTCAAAGACAGCTAGGAAAGAAGCGCCTATCATCCTACTGAGATAAACCAGTAACACACACATTTAAAAAACCGAAACCTCGAAATTCCCACACAGTCACAGAAGAATAGACTGGACATCAAAAAATGTCAGCAGACCCCAATCAATTCAGAATTAAACCCAAAGGAGGGGATAGAACTGAAACGAAAGGTGAAGTTGCCAGGTTTTTTTAATATACTATGTTCTTGTGAATGTGTTTTGATAGCGCGTGTGTCTGTGTGCATATGTACACGCATGTGCCTGTGAATGCAGCCCGTGTTCCGCAGAGGAACGGTGAAGCCTGGCATCCCCGTGCTGTGTGGCTGCTCCCAACTGCAGGGAAGCTGAGGGAAGCTTTCTCAGCTCCCACCTTTGACAGGAAGAGGAATAAGAACTGGCAGAAAGACAACTGCCACCTCCCTGCAGAGTGAGGTGGAGTCAGAGCCAAAACCAAAAAAAGGCAATATCCATGCATCCACTGTAGACTTCATCTCCATCAGTGCTGGCTCGTTTAAGTGGCTAGTGTTTGACAGACTGGGGGGACAAAATCCAGGCTCCGGTTATTCCCAGCACTTCATTCCTTTTTATCTTATTGGAATGGCATCTTGTGGGAAGATGGGGACTGGTAACTCAAGTAATCCCTTTTGGTTGTGTGAAAAGGTGTCAGGCTCACTGGAAAGAGAGCAGATGAATGAGAGTAAAGCACTTTCCCTCCCTGGTTCTTCCCTTGGCAGGGGTTGAAGAGGACAGGCAAAGTCCAAGGACGTTGTACAGCCCCACGCTATTCCTTCCTGAAGCGGTTTGTGAAGACTTAGGCAAGGCTTCAAATACCACATAACGGCATTTGGCAGAGAATATCTATTAGAGGTCCCAGGAAAACTATGTTAGCAGGGGAATGTGCAGCCAAATCTTACATGAAGCATTAGTTATGCTGGGTTTGGCAGACCTTTCTAGAAACCCTGAAAAATACTGAGAACTAACTTGGCCAGCACTTTGAATCCAGGGTTACAATCCTAGAGTGCAGTACATCCCTGTATTTCTGGCAGTAACTTAGAAAGTTGCATTTGACATTTGAACCTACGTTCCAACAAGAAATTTCCTTTTTCTGGGATTTTACAAGCGCTGAGGAACACAATACTCTTGGGAACCACTGACCCCTGTCTTGGATTTTAATGTCCATTAAGCGATTGCTGCAGAAAACAGGATACTCTGAGCAGCTGGGGCAGCATCCACTTGTGAATTGGGCTCTTTCCAACTTTAGCAAAAAACAGGTTAGCTCAGAAAAGGAGATCTTGCAAGAATGATATAGCAATCATCAAAAACAAAATACAGGAAAGGAGGCTATAAACTGGCAACGGTTCAGGACTGTTGGCCTGTTGGCGTTTTAGGGTTTGTTGTCCCTTTGTCCTTTTAAACAACCAAGAAAAAGCAAAGTAAATATTAAATATTTGCATATGATGATTCAATTCTACCTGCAGTTAGATGAAAAAGTCAAGAAAATTTTTTCAAATTATGAAGACTACTTCAAGCTCTAGTTCAGTCCTAATAGAATAAGGGTTTTTTTCACAGTGCAAAGGGGTTCAAGTGCTAGTGCAGGGCTATTGCCCATGTTTCATTAATAGGTCATCTGTTCCTCCTCTTAAATCATTTTAGTCAGCTTTCCCAGACTACCGACTGTCACTGTGTCATCTCACTTCTCTCTACAAGGAAGGTCACATCTATGACATTGTATCTCCAACTGACACTGCAATTGTATCAAAAGCAAGCTGTAAAACAGTGCTCAAAAATGATATTCAAGTGCTATGTGCACACGCGGGTGTGTTTGTCAAATCCACACCAAAACACACACATGCCCACAGTTCTCCAGCAGTGCCGAGGGCTTTCTGGCATTACAACGATGAGCGTGCTCTAACAATTTACAGAGGGTAGACAACTGTTCCTCTGGTTCACGGAAGAAAAGAGCACCTTTACATCTCAAGAAACAGTCAGGGACAGCAGAGCCTCCATACAGTAAAATCACAAGCTATCAAATGAGGTATCAGTTGAGGATGTACTTGATGAAATAATGTTAGCTTTTCTTCCAGAACTCAGGGAAGGAGCTGGCTGACCAGCTGGTCATGTATATGCTACAAATATATGATTAACCCCTCGATGGAAAACCCAACAAAGATAACATTTTACCATTTCATAATGCAGTTGATTACCTATAGAACAAACCAGCAGAAATTAAATTGTACTGGTTTATTTATTAGTACTAAATTGTACCCATTTGCTCAACAGGGAAAACAAATTGAACATTTTGAGTGTCCTTAGTCAAAATGTTCCCACTTTTCAAAACCCTTCCAAACTCAGCTCTGCTGAGATGGATTCTTCACAAGAGGTTTTTTTTTTGTCTTCATTAGACTAGCAATATTATTAAAGATGATTTTAGATAATAAGATTGTGTTATTTTTTTTTTTGATGTGTTGGCTGGATGCCAAAAGAAGCTCCAAATGACCATTACTGGGTCACAGAGTAATGACACGTTGTTCTGAAAAGACTCTCCATGACAAAGGAAGATCGAATTTGTAATTACAGCTGGAACAGCTGCAATGAACCTTACGCATGAACAAACATGCACAAATGTATGTGCAAACAATCTCTTCTGAATACAAACCAGCAACTGCAGTCACGTGCAGACACTGATGTGCTATCCTGAACATGGTAATAAGATCTTTTGCTGGCACATGAAATATGTCCACTTCGAAATGCATTTTGTAGGTAAGAAATTCTTGTTCTGATTGGCGTTTTAATTTGAAACCAAATTACAAAAAAAAAAAAAAAAAAGAAAAAATATGAAGTATGCTGAAGCCAAATGTCCTTATTGCATCTTTTCAGAAAACTTAGTTCCAAAGTAATGAATGAGTTTTAACGTATGAATGTGTTTCTGTCAAACTTCTTTACTTGCTGTAACAATATTTTCACATTTCACTTTCTTTTCATTTAAACCTGCTTACAAGGGCCATTGCTCCAATTCACATCTTCCTGATATTACATGCATTAAAATAAAATAGTAAGTGATATGCTTAGAGAACATGATGTAGAACATTGCTCATTGCTACGAAAATAACACTTTTATAGCACTCTTTGCACACCTTAAGAGATCTATCAGATCTGGAGCTGGCCAGGGAGTGAGTTACTCGGGAGGTCAGCTGTTTTGCCCCAGACACTTGTACCCATTAATGGGTTATGCTGTCTCCCCAAATGTTTTTTCTGTCCTTTCTCCAGATTTTGGTGAAAGGCAAAAAACACTGCACTTTTCTAAATATAGTCAAAATAAATTTGAAGCTATCAGTGCTGTAATCAGCCCCATGCTCAGCATTTACTGTATGCAGGAAAGTAAAGGGAAGACCAACAGGAGACTTGGCTGTTCCTTATAAATCCTGTCCTTCTTGGACAAGACACTCTCACAGTGCAAGATATACATGAAGGTATTTTAAGCTGTTTTACATGACTCCTTTATCCACTTAGAATTGGATGAGCAAGTAACTAGTGAGAAAGCAGCTATATTTTTACTGGTGAAAAATGTGTCAATACAAGGCCACTTTTTTTTACCTCTTACAACAAAGGACTTCAGCACAGCACATACAGACCTGGAAACACGGGGGCTTCCCCATAGAAGTATTGAGTTAAACTTGTATGATTTGTAAAAGTCAAATTGTATTTGTTTAAAAAATAAAACAAAGTAACTATATATTTTGAAAACAATTGCATTCTTACACCAGAAAGCCATCTGACATCTGACAGTCCACTAAATTGCAAGACATTTGTATTCTACACCTGAAATAACATCTCAGGTCAGATGAATCACAGCATTTTAAACTTTTGTTAACATAACTAATAAAATGGTGTGGGTTTTTTTCCAGACCAAGCTCTCCCCAATGGCAGGTACTCTAACAAATTGCCATCTTAATAAAGATACTATACTAGAATACAGTAGTAATGGTGGCAAAGTCATTTTCCACTGAAGATTTTATGTTTGTACAGTAGCTTTTGCTCTCTAGAGGCAAAAACTACAGAACAATATTAGATAGACATCTGACCTAACAGCTTTAGGTAGCATTTCATGAACCAAAGGACTCTCAAACGGTTTAAGCTACAAGTAAGTTCAATCGAGGTAGGTTTTAGATTTGTATGCCTGTTTCTCACAAAAGGAGATGTTTCTATTTTGCAATTAGCAAAAACTTTAAGCTGCTGGGTCTGTGTAGAAACCTGACACTATCTAAACAGGGATATGAGGAGAGCTGCTGAAACTTGCCTGGCTACTTCATCAGCTGTTGTGAAGCAGGTGTGTACACGAGGCACATTAGGAACTGATGTTATTTTGCTCCTGCAACAAAGTGAATTCCCCTCAGTGCCTTTCAGCACAGCATCACCAGGCTGGCAGTTTGCCATCTGGAAAACTGACATTTGCCTCCCCTGAGTCTGCTGCAGAGCACTGCTGCAAGATAGCATTTGTACCTAAAGAGAATGGAGAAGGGAGTAGCAACCGTGCTGAGCACAAATGAGAGACACACTGATGTTTTCCTTTTAAATAGCAGGAACTGTTGGCCTTTCAGAGTGTTTTTATTCAGCATCCTTTATTGTAAAGTGATTTTGCATGAAAAGAACAGTGAAGGTGTATATTACATGCTGTCAGTCTCCTGTTCCATCAGTCAAGTAAGAGTTATTTAAAGGACTAGCCTAGATTTTGAGCAACATATAACCTGAACCATTCAGCTTTTTATATATGAGTTAGCAGTAATAAGTGCATCAGGGTTTAAATCTGACAATGTGCATTTCAGGAAAAGTAATTTCAGAAGGAGTTGTCTTTCTGATAAAACTGGACTATAATAGGATAGATGTAGAGCCAAACATCATGACTTAGGCCAAACTTTGTTTGGGTGGAAATTACTCCTTTACAGAGCACTGAGATTTATATTACCTATTCAGGTCTCAAAATAGAATTAGAAGACATGGGCTGACATAATGAGTTAAGTGCTGGAAATAAAGCTGTCATGATAAAAAAGCTTATGATGCAAACACTGTTTAACTCCATCTCAACAGTGACAAATTTAGCTCTGGCTAATCAGGCAATTTTGTTGTGCTTTCAAATGTACAACCTGTTCATCATTGCAGAGATGCTTTATATTTGCCAGCCATCTAAATGAGATACAAGTAGTTCATAAGGCATGTTCTAGTTATTTTAAGAGAGTAAATTTGATCCTTAATATATTTTCATATTTCAAATTCTTTGCTGAATTTAACTGGTGAAGCTTCATTGCACAGTTTACTTTTTTTTTTTTAAGGAGAAAATTTCTGATAATATAACTTTTGAGTAAAAGGAACAAGATTTAAAGGAAGAGATGTTATGTCTTTATTAAACCAAAGTGTAAAAAAAAAAAAAAGTGAAAACTGAAACTTATGAGTCTCTCATGGGCAAAGTACTTAATACTTTTCATTTCAAGGATTACTCTACTATTTACAGAAGACAAAAAAAAAGACAAAAAAAACCCCCACTGTCTTCTATTTCCTAATTGTGTTGTATGTGCACAAATGTGAGGTTAAACCATTAAAGCACACCCAGATAGCTGAGAAAATAGTTGCATAATAGCCTGGGTTTTTTCCTTAGGGTGACACTGAAATGCCTTTCAGCAAATAAATATAAATAAATATTTATTTTAACACAGATCCAGGTCACTGTAAGTCACTCCAGTCTTAGTGTGAATAACATTGTTTAGTTGTATTCTGTTGCATTGGCAGCTGACTCATCCTTTTCTTCTTGGTTCTGCAGCTATAGTTTCTTGCCTGAAACTGGTATCTTTTATAAACACAGAGCAATCGAGTCAAAACACTTGTCACCCTGTTTTCAAGGAGTTTGTAGATTAAGTCTGTACTCTGGTGTCTGAATGTATGCTGCTGTTTGGGTTTCCTTAGAGTTACCACACAGCATACATCATTCCTGATCTAGTAAAAAAAGGAATAGACATAAAAGGATATCCACTTTACCCAAAGCCCAAAACAAATGTTATTTTATGTGAATTTGTTTCAGTACAACTAAGTAAATAAATAACTCTCAAAATTCACATGCTGTAATATTTTTCTTGAGAAGATCTGTAGTACTTTTTGACATTTTGGTTGATCTTTTTCTATTTTTTATTGTTGTGAAAGAAATTATTCTATGGCATCGAGACTGTCATTTATTAATAACCAAGTTACATTGGCACATTTACTTCCATGTGGAGAATATATCCATCATGTTGGCCTTTCTTCCTTCCGGTCTTTCCTCTCCCTCTCCTCTCCCACTTTCCTTCCTCTACCCTTTCTTTTCTCTTCCCCACTTCCATTTGTTGTATTCTTCACATCTTGGGATGTGAAATCTAGAATCATATATGAAAATAAGATACTGTACATGTTAACATCAGTATCTGTTCCCCAACATACGTCTTTGGTCTGCTTATGCAAATAGAAAGTTTTTGAGAACAACTATTCTAAGGGCAAAAGAAAAAGAGGAGAGAGGAGAGAAGAGAGGAGGAGAGAGGAGGAGAGAAGAGAGAGAAGAGAAGAGAAGAGAAGAGAAGAGAAGAGAAGAGAAGAGAAGAGAAGAGAAGAGAAGAGAAGAGAAGAGAAGAGACTTACAAGAAAGCCCAAAAGAGAAAGAGAAAGAGAAAGAGAAAGAGAAAGAGAAAGAGAAAGAGAAAGAGAAAGAGAAAGAGAAAGAGAAAGAGAAAGAGAAAGAGAAAGAGAAAGAGAAAGACAAAGACAAAGACAAAGACAAAGACAAAGACAAAGACAAAGA
>JANVCC010000261.1:7074546-7217485 GCA_025345505.1 Todiramphus chloris collaris
AAAGACAAAGACAAAGACAAAGACAAAGACAAAGACAAAGACAAAGACAAAGACAAGAGACTTACAAGAAAGACCAAAATAGAAATTTTACACAATAAAGCAACTGAGAACACTTGTTCAGTAGAGTACCCAAGAGTGACTTTTTGTGCCTTTAGGAACTTCATAAAATGTCTGAATTTGCAAGAAGCTTAACTGCGCAAGATGGGAACACTGGCAACCAGATAGCTAGGCTGAGAGATCAACTCATGTTCATTCTGGAGTTCGCTTGGAAAGTATCAGTTTTCCGTAGAGTCCTCTCCCTACTGCTCCCGTCCGCTTGGTCGAAGGCAGGAGAGCAGTCCCCTGCAGAGGCTGCTGCTGCTGGCTGGGCAGGAGTGGCACTGAGAGGGGCAGCAGGCACTCTGCCCAGCGTGCCCGTGCCAGCGCTGCGGGCACTGTGTGCCTCGTTAGAGCCCCTGTGCCTGCGCGCACACCGCTCGCCAATCCTGCTCTCTTGATTTCAGCTTTCCAGAGCTTGGATGTACTAATCAGATCCCAAATATTGGCCTTTGCTTCAGCAATCACTGCCTCAAAAGGAGGAAAGTGACAAGGCGGAATGATCTTTACCATAGGGATGGAGCATGCTATGGAATCTATAAATGGCACAGCCAGGATGAATAGTATCATTGTACTGGATTTTGCAGACGGTGCCAGTTGCTGCAGTCAAAAGGACACTGGAGTAAAGCAGTTAATAAAAAAGAAAGGAGGAGGGGAGAAGAGGTAGTGTTGAAAATCACGGAACTGAGAACATTGAGGCTTAAACGCTTTTTTCTCAGACAATGAACTGTCTGCATCAAAGTTAGTCCAAGAGCATTTAGCTTTGTGCCCGCTTCCACTGTACCTGGTCACTGGATAAATAATGAATAGTGAGTGCAGACAGAGCTTACAAGGGCTCTATTATTCCCACGGTTTAAACTCTGCGTTTAATAGACAGTACACAGGAGAGGAAGAAGAAAAAAAAAATCCAAGAGAGCTAGGAAATAAAGACACATTGACAGGCTAGAATGGTAAAAAATACCTTCCAAATTTTTTTTTTTCTGTTCTAGCTTGGTTTATTGCAGAAATTATGAGTACAATAGCTTCTATAATATTTTTTCAGCCAAGGAGCTCAAAACAACTTAAAAACTATTAACTGATGGTGAAAGCTCCTCAAATACATTATGTGATCTGTGGGAAATATTCCACTTTCTCTTTAAAACTGGAGCCATTAAATGACATTGCTGAACCTAACATTTTTAACCCAAATGGAGACTTTCACAGGCTGATACAATACACTCCTAATGTAGCTGCAGATGAGCATCCTGTAAACACTATGGGAGAGGAAGGAGCACTCTGATTTTATAAGCTTTGTTTTAGGAGTGTTGCCATGTATCATTTTCTTCACTTATGAATTTATTCCAAAACTACACCAAAAACAGCATTAGGCAAAAAGACCAAATTAATGACTCCTAATTACCAGCTCTATCCAGTTCAGATTTCCTACTTTCTCAGCATTTCATATCCTCCTTCTTTTCATCCATGAATAAACCATACATATATGTAACAAACACATTTGTGTGCAAGGTAGGAAAAAGTATCATTCTTTGAGAGAACTGACAGCGCAGCTTGTAGCCAACAAAAGTAACACCTCAGGACTTCAGGATGTTCAAATTAAGGTAAACGTGTTGTCTTCCTGGATTGTGGTATTTCCTCATGCCATCATCTCTGCTTTGCCAGATTTCAGTTTGTCACATCATGGGAAAATCCAGCCCCCGTACTGTTTTGCAATAGGATGGTGTCTCTCTGTATTTTTATTGCTTAGAAACTTTCTAAATGCTGTAAAAAATAACACTGATTATGTGACTTTGGAGCTCAGGTTTTGATGAAAATCAAGACAGATCCTTCAGGTGTAGGGACTTCCTTTCAGCAGTGTGGGAATGAGGCATGGGAGAATTATTTATGCCTCACGGTGCCTTTGAAAACCTCCCCAAAGTGACATTTCCTTGGTTGTTTTGGAAGGAAAGCCCTCCCCCTTTTTCCTCTTTGTTACTCAGTTTTTAAGGAAAGTTCTACAGGATAAAGTCAAGAGCAATACTGAAGCAGAAAATATTTTTTCCCTTTACAGTTCAAAGTTACTTTGACAAGGAAATTTTGCTGTCAAAAAAAAAAAAAAAACCCAAAACCTAAAACCAAAAAGGTGCACCTGGAATAGTGTCAAAAGCTTTCCATGGCCTATAAAGGCAGCAGACAGCTTCTCTTGCAAACAAGTCCCCAGTTGTTACAATGCATGGGCTGTACCGGTGTACATCGAACTGTGCAAGTTCTGCAAGCAGATCTCTCCCTTGCCCTTTCAGCAAATGTTATCATTTCCCAAGGAGGGCTATCTCAGCTGCAATCTGCACTTACTCCACAGTGACAGCTCTCCTGGCCCCACTGAGCATGTGCAGTGCCATTTCGGACGCTGTCCTGTGTCCTTCCCTCTGCATCTATTGACAGATCCGCTCTCTTCTATTATCTCAAGTAGCCAACAGCAGGACCTGTCATTGAAGCAGAGAGGTTGTGTATATCTGAGCCTCTATCATGCAGCCCCTTTATTTGTCCAACGACGGTGTCTTGTGATAAATGTTTCAGAAATGACATTTGAGATGACAGGGGAGGAAAACTGTTAAGTAAGAGACTACAGCTCCCAGTGTCTCCTGAGACACAGCGCTGTCAATCAAGAAGGAATATTTGCAAAGAGATTAGAATGCAGGTGGTCCAAAATCAATATATTAGAGGCCACAAACCCCTTGCAATTAAAGAAAAAAAGAAAAAAAAAAAAAGAAAAAAGTCACACCAATAAAGAACCCTGCATAGTTTTGCAAGGTATGCTAGGATTTACTTCCCACAGATCTGAGGAACTTCTAAAGCCAGTGTAAATTTTGGATTGGGAGGGGGGTCTCTGTAGAGATTAAAAAAAATAAAGATAATCACACAATGGAAGAAGGGGGAGGTAGAAGGATGAAGTTATTTATCAAAGAGTTGCAGTGCAGTACCTTGCTAATAGCATATGCATGCAGAGCCTAAGGTCTGACCAGGTCCCCATGGTATGTGCAGAACATGGAGCATAGCAGGGCTGTCCCCCCAGATCACTGCACCTTTCTGCAGCACAAGCCACTCCCACTGCTTCACCAGTTGAAGGCTATCCTGCCATTTAATTTGGCTTTCCATAAAATAAATGTGGCAAAGTCCAATCTGAAATCGCTAGTATGTGTGGTAGCCGGGAAGATAGTTTGGACACGTAACAACTCCTTCTTAGAGGTGTGTTTCTGTTGTTTCTTTTTCCATATAGGTCACACACGATACTGTGAGATAACTGGTCATTTGGCATTAGTAAGCAATTTGCACAATAGCTGATTCTTAGCACACACGACTCATACACATTCTTATCACATTTGTGGAAAACGCCATAAACAGGAGGAATTAACCTGAGGTAGAGAGAACACAGTAATTAAGAACTGCAATGGGAATGAAAATCAGGGAAAACTGGAGAGGAGGGAAGGGAAATTAAACTTCCAAAAACTGCAGTCATATTTCTATATGCATATAATACCCCAAATCCCTTGGCAGAGGTTAATAGGAGAGAGAAAAGTTGCGATAATTGGTGTCAGTCATGGACAAGATTTCTAAGTGGAAAAAAAATGAGAAAAAAAAGTTCTTCTGAACTGCAGATTAAAAAATTTAACATTCCAACCTGGACAAAGAAAAAGCCCAGTCCCAGTGGAAAGGGAACACAGAAAAAGAGAGCAACTGTAGTAAAGAAAGGAACAAAAGAAACTCCCTAGGGCAACACTGATCAAAGTTAAGAGAGGCCAAGTTAACTGAGACATTGCAGGGGCTAATGAGGAATCTGACTGTTAAATATTCTTTGTTATTCTATCTTGTTTTCATCTGGTCCAAATTTTTCAGCTAAATACTCTGTTTTTACTTTCAACCACTTACACTTTTTCTATCAGCTTATCTGATACTGAGACTGAACAACCAACGAAGCCCTTTAGGACTTCCTACCATCCCCAGGGAGCTGCGGCCCGGGCAAGAATGGGCTGCACTTATGTCCCAAAGGGCTGCAGTTGAGGATTGCACAAACATCCAGCTGCAGGATGAAACTTTATTGTCTGAGGATATGCACCCAGGATGGGATGGCAGCCAGGCTCTCTCTAGTGACTCATTAATGTATTTTTGGTTAAAGTATACTTTTTCAAACTGTGGTTTATTTTGATTTGAAAACATTGAGAGGTGAAGAATCTATCCATATATCCAGGAAGAAGCCTACAAGGAAATGCCATTGTTCTCTCTTCCCTCCCTGCCAGTTTGGCAGAGACTTGGTGTGCAAAGCGGCTGAATTACATCCTAGTGTGTTAAACTGTGTGTACCCTGTGCGTGAAAGACACTTCCAGTGGAGCTATTCCTCATGGTTGATGAAACTTGCTTGCTCTGGAGAAACAACAGATCTTTACCTGGTGTCATTATGGAAAATGTCAGGCACAGAAGTGGCCACAGAGGGAGCAGATTTAAGATCAAGGTCATCTAGAAATGACAGGCAGATCAACAATCCATTCAAATTTATATGCCAGCTATATTTATTCCAATAGGGTGGATGCTTGCATGGGCATCCTGTATTGCTTTGCTTTTAATGAATATTCTGCATGCAGAATCACTACAGAATCAGCCTCTTGTATCAGTCTGAAAGATAATGTCCTATACATCCTTTATTCCTCGTTTTCCTTTCCATAACATAACCAAGCAAAACCTATGCTCTGGGAAAACAATATGTTTGCTGTTCTGTTATAAATAGGATAGTTTCTGAGTTAACAACAAGTTAAAAAAGGCAGGGGATGCAGGGGGGGTGGGGGAGAGCATGCACGTGAGGACAGAAGGATTGCAATGTGTGAACACCATTAAGAAATACATGTCTTTTTATGAACAATAAAAGAGAATATTGCCAAGCTTTCCTTATGCAAAATAGTCTACCTTTTCGGTGCAGGATCAGCTTGATGAATTTCACTCCATAAGGCAATACTCAGAAAATGAATAAGAGCTTGAAAATAGAACTTTGGATGAAAAGAGTTTCCTCAACTATTTTAGAGTCCCCACA
Source organism: Todiramphus chloris collaris (assembly GCA_025345505.1). Lineage (NCBI taxonomy): Eukaryota > Metazoa > Chordata > Aves > Coraciiformes > Alcedinidae > Todiramphus > Todiramphus chloris. The sequence continues at coordinate 7,079,699 of JANVCC010000261.1, forward strand.
GAAAAGCTTTCCTGTCACAGCTCATCTCATTAATCTAGTATATACATTGCATTAATTTTTTTTTCTCTTGCTGTGCAGGACTGACATGATGCTATCTTTTCTAATGATTTAGCAAAGCAATTGTGAAATTATTTTGCAACCACAAAATGGTTCAATTTCAGTGTTGTGTTGTACTAGGAAAGCGGTGTCTAGTTATTACACTGACTTTCAGCAAGGGGAGAAAAAAGGGAATTAGTTGCAATACTGATTTATTGTTTTGTAAAAACTAGAGAATTCTTCTTCCTTTTCCATATCAGAATAAACCAAAATATTTTCATGACAGATCAGGGGGAGGTGGGGCAGGTGACTTGAGCAGCCACATGGCACTGGGAAGATTGCTCTCTATGAAACCAAGGACTGTCCCTTGACAAATCAGGACTTTCTATGAAAAATTATAATAATAATAAAAAACAAAATACATAATTTTGTCTTTGTGACTTAAACCAGGATTAACTTCTGTTTTAAGTCTAATCACTTAGTTTGACCCAGCTTGCATCAAAGCATTTCTGTGTGACTTCTCACATGGAAGTTTTTAATGTTGCCTGCAGTTGGATTTTGGTTCCATATTGCTGATTAACAAGTCCCTGTTTCTTTTATGACTACAGTGTTGACTGTAGAAAAATCAAAAATTCTAAGTTCTGAACACTTTATTTCAAGAAAACAAAATTTGATCTTCCAACAATAGTAGGAAACAGCTAGTTTGGATGGAAAATATTTGCTACAAAGCCTGTTTTGCCTGCAAAATGGGAAGTAGAGCAAGGCAAAGACGATGCTTATGCACAGCAAGAAGACTTGAGAGGCAACAAAGAGCTTTTCAAACTCACTTATTCGGTTGACAATTCTTTCAGCAAATGATGCAGCTGCACAGATTTTTGAGGGGGGAAGATGATGTATCAAAAAAGGTCAATGAGGACTGTAACCAACTGCTGAGGCTTATTCAGGGATAAACAAGGAGATATTGATTCTTTAGAGGGAAAACAACATTCTCATTTGATTACAGTGTTGCAAAAAAGTTTCCTTATAATGTTTACTGAGATCCAGGATCAAAACCTTATTATTTTCCATAGTTTATTTCTGTTCCAGGATTTTTGAAATGTCTTCTGAAAAGGACCCCCTCTAGCTACAGCTTTCTTCACATCTGAAGCCAGCTTAGTGATAAAAAAATGAAAAATAATGCTTTCTGCAAGGAAATATGACACAAATTTCCATAATGAATAAAAATTATCATATGTTAGGCTTCATTATATTCAGGTTTTCTTTTCTGACCTTAAGGGAAAGTACATGACAGCTGACCCAAAGCTCCCTCTGGGAAACGGGACATCACTTCTATAGCGCAAGTGCTTTGACACGAGACTTCTGAAGCCAGGACCAGCTAGAAATCAAGTAAGAACTGACAGTTTCCTTCCTCCTTCCAATCGCATGGCTGATATTCCACCAGGTGGACTTGGGGTTAGTTTTCCCTGTGAAGGCTGTGGCATAGTTTAGTTGGGGGATGTGCAATTCATCATGGGATATGTGCAATGTAAAGTGATCGGATTGGTTAACCATGATTTCCCCTTGGTTAATCTATGCTGATGACTACTGATAACCTTCTTTTCTTCCACATGCTTAGAGATGACTTCCAGAATGAGCTGCTCCATCACCTTTCCAGGGATGGAGGTGAGGCTGACTGGGTGGTAACTTCCTGGGTCCTTCTTGCCTCTTTTGAAGACTGGAGTGGCACTGGCTTTCCTCCACTCTTCGGGCACCTCTCCTGTTCTCCATGACCTTTCCAAAATGATGGGCAATAGCGTAGCAATAGCATCAGCCTGCTCCCTAAGCACTCGTGGGTGCATTCCATCAGGGCCCATGGATTTGTGGGTGTCCAGTTTGCCTAAATGACCTCTAACCCAATTCTCCTCAACTAAGGGAGAGTCTTCCTTCCTCCAGACTTTCTTATCCTCAGGGACTGGGATTCCTGAGGACCAGTCTTAGCAGTAAAGACTGAAATAAAGGAGGCATTCAGTAACTGCACCTTCTCTGTATCCTCCAGTGCACCCACTTCATTCAGCAGTGGTCCCATATTTTCCCTAGTATTCCTTTTGCTCCTGATGTACTTGAAGAAGCCCTTCTACATGTCTTTTACATTACTTGCCACATTCAGTTCCAAGAGGACCTTGGCCTTTCTCACTGCATCTCTACATACTCTAGGCATGTTCCTATACTCCTTCCAAATGTCCAGTCCCTTTTTCCACATACTGTAAACTTCCTTCTTCCATTTGAGCTTTTTTCCAGAAGCTACTTATTCATCCAACATCTCTTTGAATCTGGAGCACATTTTTCTGAGGTGAAGAGGATAGATGGGATTTCATCCACAAATAAACATTTAAGGATGTTTTGTTTCACTAAGAAAACATGGAACATGTGTGATTAAAGCCACCCTACAAATAGTGATGGGATGAAGGTAAGGTAATCCCTTTTTTTTCTGGGATCATTTTTAAGCTACTTGATTTCGATAATTCCCATCACAGCACTGCTAAAGAAGCAGCTAGCATGTGGGCAGCAGTAAATGAGGATGCAAAGCCAGAGACTGTCCTGGTCCCCAAAGGCTGCACTACTACACCATCTCCATCTCCATGGAAGGGCACAGGAATGGAGGCAGTGCCCAAAACCTCCCTTCTTCCTTTACTCAACATGTCCTTTAAGACCCCTTGGATATCTCCTATGAAGGAATACACCCCTTGTAAAAATCTTCTGAAAATTTCCACCTAACACTTCCTAAATTAGAGGCTTTGGAATTATTTTCTTGAGGAAAGGAAAGAACTGCTGAGCTATGTTAGGTTCAAGGTGAAGAAATTAATGCATCCTACACATTGTTATACTTGGAATCAGCTTCCCTGGTGATTACTATAACTGGCAAGATATTAAAAACTTAGCCTGAGTACTTCTATGCTCCCATGCATTCTGACCTTCAATCAGAACTTCAGACATAATTAAATGCTTCATAAAAACAATTCAAATATTATCTTTAGCCTCAACTTGGGGATCTACCAGTTATTTTGGCAATCCCACAAGGGAAGAATCACTTTCTGAAAGTGACTTTACCAGGGTGATTTTATGACTAGCCAAAACAGGGAAATGCAAAGCAGCCCATGCTGAGATAGACCATACATCAGGAAGAAAAAAAGTCACTGCCATCAAATCCCTCACAATGTTACTGCTACACTCAGCTTGTGTATAACCTCCATATGCTGTTGTGTAAAACATGAGTATAAAAAAAAAATCTAGCTGATGATGTTCTGCCATATTCACAGTCATCTTTATTAAATTTTCACAGTACCAAATTTGTACAGCATTCAACTAGATTTAAAAAAAAAAAGACTCTGATGTCATGAAGCAGAGGAAACAGTACCTGAATAAATGCTCTGACATAAAACAGTGTAAGAGGTTTAAAGACATTTTTCCACACTTCTGCCTTAACCACTTGAAATCTCATTTGAAGCCTGTTGTACTTCGTGTCTTTGCCCATCTTAAAGATCACAATGAAGTCAATATACCATCATATCAAGAGCAGATCAACGTGTCAAGTCTGTCAAGCCTGTCAATTCCTTCACTTCATTTTACTACTGCAGCAATTGAGCCAACGTATGAAAACAGTAAAAGCATGAGCTCATTCACTTATGGGCTAGATGACAATGCTTTCTTTAACTTAAAGCCAGCTATTCCTCAAAAATCCTTTCTTGGTTCCTATGAGCAGTGAACTCCTTACATTCTTGGTGTCTGTTCTTGTCTTTGATGCAGAAAATGAAAAAGAAAAATAATAATAAAATATTCATCAGGTCCAACAGGCTCTCCGTAGAGTAAAACTGTGATTTAATTACTTTTTTAAAACCTGTGCTACAGCCAGAATTCCACCCAGTTTTCCAGCCTGGTTAGCCTTTCCCAGGAAAGGGAAAAAATGCTGTTTTCAGAGACTCACCAGATACAAAATAGTGGCATTTTTTAAAGTCACAAGTGCCTTCAATTAAGATGCAAGCTCTAGACGAAATGTCTGGTTATAAAAAGATATATTTACATATAGTTTAATGGCATTTAAAATAATTAAAACAAGAGCACTCACTTATTCAATCAGACTATAATTTGAGTACATGCATATTTTGTGAAAATAGTTTAAATTTTTATATTTTTTACCAATAGATGGTGCTAGCAATTTCTGCATTTAATGAAATATCTGCACACATTTTACTCAGCTCAGGCCCATAACGAACTTGTGGAACTGATAGAAACAGTCTATCCATGTGCCAATTAAAGTAGGAAATGCCAGCTCATGGATACTCAACATTTTACATACTGAAAAGGCAAGTAGAGCAGCAAAAAGCCATCAGTAACTACCCACTGCAGAATATATACAGTATGCAAATCAGAAACCTGCTGTTCTCACTCCTTCAATGTGTTTTCAAGATTTCTGGAATAGTCACATAACATTTTGCAGTCATTAGGGTGCATACTTTGATCAAAGAGGATACTGGCATCAGTCAAATTAGCTCCTTCATCAGCCTTCTACAGAGCACAATGAAATCTTAATGTCTTAAGCTGAAATCCAACCAAGAAGGAATAGTTTCCTCAAAGTCAATCAAAATGTTCACAGAATGTAAGGTCAAGCAAATCTCTGACTGCCCATGAGTTTGGAGTTATAAAGAGTCTTTGGAAGTTACTGTAGTGGCTCTCCATGGAAGTGGACAGATGTCTTCTGCAGACATTAGGAGGATGCATCCAGCATGAAGCGTATTTTTATGACATCCCACCTGCCCTAAGAATCTAGAAAGATCACATTCAAAATTCACTGTTTGTTTCAGCTCTGGATCTGTTTGTTTTGTACGTGTTTGGATAAAATATATTCAAGGTCACTGCAAGTGCAGTTCAAAAAAAGAACAAATTAAGAATAGGTGGAAACAATCTTGTTGTCCGCATTTCCAATTTCCTCTAAGAACTTTGGTATCTCTAGAAAAATCCCAAAGAATGTTTCCAATATCTTTCTGTCATCAGCTTTATTTTTCTTCGTACTTACAGACATTCTCAAAATATTTAGAGATAATTGAAACATTGCTGCTCTTCAGAGGAAAGACACAGTCCTGTGCTCTCCAGTTCATTTCCACATGTACTACACTCTTCAGTGTGAACTGGCTTTACACAACATGAACATAAACCCTCTGGAATAATGGATTTTCACAAGGAGGATGCAGCTTAGAAACCCTGAGCTACTGGGGATTTTGTTGCCACTGCTGTAGCTCCTTCATGGTCTGTAAAAAATACCTGCAGGTCTGTGACAGTGCATCTGATATCCCAAACATAGCTGCTGGACCAACGTATCAGTGAGCGTAGTATTTTGACCTGGTAGGAACAAATCCCTGAAGAGATTCTATAGTTTTGTTAATTTTATTATTTACTACATTTAATAATAAACTAAATGACGGATTGTGTGACGGACTGTGGTACTGTTTATTTCCCACTGCTCTTAATGCTTGCCTTAGTCATGACCAATTAAAAATACCACATTAACAAGCAACACCGAGGACAACTTGGAGGGGAGAACACATCTGAGAGTATTTCCATTAGTCCCCCTGTTTTAAGGGTGCAAGAAACATATCCACATAAACACAAGCTGTTTGTTCTCAGATCCAGAGAACAGGATGTGACCTGTTTTATTTTATAGATATGTATAGATATAGCCCATAAATTCCTTCACACACAATCTGACAGTTTCCAAAGTATAAATACAGTCTTTAAATGAGTGCGGTTTTTTCACTTGAGAACAAACCAACTGCTTATGAAGTTTGGCTTCTTTGCTAAGTGCACCAACGAGAGAGTCTGAAAGCTATTTAAAACAGGATCAGAAGGACTCACACAGCTCTTCATTGTGAACAAAGAAGTGAACAAAAGCTAAACAGCAATGGATGTGTAGAGACCAGGAAAACTCTGACTTATCTTAAAAAAAATAAGCAAGGATGTGGAAGAAATGTAACCACTGGACAATTCATACCATACTTGCTTAGTACCAGTTTCTTCTCTCTTTCCTGAAGCACCTATTGATGTCCTATTGCAATGATGAGTCAGAAGGATTACATGGACCACAGGTCTCATCCTGCACACCCACATCAAATATTATACTATACAAGAATAATCCACAGCACACATTCCCAAAATGTAACAGAGACTGGACATCTCACCTAGCTCACAATAAATGGAGCAAACTTTTCAGACACAGAAATGTATGGCAAGTGAGGATAGTCAAACCTTCTCCCATTAAATCAGTGCCAAAAAGCCTACTAACTTCATCAGTGTACAGTCAAGTATTCTGCAGCTCCATCTTTTGCTACCAGTAAGATTGTGGCAGGTGTAACCCAACTATTCACCCCATTAGTAAAGAACCTAATGCTAGTATATGGTATATATATATATGCTAGTATTTGGGCTTGCATGACATTACTAGTTTATAAGGGAAAAGAGGGGGTTAAAATGGAATAATGCTTGTGATGGATAACTACATCTCTAACACTATACATGTTCTTGAATCGTTCTTCATGGAAGAGAATTTGGGAGAAATGGAGGAGTGTACGACCAAGGCCAAATAAAAATTACTGCTAGGTTTTAGGGATAGATTGATCAGGAAAGGTTAGAGACCCTAGGACTTTTTTTATATTTTAAGTTTCCAGACTTTGAGGGAAAGTTGTATAATGCCAGTCTATAAATGTTAATAGTCTTTAAAGACCAAGGAAAGAGAATAATCTATTAGATCTGTCTTGCTGGGAGTCATATTAGTGAAAGAATCATTTCAACTCTACAGGAAGCATTTTCAGAAAAGCTTTTGTGATTGTCTGCTCCTGGTGGAATCTGGTTTAAAAGTTAATTGACCTCAATGAAAGAGTAATTTCACCAAAGAAAAAGAACCCAGAATCTCAAAGAAACATATTCCAATTGCCACATTTGTTTAACTAGTAGATTTTAGTGGCCAAAATATCCTCCAAATTATTTAGTAATCGTAGATTTATTTAGGTTGTATGTCATCTAACCCAATACTCTGCTCAGAGTATTTTGAATCAGATCAGATCTCTGTCTCCCCTCTGATTCACTTGGAGCCTTGTCCAGTTGCATCCTGAATGGCTCCAAGGACAGAGATTTGGAGTCTATTAACCACCAGCCTGGACAAGAAAAATAAATACTTGCAAGCCAGACTAAGGCTCTGATCTATGCACTGAAATTTTGACTGCAATTACTGGCACAATACCCTATTTCCTCTGTAAAAGGTCATAGCAAAGTTGAGTTGGAGAATTTCTGTTCCAAGACTATTATTGTAGATGTGGTCTCCAAGGAATTGAGAAGAACTGAGATGTAAGCAACTCTACATACTGAAAGGGTCATACGGAGAGAGCCATACCAAGAGGATTAGATCAGACTGAAGCACAGGTTTTGTAGCAACACTGCAAGTGCAAGCAGGTGTCTAAATTCTAGATTAAAGTTAACCCATAATACCTGTTTTACATGCATGTAATTAAAAATCAAGAAGATAAAAAACCTGTCTAACAGACTGAAGCATCCTATTGAAGGATCTTTGACTTCCATGTGAAATATTTTAAGGGTTGTCAAGGCAAAATTCAATTAACCAGTAGTATTAAAGTGTGACTAGGAGGGCCACAATTACCCAAACTGCTTAGCTATGGATCAGATTAAAAAAGTGTGAGTTCTATCAGAAATCAAAATATAGCTAGTTAAAAAGCATGGGGAGGCTGGCAGGTTTTCGTCTAGCTTGTTCAAACATTGTGTTGTTCTTGTTTCATCGGATAAAACGCATGCAGACATTCCACAAAGGAAATTATATTGTATGCCCCTTTTTTAATAAGATTAAAAGAGCTCCTTTCACCATCAGTGACTGCCATTAATTGGTATGCTGCAAGGGAGCTGACACATCCCTGGATGGCACATCTATTAAGTGTAGACTGCAATCAGTAAAATAGGTTTTCCAACAAACGACTTGTCAAAGCCTTGACACAAGAATTACTTATGCTTGTAGTCAGTCATTCACTTTCTCCCAGTTCAAACGCTCATCTTCTGCCCCCACACCAGAATGTGGAACACAGTGAAAAGCGTTTCTCCGTTTTTACTGAAGTGCTAATCCATGGGTAGAACTGCATCGGTGAGTGTCCTAAGGATGGCACAACAGACTGAGGGTGGAAAAGCAGTGGTGCAGGAATATATCAACTTTCCACTTTTCCAGAAGCTGTAATTTCAAGATAGTCTCAGCTTTTCTGTGGTAATAGATGTGAACAGAAAATGTCTTTCAGCTGACAGTTCCACCATCCAAGTTTACTAGCCCAACCTGGGTTTCTTTGATCTTCAGGTTTTCTGGAAATAAAAATAATTATCACGCTACCTAGCAGCAAATGCACATGTTTTACCTGGATAAACCTCTGGTAACATTCAGTGGCACAGCTGCTGTTCATTGTAAATGCAAAATGTCCCCTTGACAAACTTTTTTCTTTCTTTTTTTTCTAATTTTTTTTCCTTCTTATTTTATATTTTAATCTATGCATTCTTAAGTACTGAATTGTAACTCTACTTCTGCATCCAGAGGTCTGAGTGGGCAGCAATGATCTTTTAATTAAATTGGATAAGTTCTTCCTTAGGATGTATGTGACAACATCTCAGGGTCACTATGTACTTTACCTTGTCACTTGGCTTACTCCTGACAGCTATTCCTGGGACTATGCATTGTAACATAATATGAAATAATAATACACAAGGCTGCTTTTAAGAAGCTCTCTGAAGCACTTTAAGGAGACTGTGTAATAATGAATACTAGGGGATAGGAGTCACCTCCCCAGACTTTAACATTTAATCACTTACATGCCTCTTTTAAGTTAAAGAGAGAGATTCAGGAGATGATTCATTTCAGAATTTCTCTTCAGCTGCTACCTAAAATATTAACCAGATGCCTAATTGTCACACTATACAGAGGAAGTGAACAGCAATCCCAGATAACTATCTTTAATGCTGCTTGATGCTCACTACTGGGGGAAAAAATAAAAAATAAAACAAAGCCAACTCAGAAACCCCTAATGAGGTAGATTTAAAAAGTTGACTTCACTGGGAAGGTCAGATTTTCCTAGCAAAGTCTCTAACAATTTGCAAGACTTAGGTTTCTCGGGATCATTTCTAATGTCTTGATTTCATTTTTTCCTATTTTTATTTTTGCACATAACTAACACATGCAGCTAGGGAAAGGTTATGATTTTCTTTTCACTGGCAGACTCTTTTTTCATCCTGAAAAGCTTTATAAAACTCAAGGAAGGAAATAGTATTTGAATCACAGTGATCCCTTATGGAATTCTGTCACAAATGAAGTGGAAAACTGAGTTCATACAAATCTATGCTGGCCATGAATGCTCTTTTCCACAGTTTTGGCACTACGAAGGGGCTCTGCCTTTTGTTGAAAAGTGATAATTCTGGGGTATTCCATTTTCCAAAGAACCGGAGTTTTACCAGTTTGCTGATGTCTTCCTGCTTGATGTATGAATTTAAGATACTTAAGACTTCTGTAAGGGATTTCAATTTTTATCATGGATTTTCCAATGGAAAAATGAACTCTCCATAATATCAATAAAGCACATGTTAAATGGATTAAGCACTGGCTAACTAATTATAGTTGTCAAAGGGGAACCAGCTCTGAACAGGGATGTTGCTAGCACTGTTTTTCAGTCATGAGTATTAGCCCTGCCCTTGTTCAATATTCCTATCAGTGGTCTGGAAATAAACATCAAATGGCATATGGATTCGTAGAGTATCACATAATGGTGCTTAGGTGTTCATTCCAAGCAACTGGAATTGTTGACTACATCAGACACTATCATTAAACGAGTCTTAATGTAATGAAAGAAACAAAGTCACAGAGACTCTGACTGGGAGATTCTCTCTCTAGCATTTGTGACTGTATCCTAGAAAAATACGATTGTAGAAAAAAATCTATAGAGTGCATGGCAGAACTAAAATAATTCAACGCAAGCTGCCTGTGGGAGGTTGAGATAAACTGGGCTAATGAAATCTTTGGTGTTTACTGACAGGGATTGGCATGGCCAGTAATACACCTGTTCCTTCCCTAAGCATGTCCCTATGAGTAGTCACTTGAAATTTGAAATTACTGGGGTGTTGAACTTTCACACAACAGCAACTAGACAAGACAGAACTAACTGTTGCATACTGCTAAAATCTGGAGAAGTTCTTTCATTAGAACAAAACTTACCAGTCATTTCACATATTCATGGTTTGGCAGCAACATCATGAGTGATGTCATGGATCTTGTCTTAGATAAAAAGCTCCAAAGAAACACCCGTCAAAAACTTTTAAATAATCTATTCATATATTCACATAAACCCCATACGTGATCATGTACCTTCCTTTATTTTGGGGGTAACCTAAGCATTAATAAATACACACTACAGCATCACTGACACCATTACCATGACTGTCATGCTTCTGTAAATTAATCATACAAGTACCAACGTACCTAGTGTCACAAAAACATTCTTATGTTATCTACACACATTGCAGACTAGCAGGACAATGTTTATTAGTCCAGGAGACACACGCAAAATATTCTCTTTTAGGTTAAAGCTGAATCATAATATTTATTACTTCTTATAGTGCATTGCTCTTATGGTAGCTAACAAACTCCCTATTTCTCACAGGCTGAATTCCTTGTCATTTGCATAGTAAGAGGGTAAAAGGCTTCCTAGTCAATTATTGGATTTTAATAGAGAAACATCTCTGAGTACAGAGGCGTTTCTCATGTGTGCCAGTTCGAGGACTGATACTAGGAGGGTTCCTTCAGCTTTGGTGTCTACTGTTTAAAAAAAGGTACAAAGAAAAGCTTAGAAAAGCAGCAAAACAGGTACAAAAACTGGAGGAAAAACATACCTCTGAGTGAGAGTATGATCTTTTTTATCAAAAGGAAGAACACATTACTCACATTATAAATCTACAGTGTATGTATGTTCTTCATAGGGATAAAAAAATCTAAACTGGAAGTCTTTCATCTCCTAGAGAAAGTCATTGCTGGAAGTCTAGTTAAAGCTAGTATACTTTAAATTTAAATGAAACACTTGTTGTTTTTAATCAAACAGTGAGAAAGCAATGGAAGAACACTACTTAGGTACACTTAGGAAAGGTGCAACTTTAACCTCAAAACACCAGGGTCCACTCAGTCTAGATTAAGAGCTCTGCCAAGTGTACTGATGTAAATTTTTTTCTCACCAGGTGTTTGTGCACAGTACACTGGCAGCACACACCTCTGTACAAGTGGACAGCCTGGGAGAGAGGAAGGTTTTACAGATAGGATAAGTGTGATTTAGTACTGGGAATATTTATTCAGACAAAACTACTCAATGGTTAGAAACCACTGTATGGTAGGCTCCACTGTTTAACTTACACAAGACCTATAATTCACTAGAAACTGCCCTGTTCTTCAAACACCTTTCTATCTCTTAACTGGAAAATTTTCTTATGTTATTACAAGCAAGATTATTAGATCATTTAAGTTACAAACTGCTGCAGTTGGATTAGAAGTAGGAAGCTGATGCTCAGATTTGTTATTTCACTGCTACAGTCATGGATGGACAGTACCTCTTTGATTAAGCATACATCTTGGTCCCAATCCTGCCCCTCCCTCTGCAGCTCTGTCCTTGCAGAAACTTGTGCTCTGCCTGTTTCACATGCTCTTGGAGCGAGCACTGCTGGACTCCCAACACAATGTTTTGGCCATGTGCATAATGTGTGTGTGTGCACAGCAAAAACTACACGGGGAAAGCAGAAGCACAAGTGACTTAGGTGCAGTAAGCTTTATCTTCATCTATGTCTCTTCTACAGTGATATTCTTCCTATCACTTAACCCTAGAATTTTAAACAATATGTTTGGAGTTTGTTGAACCATAAGCTTTTCATTTGTTTATTCTGTGTTTTCACTGCAGCAAAAGTCTGGGCTGCAGGTGATGCCACAGTAGGGTACTCGGTACCACAGAGCGCATAAATAAAAATGATCTCTCGGTTGCTCTCGTTAAAAACTTAAACGTGTAGGCATGAACAACATCATGGGATTATAGGTCATGCCCCAAAAGGAAAATCGGAAAATTAATTCAAGCCCGGTGCTTGTATCTATTCCAACTCACACTGCACTTCCTCATAAAAAGAAACCAACGGGAAAGGCAAAAAAAGAAGCAAAGGAGAAGCAAAAGCAAACAGGCAAGGCGAAAGGCAAAGCAAGAGGGAAGTATTGTTCTTTTCAGTGCCAACAAACAGCTACTCTAAAATACTGTTGCTTCTAGAGATGCTACTTTTCTACACGAAATATTGACAGTAATCACTTACATGGGCATTTGCTTTTAACTGACAGATCCTGGGTAACTTCATTGTTTTTTCCACTTGAACGGTAATGCCACTATATCAATTCTTGATTGCATTTTCTTGGTTTTTGACATTGTATTCTGCATTTGTCATTTGTGTACATACATATGTAAACAGCTTCATGGCAAATTCTATTTGCTGACTCACCTTGAGTGACCCATAATGTATCTGATTGCAGGATATGGTACTATTTAGAAAGGCATATGAATTTAATATGACCACTTGCCCCAGCAAATATTACAGTACTTAGAGGAAAAAAAAAGGTAGAGGGGAATATAAGAGTTTGGAGTTGATATGAAAGTGTAGGAAGAAGGCAATCAAAATGATGAATAATAAGACATATCAGCCCAACTCTGAAAACCACACCTATTGGTTATTCTAATAGAACAGGCAAATATTTCCCTTTTTTTTTTCCCCCCCCCTATAGATAAATGAACTCTTGAGTTATATGCTTAGTTCCATGGACAGCTTTGAATTCTTAGGGGACAGGAAGTTGTGAAGCATCAGAATACTGCTTCCATGAAATATCATTGCTGTGGTTCACAAGCCTATGTGGTCATTTACATTTCTGTCAAACTGGAGAAAAGTTGTGTGTAATCAGGTCAGCAGAGGAACAGATGCCACCAGCCAGAAAAAAAAAAAACCCATACAACAAGTTATTGAGAAGGTTCCTGTTTAAAATGTGGTCTAGAAGAATCATGTCTTGGTTTACAGTCTCAGACACACATGCTTCTTAGTTGCTCCCAACTTCCTCTTTCAGGTACTGACTCCAGAGCTTATGACATCTTAGGCAAATGAGTCCTTGAAATATTCAGAGAGGCCCAGACTGTCATCTGTCCTTTGTGACAGGATTAGCCAGCATTCATTGTGACTGTTGCTACCACTCATGCCTTGGATTGGAAATTTTCTGGTTTAAAAATACTCTGAGACCACAGATAAGAGCTATCTAATAAGATGGGATGGATGTTTTTTCTCCCACGCATTCTCTCCTTGGTAATCTTTTATATCGAACTTCAGAAAACAGAGCTGGGACATTTTGGCATCAAGAACAAGTAGAGACGTTATAAAGTTAAAGGCTGAATTTGTATCTTTAACAGGTATAAGGGTATAGATCAAGGTCCTACCTTGTTCTTGTGAAGCCATTTATTATGCATGTGGCCAGATATACTAGAGATGGGATCAGTAAAATATCTTGGGGCCACAGTAATGCAGCTTCCTCTCTATATTTCTTTTATATTTGGTTTGTTTGCTATAGATGCTGGTTGTTACAAAGTCAACACCTCATTAGATTCTCTTGACTTGATAATGATAATTTGATCTGACCTGGACAAGCTGGAGAGTTGGGCAGAGGGGCATCTAATGAAGTTCAACAAGGGCAAGTATAGAGTCCTGCACCTGGGGAGGAACAACCCCATGCACCAGTACAGGGAGGGGTTGACCTGCTGGAAAACATCTCCGTGAAGACGGACTTCAAAGTCCTGATGGACAACAAATTAACCATGAGCCAGCAGTGTGCTCTTGTAGCCAAGAAAGCTGATGATCTCTTGTGGTGCCTTAAGAAAGTGTGACCAGCAGGTCAAGGGAGGTTCTCCCCCTCTTCTCTGCCCTAGGGAAGCCACAGCTGCAGTACTGTGTCCAGTTCTGGTCTCCCCCATTCAAGAGAGTCAGGGAATTACTGGAGAAAGTGTAACAGAGGGCTATAAAGATGACTAGGGGACAGGAGCATTTCTCTTAGGAGGAAAAGTCTGAGAGACCTGGGGCTGTTTAGTCTGGAGAAGAGAAGATTGAAAAGGGATCTTATCAATGCTTATACATATCTTAAGGGCAGGTGTCAAGAGGATGGGACCAGACTCTTTTCAGTGGTGCTCTGTGATAGGACAAGGGGCAAGGGGCACGAGCTAGAACACAGGAGGTTCCACGTAAACATAAGGATTTAGTGGGAGGGTGACAGGGCCTGGACCAGGCTGCCCAGAGAGGTCATGGAATCTCCTTCTCTGGAGATTTTCACAATCCACCTGGTCATGTTCCTGTTCAACCTGCTCTAGTTGTGCTTCCTTCAGCAAGGGGGTTGGACTTGATGATCTCCTGAGGTCCCTACCAACCCCTAGCACTCTGTGACTCTGTGATTTTAGCAGTTTCATCACTCTCCTAATAATTGGAGAGATTATTTTGGACTATCAATCTGTGAGTTTAGATTTGCTATTAAACTAAACAAAACAAAACAAAAAACGACAGAAAGCAAAAAAACCCTGTCAAATGAGAACCGTTTTCTGGGCACCTTGCTGATTCCTATGGGTAAATACATAAAGCATTTGCAAACTACAGAAATGCTTCATCAACCTTTTTGAGACATTGACAGAATTACATTAACAGTTTGGTTTTTTTTTTTCATATTATTGTATCTTTTCCCTAGTTTATGGCAGATGTATATGGTATCAGGACTAATGGATGCATTTAATAGCATAATAGGATGCACCTTTTAGTAACTGGGGAAAAATGTATAGTAAAATATAAAATACAAATATTTCATGATATACTGCTGTGACAATGAGTATTCTTGTCCAATTAGCATAGGAATGGCATTCCTGTCTATTCTAGCTCATGGGGAAACAGTGACTGTCAGCAAAAGGTAAACTGTGTCTAATCATGGTTTGAAAATAGCCTGCATACATTCTATATGGAAATCAGTAAACTAACCTCTTTGGTTTTGCTAAAAATATGATTCCATATTATTGAACCTTAAAAATGCCTGCATTTTGCAGATTGAATAGAAATCCATTTGCCAGAAAAAAACCCCACTCTAAGTTTGCATTTTACATGCAGAAAAGCTTTGTTTTGGAATTCATATCCTAGTGTGGCATTCAGCCTTTCCAACATATAAAGCAATATATGGTGGGCTGGGGGTTTGGGTTGGATTTTTTTGCTTTAACGTCTTCTGAAAAAAGTATATCCAAAATATTATGACTGATAAGCAACTGTTAACTCTGATGAAAAATCTCAACTCAGTCAGTTTGACTTCCCTTAATTTAAAAGAGCCCATTCCATCCACTACACGTCCACAGCACTGAACAATCTACAGTTGCAGAAACGGAGTGGGCACCTAAGAATTACCCCACCATGGGTGTTAGCAGAGGTGCACAGCCACTCTGTGCTCCTGCATGCCGGCTGCACAGCAGGAACGTATAGAAGCTGCTTCTTCCGAGGGAGTCACAGCTCATAGGGTGCAGCTCAGATAAACAGGAGACCACGCTAAGGCTACCTCATTTTATAATCAGAATTAGTACAGCAGTAGAGTCTGTAGCTGACAGACTCTGACTTGTATGTGACTGAGGTCCCCTTCTATCTTTTCAAACATCTGAATTTTCTGTCTAGTGCTATGAGACACTTCTGCCCCCAGTAACTGGGGGTAGGAAGGCCACAGAAATATTAATGCATACTGTTGTTGATTAGGGCTATACGTACAAAAAGGCATATGGGTATAACTACTTTGCTGGGCTTCGTGCATCCTCCTTCAACTCAGAGGCTATTTTGGTGAAGGAAGAAGTAGCCATCTTTTTTTTATCCACCTTGGAAGTGTTGTTTAATACATGTACTTAGGAGGTGAGATACTGAAGTACTGCACTCATGGCTGGTTGACACTGGTGTTCTGTCAAAAGCAATTCCTAAATGAAGAACAACAACATTCACAACTTCAGCAATCACCCTGCCTGAGCAACCCTGTTGGGGAATTTTTATCGTACCTCTTGAGGCAAATTAATCACGGACTTGTGATTAAATATAACAGAAAAAAAATTAATGAACAATTAATTGGGCAGAATCCTTCCAAAATACGAGTCTGCAAAGTGTCACAATGTGTCACAAGCAGATTCCTTAGATACACTTGCACCAATCCTGAAAGCAGTAGCATGGGGCACCTCAGCCTAGCTCAGTTCTGCTGCCCAAAGGTGGACCCTGAGCTTGGATCCCAGAGTGTTCCCATTCCAGGATGGTCTGAAAGACAGTGCTGAAGGGAAACCACTCCCTTGCAAGGAATCTGTGCTGTCTCTAGCATTCTTACTTCCAGTCTGTTTAAGCCCTTCCTGCAGCTGAGTCTCCTTGCCCACCATTTCAGATCATTCCTTGGTCACAAATTACCACTACTGAGCAGTTACAATTTCTCCATCAACTCACTACTCTTCTCTCTCGTTCTTCATGCGTTCTCCCACTCCGCATGCCACCAGAGGAGACAGGGGTGAGTGACTGGCTGTACAGTGTTCAGCTGTGAGCTGAGGCCACCCCACCACATGCATTGCAAGCCATCTCTGCTTGCCCAGAGTGCATTTATGGTCCCAAATTGCTTACTTTCATTGTGGTGACATGAGCTCACTGTTTACTAATCATGAACTCCGCAGTCTAGATATGCTATGGCCATCCTTTTAGAAGTTGAGAGGGTTGTGAGTACAAAGGGATGCAACTTTCTCATGTGCATGCTTCAGAAACATAATGAAACATGTTCCCAAGGGGAACTTCTTACTGCATCTTGTATTTCCTTCTCAACAAGACCTAGCAAAGCCATTACTTACAACATACAGTAATCTGTAATATTAACAGCTGTCAGTGCATTAAAAATAGTTTTGGCAATGGCCTCTAGATGTTAAGATTTATAAGGATAAGAAGACATTGAGGGTGGCGAGAATTTCTCAACAGGAGCAAAAGCAAAACACTCTCTCTGACTCCATAAAATCAGGAAACCCTGAAAGAACATTTTGTCTATAAAGCATTTAGGATCTTGATCGAAGTCATTGTTTACAGCCTAGAAAAGATACTATTATAAAAGCAAGGCCGGTTTCACTATCAAGCTCATCAGCACGATCTGGCCAGCAGGTACATTTTAAAAGGGCTCTTCAGTTATGCCCTAAAGTAGTTTCAGTATCTAGGCTTTAAAAATATGATCAAGAATGTATAAAAATAAAACCCCATATTTCATGCTGATGTGTTCCAGTGCATTACTGTCAGACTTTTACCATGAAAGGAATAGCCCCTTTGTGCAAAGAGAATAGCTAGGAGAAGGTTCAGGGAATAATAAAAGAAGCTTCAGGAAGTGGTTATAGAACACTGGGTTTATCCAGCAAATATACGTGTAGCTTAGGTCTATGAAGTACTTGTGATGAGTATTGCTGTACTTTCTAGCCCATTAAAAATTAGCTTAGCTGGCCATTAGACAATGGTAACTCCCTCCCTGAAACCCTCCACCGGCTCTTCAGCACTCTCACAGTGTCTTGTCCTTTCTTCAAGGTCCTGTGATGAATTTTAGGTTTCAGCCTTCATTTCATGTCTGTTTCTGCCACCAGGAACACTAGCCTTGTGTGTGAGTTAGTCCATCTTCAACAACCACTTCTCAGACTATACCTTTTGCACTGAACACCCTTCTAATACCAGCCTGAACATCGAATCTCCACACTTTACTTCGAGACTGAAAGCTACTTGAAGCACAAGGATGGGCTACCCTGAAGAATACTTACATTTATCCTGAGTGACTAGTACTTAGGTAAAATAGGTAATTTTATGATAATATACATATATTCTCTCCTTTTTTTTCTCTGAATTGAACATGTAATAAGAAAGTTCAAAAGAGAAAAATTGCTAATTGTACATTGATTTTACCCCTTTTAATTATAATGTGAAATTTCTAATAGAAAGGTGTTTTTTTGAACAAAGGACAAGCCTATACCAGGGGTACCTCTGCAAGAGTTTTCAGAGAAAGTCCAACCATCTCAGCGCAGTGTTTCTTCTTCAGGGTGTATATACCCTTCAAAGCTGATTGATCTGTGTGGATATAGCTTCCACTGGAAGAGATGACTGTGACATTACTAGTCAAATGCACTGTACAGTGTAGCCATACCTAAAAAGTCTAGTTATGTTAATTTTTAAAACCTAGGAAATTAAATGTTTACATATTTAGAATGTGTCAACTCATTTTTCTTGCAATTGAAAGCTTTCACTAAATCACTAGTTTTGTTCAGTCCAAAACTGATAAAGAAATAAAATTTTGTTCAGTCCCAAACTCCATTTATAAAATGAGTAAGTTGTACATCAGCATAGATGTACATGGCTTTTCTATGTGTGTACACTCTAACCAGCTATCCTTCCCCTTCTTGAAAAATGTGCTATACATTGTTTTTTTCATTCTTGATTTTATTTCATGGTACCCTGATGAATACACATAAATAATGGGAGAATCAGCAATATCAGCATCAGATATGTCTCATTCCAGGAAGAAAAAGTGTAACAGGTAATGGGCAATTTTTCTGTATTAGCTCAGTATAATTGGAATTGTTTGATTCTATCCAGCACTGTGCTCTGTGTACAAGATCCTGATGGACTTAAATCAATATATTTTCACTTGGTAGGGTTATTTATCCATCTTTAAAGTGTCACAGTACTGCCAAGGACAGACAAGTAGATGTGTGAAAAAAATTCACGGATAACCATCTTTTTAGAAGTATGTGCTCTGTTAATTGTGATAAAGTTTAAAATAACATGATAAACCAAATATCAGTCTCATTAATGAATCAACAAGCAACTGTTGCCAAGTATACGATAAAATTAATTACTGTTAGTTGGTAAGTGGTGCTGGCTAAATGACTTGATTTAAGGTGGGAAGAGTGAGACCTGACAGGATACTGTAGAAGCTGAAAGCTTTGTGTGTATGTCAAGAGAACAGCAGATGCATTCATCTGCCACTGAGAAACCTCAGCTTCTTGAAGTAAAGGATAGCATTATTAATACCTGCTTCACATTCTAGACAGGACCACTCTAAATGCAATTATCTGGAAATGGCAACAAATATATTACTGACAGCTGATTAATTGTTCATTAACTGTATCTGTAACTGTCACAAGAGGCACAAAATGAAGTAGAAATCAAGGGGTGACCAACAAAGTAATGCACCTGGATTATCAAGGCATTGTTTAAAACCTAGAAATAAGAAGGGGTATTTACCAGTAAAAAATGAGCATTTAGGACTGCCATGCTTCTGACCCACCCATTAAAAAAAAAAAAGGCTATTTTAAATCCTCTTCTAAAGCTCCAACTTCTTGTTCCTTTTTCATGCTTACGACATTAAGAGTACATATGGATGTAATACTGATTTTGCCTAGTTTTGTATTATTCTGCTTGAGTTTGGACATAATTGCAACCAAACTGCATGCTATTACTCACTGTCTCATATTTTTTTTCTATAATAATAGCTTGAAATGTTTCAGGAATAATGCCACCTTCAAAGTATAAAGGACAAAGCTGTTTATGCTGTGGTCTAATATGATCCCAGTTTATGAAATCAATATAACTTAATTATTTTGTGTTGGTCTGGTGAATTGAATGTGACCATCACTGAAATTTCCCATCTTTCTAGTGTTTGTTCATTAGAACAAAGCAACAAACATTATTTACTGATTCAAGATTGAGACAGTAACTGGACAGGTATCCTTTATGAAGAGGTCTCAAATGTAAATAATGACAGTTTCCCCTACCCACCCACTCCTGTAATGCTCTTGCAGATTACTGACAGAGTGAAATCATAGGCAATCTCAGGAGACTCTCAAGGGCTAAGACGTGAATAGATTTTTTTCTCCTAGTAACCAAAAAAACCACTGAAAGTTAACCAGTCAAAAGATGTTATTGTGCAACATCACACTTCAACCAACTAAAAGAGTAAACAAGGACAGTTCATCCTGTCCCGTTACCAATTCTTCTACAGAAATGGTTTTTCATCAATGGAGAGATAGAGACATTGTTCAGAAATAAGTAGCCTATAACAGAGACTGGTATTTTTCCTAACATTAAAAAATAGAAATACCATGTATTCATGCTCCTTTCAGAAAATAGAAAGACCCCTATTTTATGTCACTATGGTGTGTATCAAAGTAAAAATGTTATTTCGAGTTGTTCCTTAAAAAGAGATATTGTGGTGAACATTATCAGAGACATTTTCAGAAGAAAATGTCCCATTTCCTTTCAGATAAGCTTTTGGAACTGTTCCATGGGTATATAGACTCATCTGAAAGCGTATCTCCATTTTGTGACACTTGCTGTACATATAAATTATCAAGGACAATTTCACTGAAAAGTGGCTAGAAACAATTGTCCCTTGAGGGGACAACTAACTGCAGGGTCTAGTTTAACTCATCATACATGCATGCAAGCTGTGAGCAGGTTTCACAGGCAGAGACAATTACATGCTCTGCACCTGAAGCAGTCCCATCATTGTTATATCTACATACCTACACAGTGTTACTTATTTTTGCTTGGTACCATAGACCATGCTGAAGGGGTTTATTTTGTTTGGTTTCTTCCCTGAGTCCCTAGAATTTCATGGAGTCCTTCCTGCTCCTGGTATAGTGTCTATGGAAAGGCAAGTTTCTCTAGCTCCTTCACTCCTCTGAAGTCACAGATGCTTTACTTAACTTTGTGACCAGAGGAATCAGTTTCCAAACAAGATCCCCGAATGGGAATTGTGAGCATGAGAAATTACAGCTAGGCAATAGAATTTTCTGTAACAAGAAAGAAACGTTTACAGGAATAACCTAAGTCATATCATATCAGACCAAAGAAGCAGTTATTCCAATGTTGTGTACCTGACATAGCCAATAACAGATCTCTAGTGAACACTGCAAAAGCACTCCTTAAAATATATACCAAATATGTAGTGGTCAGGGACATCGTGTATAAAGGTGTATCTCGTGTAGCTGTCAGAACTTTTTCCCTTCACGTGTGACATTCTGGTTTTTTACACTCAGAGTATCTCTAATGTCCTTAGTCAGAGAATTCCATAGATAACTATACCTGAAGAAGTATCTTCTTTTATTTGTTTAGAACTTGACACATACCTGTCTTGCCCGATGTTCCCTACATCTTGTATTAGAAGAGATAGTAAATAATCTTTCCCCATTTGCCTTCTCCCTGACACTCCTGACATTCTGCCATATCCACCTTACATCATTTCTCTTCCAGGCCAGACTATTCTATTTAATCATCCTTCATTCAGAAGCCATATATTACCTTTGATCATCCTTGCTGCCCTTAGTGTAACTTTTCTTGTTGTAATATCACTTTTCTTATGTGAAGGGACCAGAATTGTTAAAAAAAAAATCTAAGATTTGTTCTCATTTTTATCCTGGAAGGTCAGAAGATTTGAGCTCTGTCATCCATTAGGAAAGATTAGATTTCTATCCCCTCCTACACTAAGCCTGTCACTCTAGTGTGAGATACAGCAAGGCAAGTGCTCAAGTCAGGGTGATGCCTTAGCACAGACTTTATCTGTCAGGGAGCAGAACAACTTCCCAGGTTGCTTTCTAAAATCCCTTGAGTGTTTCAGTGTGTATCCATTTGCATTACTCTCTTGCTCTCTTCAACAGGTTTTAATCATGGAATCATAGAACTGTTTTGCTTGGAAGAGACCTATAATATCATTAAGTCCAATCGCTAACCCAGCACTGCCAGGCCACCACTAAACCATGTCCCTCAGCACCACATGCACAAGTCTTTTAATTATGGGATTCAAGATGCAACCTCACCAGTGCCAAGTACAGGGGAACAATCACTTCTCTAGTTCTGCTGCACCACTCTACTTTTGGTACTATCCAGGATAGTTTTCTTCTTGGCCACCTGGGCACACTGCTGGCTCATATTCAGTCAGTGGTCGACCAATACCTTAAGGTCTTTTTCATCCAGACAGCTTCCTAGTCACCCTTCCCCAAGCCTTTAGAGCTGCTTAGGACTGTTGCAGGACTAGGCATTTGGCCTTCTTAAACCTTGTGTGACTGTCCTCAGCCCATCGATCCAGCCTGTCCAGATCTCTCTGGAGAGCCTCCCTATCTTCAAACAGATCAACAAACAATAATCTATGAAGGGCTAAACTCCATAAGAGGTACACAATGTACATACAGGCTTCCAGATACAAGAATTCTGCACTTCAGAACACAACCTGTTTTCCAGAAAGAGTCAAAAATCTTGAGCCATCCAGCAGAATGATCTAGATTTCCATCACTTCTCTCAAATAAACTAACTGCTGAATGAGGCAAACACCTTGCCAGGACACTACCCCGCACCTTCCCCAGTGCTGGGGCTATAACTGGCTCATTCACACAAAGCCTGTTCCTGTCTACCTAATGACTCCATAAGCTTGTCCTGGGATAGCTACAGTCCTCCACAAACAAGCTGTACAGTCACAATTCAAGACTGTATGCCCACACACAATCTGTACTCAGAGGAGTGGGAAAATAAATAGAAAACATAACAAATGAATAATATAGTGCAAAATTCAGTGCAGATTAACTACATACAAATGTTCACAAGGAAATGTTAAAATCGTAACTAAGGGAAGAGAAAGTAGTGTCTCCAGTGACAAATTACATTTCTTTTCTGCATTACTGTTAACACTCCATGGAAAACAAATTTGTGTCTGGAAGAAATACCAAATTCAATTGGAATCAAGAAGAGCATTGAAGAGTCTTTCTTTGAGAAGTAGCTTTAAGATAAATATTATTCTATACCTATGTTATTTATTTTCGATCCAGATGTTTCTCCTGGTTTCACTGCAGTTTTGCTATTAGTTCTTTTGCACAAGGAAGGAGTCGGCAACGGTAACGTTTGAAAGCCTTAAGAAACACTGACATTGAACTCTTCCTATCACTGTGGTACCAAGCCAGTTGTGTACAGCAGAACAAGGCAAGACGAAGCATTGACTCCATTTTAATCACAAAGATCTGGTTATTCCAAAGGGAAAGATAATGATTTTTTATATTTTTTTACCTTTGATATACTTTTTTTTTCCCTGAAAAAAAGAAATTATAAATAATAATAATGTATTAAAAGAATATCATACAGTATTTCATACTTGAATTGCAAGGAAACATATTCATGGTTATTTTGCTTTCTGTTTATCATGCATTTGGAGCAATCTTAAATACCCTAATTGGACCTTGCAAGGAAACTTTAATTCACTGTAAATTCCAGCCTTCACATGCAATTTATGCTGTTCACCTAGTGTTCTCACTTTCTCATTGACAATTAGTGATATGCCCCAGGGATTTTGCTGTTACATGCATATGAGTGCTGGTGAGGACTAAAGGACTTGCAAACTATAAATGTAATATATGCCAATTTATATTAAAAAAAAGCTCTGTACATGTAATTTAAGTTATTTTATGAGGGCAGCTTTCTCTTTCAATAAACTTAAAATTATACCAGTACATAAGACATTTCAGATCAGATGAGGAGCATGGGTCAGGATGTGAGGTACAAATGAATGAAATGCTTAGAATTTTACAATCTAAATGAAAAATGTATCCTTTAAATTTCCATTCTTTTTCATTCTCTCAATCTTACAGATAGAAATTAATTTAATAATTTCTCTTACAGAAGGAATTTTTTAGTTAGGCTTAAAAAGTGGAAACATATTTAACTACTAAGATAATGCAGAGCTAAACAATCTCATTAAAATGTTCTATTTACAGTGAAAAAGTTCTGGGAGATAAACTTTGGTTAGAGGTCCTGATTATGATCTTGTTTATTGTTACTTTATGAGTGTACTCCCAGAATTTTCCCTGTAGTTCCACCTTAAGGTGGGCTGTAGATGTACATTTATGAAACAAGCAAACAGTTTACAATTTATTCTGTATGAAAGGAAAAAAAACTATTTGAAGAAGCTACATTCTGTTGTTTATGCTTTTGCTCTCTGTTTGAATGGCTTTGTAAAGCTGGTGTGCTGAAACTCAAATCCAGAGTTTATTATACATTAAAATAAGACTTCTCCAAGAGTAGATGTGTATCTGAGAGATCCTACTCTCTCAGCAAATTCCCTGCACTCCTCTATCAGGTTCCCCATCTTCTCAGATGTTAAATCCTGTCCCCACAGACTCCATCACTACTTCTCTCTGATCTTAATTTTGGAGAAGTGGCATGAAGCATATGCTTTGCAGCTGGATCTTCCATGGTAGAAATTTTATCTGTTCATTGCATTCAGTTCCAAGGGATATTAACGCCCCATGAAGGAAAGGATCATCATGAGAAACTTTCTGGCTTTCCTCCTCTCATTTTTCAGCAGCAGAATCAGAATATTACTTAAAAAACTTCAACTGGTGTTATGGCAGAACTATTTTTCCTCTTTATCGTACCCAGAGAGAGTCACAGATTCATATAAATATGATTTTCAGAACATAGGACAAAACAATACTTCAGCTAAAATACATATTCATAGAATCATCAGGGTTGGAAGGGACCTTAAAGCTCATCCAGTTCCAATCCCACTGCCATGGGCAGGGACACCTCCCACTAGAGCAAGGTGCTCACAGCCCCATGCTATAGAAAAAAATGTTTCTCTGTGATAATAATGAAGGTTTTTGAAAGACATATGAAAATTTCGTATTGCATCACACCAGAGAAAAATAACAGAGATTGGTAATTTAAGTTTGCTCTACATATATAATATATATGGAGGAATAGGTAGGGATAAGGCAGTGAGCCTCAGCAGATGTTTACTTCTCTTTATTCAATTTGTTCATAGGAAGTTGTAGACAAAAAAAAATCAGTAATTTTCTTGTTACAGTTAACCTGATAAAATCAATTAAAAAGTTACATAATAACAAATGGGAATCGCCTCTTGGAAAATTCACTGAGCAAGAAGATGCAATTATTTTTCATCAATAATTATTACCTAACAAATCGTTAACTCTTCCTTTCAAACCCACAAGAGGGATTAGATGGTATATTCTGAGATAGCACCACTGCTACTAGTGCATTTTAAATTGTTTTTAATGTTTAAAGAAAGCCATTAGTTAAAAAATGAAAACAAAGAAAAACCCCCAAAACAACCACGCTTAAGATTTTTAAGGAAAAAAATTATCTTTTGTGCCTCTTCTTAATCTTAATTATAACTCTCAGCTGCCTTAGATGAACACTTGATACCAGTTGGATGTCCTGAGTGTGTAGGGGGACTGAATTTGGGGTACAGAACCAACTCTATCCCCAAGGTCTCCATGAGCAACTTCAGAGATTAGCTTTGTTGTGATGTGAAGAGCAGGGTCCATGAGGGTTGAGTGTGTCATTTGGAAAGCATGCTCTCTTCCAGGAGAGAAGTTCCCAGAAGCTAAGCACCTTTCTAAGCTAAGACCCCAGGGAGACCATCTGCAGGCAGCCTGAAAGCTGCCAGTATATTGACTGGAGGATGGGAGATGATA
Organism: Todiramphus chloris collaris; assembly: GCA_025345505.1. Lineage (NCBI taxonomy): Eukaryota > Metazoa > Chordata > Aves > Coraciiformes > Alcedinidae > Todiramphus > Todiramphus chloris. The sequence goes on from JANVCC010000261.1 coordinate 7,105,384, forward strand.
AATTAGAGCTGGATTTTCATCTGGTCGTAGTCAAATAGTGGGGGGGGAGTAGAAATGTGCAGGGAAATGATACAACCAGGCCAGACAGATACTGCAGATGTCAACATTTCATAAGATTCTCGTATATTTAGCTTAAATTATTTAATGAGATGTTCAGTTAAACATCTGATGTCATAGGATTCTCATCCAAAACTGAAGCATTGAATTAGCATTTCCTGTTTATGCAGATGCTCATCTTAAATCAAATGTATTCTCAGAGGACTGATTCTGCATTAGACATGTTACTATATAACAGGCAACAGCACAATGTATTTAAGAAGTTCACGAGTTTAAGAAATGCTTTCTGTATATTTCAGATTTAACTTGAATGCAAAGCATCATTATTCCTGCAGCACACTGGGTGGAAGGAGATACCTGATGCTATTTTAGCAATTCTGGATGGCTGAATAGATTTGGATAAAATGAAATGGTCACTCATACCACTCCCAACTTAAACCTTGGTCTTCAAGGTCAGTTCATTAGAAACACTGACATTACTTCAACTTGCCATCGTATTTTTATTAATTTCCTAGATTTTGATCAAAAATGGAAATTCTTAATCCTATCCAAACCGTCCTTTAAAGTTGTTGTTTAATCTATGTGATAGATATCTGAGAAATGTTCTAGTCCTTCTGGGAAGTCCATTCCTTCCCCTTTTTAAGCTATTAGCTCAAAGTCAGCTCTCTCAGGAAAATGCAAAAGATAGTGAAACATGGACTCAAAGGCATTCTGAAGGCTGCTCTTTTAAAGGCCTTTTCTCTTATTTTCTATTTATGAAATACAAATCCATCATAACAGGAATCTGTAGCTTCCTAATATTATGGTGTCACAGACATATGGGAAGTCCATTTGGACCTTAAAGGGAAATAGAATGAAAGAGATGGATCCCACACAAATTATCTACTATGGGTGGTCTGAATGACACATGGGCTAGGTAATATTCACAGCTAAGTCAGAGATGTCAAACTAGTCAGGGAGGTCTTCTAAAATGCGTTTAAATTAATGTCTAAATCAATCAAAGTTTCTAAGTGGGCATATTTCCCATCAGCTGGCTGTGACTTTTTTGACTAGTTTTACTCAGAGAGATTAAAATTCAGTGGGATAATTTGTGTACGCAGAGCTGTAAAGACCAGCTCAGCAACTTTTACTTGTAACTTCAAATGAAAAAAAACCCTAGGATTGAAACTCATTTTGTGGTAGAAGGTTTATAACTGTTTTATCATAAACTTCTGGCTTAAGGGACTGCAGAAGATAAGGAAATGGAAAATCCTTACATGAACTCTCTCCTCCATGAATGCTTACATATGCTTGCAGACATCTCTGAGTGTCCTCCAAAGCCAGGAAAACAATAATCTGTTACAGCAAGATTCAAAGGAAGAGGGCATTTTAATGAAAAGCAGTGCTTCTCCACCCAAATATAGATTCACTACTCTAGAAATAAGTAAATTTTATTCCTCAGGTGTCAAATAGGTGGAAGATTTGTTAACATTGTTATGTAGTGTACGGGCCCATTACGTTACATTATTGAACACTACTTCTTATTTCTTTAGTGCACCATCTGTTCATAACACTTTCAATAATTGGCTCCCATGGATAATATTAGGGTATAACAGAAAGGGAGGTTTGCTGATAATTCCCAAGGACATTGTTTTAAACAGTAATCTGATATACAGATAAGAAAGCATCAACATTTATCAGCTGGGAATAAGGTAGTGTACTTGGCTGGATAATTCTTGCAGAAACTGTTTTTCTCTAATGTGACACCTAAAATAGACCATGTGCACTGGAAAAGAGCCAAAATCTAAGACAAATTGTGAGATGTTGACATTTGTCAGAAATTCTGTGATTCAGTGTTATAAACGTAGTAAAAAAAAAGAAAGCAAAATTTAAATTTTTAGCCACAAAAAATCAGTTATTCTTTGAAAACTGAACAGAAGATAACGAGTTTTAATTGAAGGAAAAGATTGGATAGCTTAAACCATGTCCACAGAAAATCACTCTTGCTTACAAACAGTAACAAAAATACAAATATTGTCATTCTGACATGGTCAAATTATTCTATTTCTTTCTTTTAGTGTATTGTGTTAACATAGACTTTTGTGTTTAGCTTAATTAGTTGTTCTACTTTCTAGAGGCTAAAGATTTTATATAGTTCAATGATATTCAATAAGAAAAGAAGTAAAGCCTTCATGTGGTTTCAGTCTTATTATCCGAACATTGAATGTCTCATTTTGCTTGACTTCCAGCTTATAAATCGAACAAAAATAGCACAATGGTTATCCACAGAGCATGCTGTTGCCGAGTTCATTGTCATTATAAAATAGATGGCCTAGTTTGTGAGTAAGAAACAACAAAAATGTCATTTTAAATACACATGAAGCTGCTGCTTTTTAACCAGATGAAATTATCCCACAGAAAACTAAACGAATCTGTACGCTTCTAAAGCAACACACAGAATATCATCAGATATATCCTACCACTTACTCTATAAAATATTGGTTTAAGATCTCCAGAAAGCTAAGTCTGCAAGGTTCCTTCAAGTTCCAAAATGAGTCACATGAGGGGAAAAAAAATCAAATTCAAATGAGCATAATGAAATATTGTACTGCAATTATCTACCATTTCCAGAAAAGAAGGACAGCTTTTTCTCTGGGCTTATCCAAGACTATAGAAGAATTCTTAGGAGATCTAAGAGTCACCACCAACTTCCCTTACTTTTCTGCATTCACAATGGTCTTTGTGCCCTGGTCTTCAAGAGTATAGCACATCATATACATGAAAGAAATAAAACATCCACACCTAGGAGAGGATGAAAGGAATAAGTCCTATGTTCCAACTAGAAGTCATTGTTTAACACGCTACTGGAAGGCACTCAGATACCACAGTAGAAAAACATGATGTATTATAGAGCTGTCTATATTAACTCAACAGTTGAAGGATACATGGAGATTTCATATTAAAATATCACAAAAATCAGTTTTGTAAATTGCTCAGGCTTCAAATTTAGCCTGAAACTCTCTGAAGGAAAATTCATATTATCTATGATGCCACTCAAAGTTAAGCTTGATTATCTCTGAGATTTCAGACCAACCAGAATGTAGTATAAATGACAAATAAAATATACATACATAGAACGAGAACTCAGAAAGCCATTTATTAGATAAAAGTGTTGAGAGATGGAATGCACTTCCTATATAGCTGATGCAGCTAAGTAGTATAAACGTATTTTTAAAAAGATATATATAAAACTGGGGAGACTAATAAGTTAAAGACATGAATCAAGTCTGGGATTTTATGCATCCAGCTGCCCTCTTCAAAAATAAATATTCTTATTAATGTGACTACTGTGTTTTTTTCTTTAACGTACCAAGAGGCCAGCTTCATATTACCAGTTTGGAAGACAAAAGTATTTCTATCACGATGTTGACAGCAAGACTCACCAAAATGTTCCAAATAGCCATAAACTTATTAGCAGCATGAGATGAACAGGGAATAAAGCCTCAAAGTCTCCCTCTACACATATACATGAATGTGCATTTATGAGTCTGTGCATATGTGTGTGTGTATAGAATACATATATATTTGGGGTTTTTAATAGTCCTTCATGACACAAGTAATGTCTATCCCACCAGAATGGGAAGCATGATTTTTTCAATAGATTCATCATAGTGCATTTGAGCAACTTCTGATTTTAAGAAAGAGTAAGCTCCAGCTAAACCTCTCCTACAGTGAAAGGATTTATCCTCTCTTCCAGGTTGGTTGTCCCATGTCTCATAATGCTCAGCTTTCTGCTGCAATTTTTGTTCTGTCAGAAAATGGTTAAGATTTTCTTCCTTTGTTTGGCCAAGACAGTTTTTGCAAAACTGCAGAAAACCTAATTAGCTGTTGGACACCTTCCACTGCAAAATACACTTGAAACTAAGCAACTGATGCTAAAGATTTAGGTGTGATCATCACATAGTGTTATTTCTGTAGGAGATGAGATTGAAAAATATGAAATCTTATAAGGACCTGATGGGGACAGGATACAGAAGGAGCACTTCATATAAAAACCTCCAGAGAATAATCTGTGATGGTGCTTCTCACACATGTATTTTTATTCCTGGACCTCAATACAGCCTTTATCCACATAGGGGAAAGGGTTACATGCGTGTACATGCAAATATCTATGTATATGAATACAGACACATAAGCACAGACATATGCATGAGAAACAATATATATGAGAAACACAGTAATTCAATAGACAAAATGTTTGTCTGCCAGCTGGAGGGGCACAGAGCTATTGTGCAAACACTGGCACAGACATTTTTATACAACACTTTGCACAAAAAAAATAAACATAGGAAATGAAATCCTGACTCTGGTAGTAGTAACTATTGATGTAAGTATGTCAGGATTCTGCCTTTGGGTTTGATACCTATTTAGGCTCACTTGTTTCTTCTAGCAGATGTGCTAGCACATAACCATATGAATCTGAATCAGAAGAGGTTTTGCTTTATAAGAGAGCTGTGGAACAGCAGCAGCAACATGGAATTTCACTGGCTTTGTGAAGTACTACAAAACTTGTATAAACTATGTATATCCTGCTCTTTTGAAACACAATACAAAATCTTTTGCATTTGAATTAATTGGTATTTAGAACTGGTGTTCATCCCCTCACAAACCATGCTATTAAAAGTGCAGATACCAAAAGTATATAAACCATAACCAATGTAACATAGCAAAAAGACCAGAGTTTAATTCCATGATATGATTGGGTGGTGAGACTAAACAAATGCACATACTTTTTTGGCACTGTAATTAGATCACTGCAATCTTTGCCTCAGGAGATTTTAAGTGCTAGGTTTATAAAGGCATTGAAAAATCAGAAAATTACTGGGGGGTGGGTGGGTGTGTGTAAAGCCTGCTAAATATGAAGAAGGAGACACATTCCCAGTGGGGAAACCCCACCCTGGAAGAAGCTGGATGCCAACCCACGAAGTGCTGCCATGTATTGAGCTGAACACATACACTTAATCACCAGACCTGCTGGACTCGAAATTCTGGGTTTGGTTAAATCTTGCTTCAGCACAGAACAACCATTCTTCTGATCTTAAACCTGTTCTCTTTTTTTGTGCATTCTGAGGGAGGCATGACAAAGTTAAAAATTAGATCATTTGTATTATAGTTCATTGTTTTATTCATGAAATAACCAATTATAAGGGTTTGACTTCTGTCAAATAGAAAACAGGGGCTGTTCCTTGAATTTATTTTTATTAGGACTCTCCAAGCCATTTCTCTCTGAAAAATTAAAGTAAATGTCTCCTGAAAATGGTCTCTTTTTTTTGTCATTATAGCTAATAATTGTGCTATATTTTCATAATAAGACTTGGCAAAAATTGAGTTTGCATCATTTTCCCTAAGCAGTTTTCTGTGTCATATTTGATAAAATGTACTATACAGAATTTTTACGTACATTAGTTGGAAAGAATGTTGAGATAATGTGTTTATTAAAACCAACATATAGCACTAAAATGTATTTTAAAGGATAGGAAGGAGGAATCATAATTCTTTTCTGTTCTAAAGTGCATTTTTTCTTGTGTAATAGATTCTGGAATTGCTTAATCTCTTGACAAAAACTCTATAAATTACAATACTCTTCTAACAATCACAGGGTATTTCTTTCACTCTCAGGACATTACCACTCTAGTGGGAATTATGGTCACACTTTAAGAGGATTTGATTCAGTAATAGGGCAGTAATTGTGTGTTAATTAAATATAAATTGATTATTTAAAGTGCATGTGCGGAGTTTTAGTGCATTTGTATTAGGTATATAATCTGTAGAATGTGATTGCAATGTTTTGAATGATAGATTGATTACGGGCACCGGTACAACAGAAAATGCTTGAGTGATGCTGAAAAGTGAAGAAAGCAACTGCTTGATGTTCAAGGACACCATGGGAGAAGTGGGTAAATGGATGTTCCCTGGTAAACTATATTTATCATTGGTTCTGATGCTTAATACAGCTATATTAAAGCTTTACCTAGTCTAAGGGCTTGGTCTGCTTTGGTTTTCCACTGTATGAGCAAGCTCTCATAGGAGGAAAAAGATTTGAAGAAAAGGTGTAATTTCTGCCTCCTCATACCCTGGGATTATACACACTGGGGCAAATAGGAGCTTCCCAAATAAGGTAAATTCATGATCTGTCTATTCTGTGATGAATAGCCAGTAAGGACAAGTGATGGCTTTTTTCTTTCTTTAAACATTAGGTCTAGCATCCTTTATAAATTCTGTTCCATATCTGCTTGATCAGAGACTGGATGAAAGCTTAGGTTTCACAAGAAAATATACCCACTTTAAATTAATCAGCAAGATTTTTGCTGGTTTGCCATGGGCTACACTGGGAGAGAATATATTGTCAGGAATGGCTTCTGTTCACAGTGTGAGCTACAAACCAGGCTGAAATAATTTCACATGTTCATTACTTTGCAGAACTCCATGATTTTTGGGTGCTGTGTTAGCTGAGTCAGCATGCTTTGTGTGTAGGTGTGAAAGATTCTTTTACCAAGAAAAACAGAAACCAAAACATTACAGAAGGAAACCAAATGGCAGTATGTGCTAGTGCTACCATAATAGGTATTCCAGTAAAAAAAAATGCTTCTGATTGTATCATCTTTCTGGATTAGATATGTAAAACTCATTCAATCTATTTAATTAAATATCCACCAGAATAAAACAAAAGAAACAGAAAATCCCTTTGGTATTTTTTCTACATTGGGTTCTCGGAGTCTATGGTAAGAACTTCAGGGTTTAAATATGTAAGAGCCTTAGACTATGGGGTATTATAGCAGGAATGAAAATTACTCTAATACCATTTGGACAATAGCAGCTGGTTTTATCTGCGGTGCCAGATTTATTTTTGGCACCATTCCTGCTGCTTCATGTGTGCAGACCCAGAGGGGGTGAAGATACTGAGTTTGTGTGAACTGTCATTGCCAAGGTTCTGCCTTCCTATTGAAAAGGAGGAAAAAGAGCACAGATCTGAACAGACATTGGGCTGACAAGCCTAAAAACCGAAGTTTGTGTATAACAGACAATGGCAGTCCAGGCTTTGGGTATGCAAGTCTGCCAGCATCCCAGTTCAGAAGAGATCAGTGTTGCGGGTGAGAAGCCAGAACAAATCATCACAGTCATGTATCCTGATGTCCTGGGTTATGTTAGGAGGAGTGTTGTCAGCAGGCTGAAGAAGATGATCCTTCACCTCTGCTCAGCACTGGTGAGGCCACACCTGGAGTACTGGGTCTAGTCCTGGGCTTCTAAGAGTGACACAGACTCACTGAAGAGTGTCCAATGAAGGGCACACTGTAAAGAAGATCAAGGGACTGGAGTATCTCACCTGTGAGAAAGAGCTGAGAGATCTGGGACTATTCAGCCTGGAGAAGAGAAGGCTCAGGTGAGATCTTAGCAATGTCTACAAACACCTGAAGGAAGGGTGCAAAGAGGATGGACCCAGCTCTTTCAGCTGTGCCTGGTCACAGAACAGGAGGCAGTGGGCATGAGCTGAAGTGCAGGAGACTCCATCTGAACATTAACACTGTTTTTACTGTCAGGGTGACTGAGCACTGGCACAGGTTTCCCAGAAAGGCTGTGGAATCTCCCTCCTTAGAGATATTAGAGGTTCTACATGGCCCTGAGCAAGGGCATTGGACCAGATGACCTCCAGAGGTGCCTTCCAACCTCAGCCATTCTGTCGTTCTGTAATACAGCTGTGATTCCCAGCAAGGACACTCATAGTAATGACTTTTGTGCCTGGATAGAGACTGGTCTGCATGGAGACTAAATGCCAAAATTCCACATAAAACACTAGTATTTATCACTGTGGGCCAAACTGTGTGCTCGGGCAGCAAGCAAGCTGCAATACCTCATGAATACATCCATATAGCACCACACTTCACGAGACCCTTCTAAGTCAATTATTCTTATGTAGGACAGGAAACCACCAGCTACCCCTTTGTTTCAGAAGCAACAGCCTAATTTTCAATTTAAATTGTTTTGCTGTCTCCTCTCTCCCCTTCTCAGTGATACCAAGGGAGTAGGAACTCCTGCACTAGCTGGTCATACCTAGCACGAACACATGAAGCTACAGAAGAATGCAGAGAGAATATTATTTCTCCCTCCTTCCCAGCAGGACTGCATCTGACCCTGCTAAATTCCAACCTTCAGTACCTGAACTGTTAGATAATGGATTTTTATTTATTTTTAAGGTCACTGACCCCTTAGAAAGAACACAGAAAATGTTGGGCATGTTGCTTTCTCTGAAGTGTAAGTTTCTGATTTTAGAATATGTTATTCATAATTATCAGAAAGGTGGAGGAAAGGCAATAAGAAGAGGCTTGATTTTTGTGGAGAGTGTTTTGCTTTTTTGTTTTTAATTTCAGTATTCTTCCTTCCTCGCAGCTCTCCATCAGCATTACGTGTAACTATGTGACTGGGTGGAAAAATTGTAGCTGAAGGTATGTGACAAGCCAGTTGTGGCGTATATCTTATTCTACTCACTGGATACAAGACAAAGCTCCACTTGAAAGTGTGGAAATTGAGTATTATCTCTACTGTTCAGTAGTGAACAATAACAGGTTCTTCATATTGCAAGATAAGCACAAAAAAAAAAAACCCTGAGAAGCTCTTTATCGGTGAAAAATACCCTAAGAACAATACATGCACATTTGGATAGAAATAGAGAGTGATTACATTTTGACTACAGTTAAGAAAAAGGGCTGCTCTCAAATCCCTTAGAAAACAAAGAAAAAAGTCAGATAAATATATTCTACCAGCAAAACCAGTTTAATCATGCATACTGCCTAATGCTGTTTCGTGGCTGCTGTGACCAGTTTGCAAGGAACCAACTTCTTTGATAAATAACTCTAGAGATAAAATATTGCTGCTGTTTGTGGAGCTTGTTAGTCATATCACAATGTGACACTGATGGCTCAGAGAGATAAAAAGGAAAAGGAAACAGTTGATTGAACAGGTAGTTGTTCACAGCAGTAATTCTACATATGAACATTTGCAAAATTTAATGCACATATACATTTACTCCAAGATATATGTACACAGGCAGTTATACTACACCTATTCACCATGAGAAAAGAATGATTTTCAACACAACTCAACACAAAAAATACGGGACCAACTGTTTACCTCTGAAACAGCAACAGACAAAAATAAAAACTCAGCCTTCCTACCTCCCAATTGTTGAGGTTTTGGGGAGTTATCCTGTTTTCCTTCTTGTCTTAAAGAATGTTTCCATACTTGTTTGTCAGGGAGGTTAATGGCCGTACTTAAGAGGGACAAAAGGCCCTGGCCACAGGGGGAGGGGTCCAGCCAGCCGAATAAAGGGGGTTGGGTGCAGCCCTAGGGGCTCTCCCTTGGTTTGCTCCCTGCATTCGAGGAGGAGAAGCTGCCCTCGTGGTGCAGAGACCTCACCCCCGCTGCATCCCCTGCTGTCTCTCGAGGATCCGCGGGACACCGGGATCAGCTTGGAGAGAGGTCGTCCCTGCTTTCGTCTCCTGCTTTTCTCTTTCTACCCCTGCTATCTCCCGAGGACCCTGCTGGACACCGGGATCGGCTGCCCAGGGGGTTCGTGACGCGGGCTTTCCGTCGGGCATTGCCCCGTGGGGACTGAGCTGGCTCCGGAGCGGCGGGGAGACCATCGCGCCCTCCCTGCTCCCCGGGAGCCCCCGAGAGGTTGGGACTGGGTTCCTGCCGCTGTTTTCCTGTTACTGAAGTAGTTATTGTTGTTTGATTGTCTTGTTATATAGATATTTAGTAAAGAACTGTTATTCCTATTCCTGATATCTTTGCCTGAAAGCCCCTTAATTTAAAATTACAAGCATTTGGAGGGGAGGGGGTTGCATTTCCATCCCAAGGGGGGCTCCTGCCTTCCTTGGCAGACACCTGTCTCTCAAACCAAGACACCAAGGGTCTACAGTATTATATAAGAATACTGTGCCAGGTAAATAAATGTAGGAGTGTGGAAGTTTCCTCGAGTGGGGAAAAGAAATGTTGAAGACTTCACCTTTTTTGGTGAAGGTCAAAGTTTGGTCAGTAGACAAAGGAGGCACAGCTCTGAAAGGAGTAATGACATAACAAAAGGAGCTAATACCTGAAAGACCATCCATTCCCAGTAAAGCATGTGAACTAACACATGTGCAACCCAGTTAGGCTGGTATTAGAAAGAGGGATTAAGATGAGGGATCAAAAAATCCCACATCTCCCTTCCATCTTCTTATTCTGAGATTTGAGACAGTTGTGGAGCTAAAAGCTCCTCACTTTGCTCATGAGGAAGGTACCAATGCTTCTGGTGGATGGGGAGGCCAGTGACCCAAAACATGGCCTATTCTGAATATAAATTATTTTTAAAAAGATTTGTCTAACCCACCATCCAGACATCCTAGACTAGCTATTTCATTCTCATAATGCATATCAGAAAGCACACTGTGATATATGTTATATATCAAAATTAAAGAGGAATGACTCGTAGCAGATTGAAATTTTGGATGGCTCACTTCCCATGCCTGTGGTTTGCAAAATGGGGCTGAGCAGCTCAAAAGATTCCTGTTTTCTCTGGCTCCCTTTGTGCCTAAAGACAAAAATAATTCAGGAAACACTAGGAACATCCTAATATCATTTTTTTCCCAGTATTTACACTTGTACCTTCTTTCTGCAATTAGACAGTGGTCCACATGTACTACTTCTCTCTCAAATATTGTTTTTCTTCCTTCCCACCAAGCAGCACATCATTATTCTTTCTTCACACAGCTAACACTCAGTTGCAGCTCTAGTTCTAGCACTCCCTCACCCCCAATAGATTGCAAACATAAGTTAGACATACCTGGCTGAGCCTATTGAGCTGTTTGTCTGCTCGCCTCCTGCTACTGCATGTACATGTCTGATACCTTCTTAAACTCTGTCCACAGGCTTCCCATACAGCATTCCTGGTCCTCTCAGAAGTCAAGTGCTTAAATATAGCCTTAATCCAGAAGTCTAATAGCCTCCATTTTAGGCCACAGCTGGAATCTCAGAACAGAACATGTGAAAGAATGAAAACCTACCAGCTAGTGTTGAACCTCCCACCTATCTCCGAGTGAAAATTCTGGCCTAGCTTTCTCTTCTACAGGTCAGCTCTAGCATCTCCTAATGCAAACACAGCACAGTGGTGTGTAACCCAGTGATTCATTATCCCCCAAGTCGGAACTCAAATAATCATTTCCTAAGCAGGTAAGTGCCACCATGTGATATAAGAAAAGCTGACATTTAAAAAATATACAAGCAAGGATTTTTTTTCAAGGGTTTACCAGTCAATACCCCCGGAGAACTTGCTTAAATAAAACTGTAGTTTGTAAGTCTATGCTAAATGCTTGTCCTGAGGCCTTATTCCAATCCCATTCATGCTGATGGAAGCAGAATCCACTGAGGCAGAAACAGCAGGCTGGAGTAGCTAAACTTCAGCTATGCTAAAATTCACAGCCTTTTGCAATCTCGCTACTGAAGAAAGAATGAGGCCAATGAAGCCTGGGCTTTCCCTGTTCCTCTCCTGTCAAATTCTTCCTCATTGTATGCCCAAATATTTTCTACTTGTTAACATCTGTTGTGTCTCTTACAGTCGTGCTTTGTAGATCTGGAGGGTATGAACCAAAAGGTTTGACAAATATAATACATCAAAAGCATGAGAGGACCTCCTGCATGCTCAGGACAGTGGTTCAGTCTCATAAAGAATACTAAACTGTTCCTATGCCGTGTCCTCTTCATGCCTTCCACATTAAGCTAGTGCTTGATTTATGTCATGAAACATTACTCTTTATATCCTTCTCTTTTTTTTTTTTTCATCTTATCTAAAGATGTTCTCATTATCCTTCTAAATGCCTGTTTTTCTTTCTGAACTCTATGTCTCAGTAAAATCTTATGGCAGTGGGTTTGACTGATTAATTATGCATAGCATAAAAAGATACTCCCTTTTATCAGTTTGAATTTATTTCCTTTCAGTTTCATCTACTGTCTCATTATTCTTGTCTCATGACAGAGGGCAAATAAGTTTATCTGGTTTTAAAATCCCTTCATATCGTGTGCACCCATTACTATACCCCCATTACCTATAACAGCAAGGATTCAGCATGTCTTGATATTTGGATGTTACCGGCTTTCATTTTTTGTTTTTTAGAGCCCTAAAGCCTTTCTAGTGGATATACAGGCCTTGGCTAACTGGATTACCACTGTGTTTCTAATAGAGATGTTCTGCAGGTATTTAAAAGCAATCCAGGGACCTCAGGATAAAGGACTATCAGCTAAAATTGTTTCTACACTGACCTCTGATCAGCGCTCATCACTCTGTGTTATTAACTTGATTTCTGGAAGCCATGCTCATTCAATGTTGCAGTTTATGTTGCTAATCAACTCTAATTACCTCTACTCCAAACTATTCCTTTTTTACTCTCTTCTTTCATGTGGTTCATTTGCTTCACTATTCTTTTGCCCTTTGCTGAAGTGCTCTGCAAGCACAGAGCAACCATAAAGAGTTAGGGTGCTTTAGATCATATCTCCCTTCCATCTCATTTGACACAGCCATGCAGCATGGGACAATGCATGCTTAGCTGTGCAGTCACCCCTCCCTCATTCTTAGGGTTCATATATCCTTATTGTGCTATGCTTTCATTTTTCCTGGCGAGAAGACGAGCACGCTAATTATGGGAAAGCATAAATCTGATGCACGGTCGTAAAAAGCATCTCTTTTAACAACGGAAAGTCAAGGCTGGTATACAAACCTCCAGGTAGCAATAGCTAACCTTAAACTGTCAGTAGAACCAACAACATCTATTTGATACCATTCCACTAACAAGGCTGCAGTTTGAGCAGAGCTCAATTAAGTCGTGCACAGGAGGGTCTAGTTTACAACTCATTCTGTGCTACTTCTCACCTGTATCTCAGCAGTCGCCCAGTTTGACTACATTTCCTGGCGTCTGATTTCAGTGTTTAGCAATGCTCAGAAGGGCTGTGTGGAGAGAATCCCTCTCCGTGACAAAACAATCTCCTGGATTTTGTCCCCGCGAAAGGAATTAACATGGCAGCCTGTCTTCTTCACCTGGCTATGCAACGGGCAGTCCAGGAAAGACTAGGAAAGTCCAGGAAAGCTAGGAAAGACTGGGGCCACCTGAGCGCGTGGCGGCTGAGCTGCCAGTAAATGGTCCCTGCTGCTGGCTCCAGAGGGGAGCTCGGCTCGGGGTCATCGTCCTCCCAGAAGAGGCCCCGGCCGCGGTCACCGCTTGGCTGACAGCCGCTGCCGCAGGGCACGTGGGGACCCAGAGGCAGCTCCCGGGTGAAGGTGGGGATCTAAGAATCTAAGCCCAGCCGCCCCCAGCCCCTCTGACATCTGAGGACCAGCTGGAACGCGAGGGGGTTTATTTTCTGCCAGATTACTTTACCCTTTTCATGCAACAAAGACATTGAGGTGCTGGAGTGGGCTCAGAGAAGGGCGACAAAGCTGGTGGGAGTCGATAATAAATATTGTGAGGATTGAGTGAGGTATCTAGGACTGTTTGACCTGGAAAAAGGGAGGTTGAGGGGAGGCCTTGTCGCTGGAATCAACTACTTAAAAGGAGGTTGTGGAGAGGTGGGTGTTGGTCTCTTCTGACGAGTCACAGCTGGTAGGACAAGATGAAATAGCATCAAGCTGTGCCAGGGGAGGTTTAGGTCGGACATGAGAAAAAACCTTCTCTACCAAGAGGGCTATCAAAGGCTGGACCAGGCTGCCCAGGTAAGTGTTTGAATTGCTATCCCTGGATGTGTTTAAAAGCTGTCTGGATGTGGCGCTGAAGGACGTGGTGTAGTAGTGGCCCTGGTAGAGTTAGATAATGGTTGGACTTGGTGATCTTAAAGGTCTTTTCCAACCATGGTGATTCTGTGATTCCTGGCATTAGCTTTTTGCTTTATCAACCCAGCTGTTCTTCTGAGCACGTGGCTCTGGTGGAAGGGAAGGAAGCACGGAAAAGAGTATGATAGAAAGCAAATCCTTGCTTTATTGTGACCGTCTTGCTGTAGTTTAATTAGAGGATTTCAGGAAGCCCCAGATTAGTAAATGGAAATCTTTGTGATTTGCCTTGGTAATTATTGAAATGAAATTTCAGGAGCTGAGATAATTCCCAAGGGAAGGTGCATCTGTGCACTTCAAATTAGCTGCTTATATGCTCACTTAGATTCTTTACATGCCTTCCAAACCATGCTGGTGTACTTAAAAGGTATGATCAAGTTGACAGATTTAGAAGGAGGAAATCTTTGTTGGATTACCTTGGCAGAAATTTCCCCACTCTTGTGCTTCCACCCTTAACCACTTTCAGGTGTCAGTTTATGAAGATAATACTTTCCACTGTTTTATTTGGAATGTTTTACATCCCTTATGCTTCTGAGCTAGGGCATCTGTCAATTAGGTGGGTTGAAATGTGTTTCTCTAAGCTTGGGTCTTTTTTATTTAAGTGTCAAAACGCTGCCTTAGTTTTTTGCTATTTGTAACGTTACTATAAAGTACTAATTCTCTACTATTAATTTCAGTATTATGCCAGTATGAAAGTCTGTGAAAAAAAAAAAAAAAACCACACTTTGCTTTGCTGAAAAGTTATATAGTTAAATGCACTTCAGATCAGTTTTAGAGTTGCTGTGGTGTTTCCATGTGAGGGTTCAAGCTGTTAACGAGTGTGGACAAAAGCCTACATGTGGCTGAGGGTTACCCAGGTACAGCTGCTGCTGTTTGCGATAGCTCGGACAATGCCTCTGGCTTCCAGCAGCCCCTCCAGACAAGACTCTCTTGTAGTCCAGTGCTGTATCTGCCAAGCTGTCTTGGGTTTGCTTTTATCCTTTCAATGGTACTGCATGTGAACTTTGAGTTAACTGAACCCCTTACTGAGCATCACTGGAAGCTGGGTTGTGAACCCTTGCTGAGGTCATTTTAAGATATTATTCCTTCATACATCTCCACCGAAGTCTGTATACCTCCCTGTCCCTTGTTTTCCATATAGACACGATTAAATATTTGTGTGTTCCATACCCTACAGGAAGTGTAGGGAACATGAACATTCCTGGCTGCACTCCTAGTATAGCTGAGTCTCAGTCTTGAATTCATAAATAAAAATCCCATGCAAATTAGCTAATTTATTTGCAGTCAGGATGATGCTGGCACTTGTCATAATCATGTATTCTACATTTATTTCTATCTCTCAGCTAGCTTTTTTTTAACTATTCATATTTTTATCTCCTGTTATTTATTATCTTATGGTGTAGCTCAGCTTGCCCATTTCCGTGGCCAAAGCTAAACAGATGATTTATTTGAATGCTGCATCTTCTCTTTTCTTCCATTTTTTGAAGAAGAAAACAAAAAATAAAAGGTAGTCTTTTATCTAATCAATAAGAGATGGCTAGTCTTTCTTAGTCTGTGGAATTGAGATGGATTATTTTTTTTTTCCTCTTCCCCTCCAAAATTCCAATATTAAACTGTAATTTAGAAGATAGGTAAGGAACAGCTTTGATACAGGGATAGCATGAAAACACCTGGAGAAGCACACACAAACTTAATTTTCCTTCTGTCTAAAATACGCAGTAAAATAATAGTTATTATGTCATAGTACTTTAAAAGGTTTGTTCATGATCATTATCCAGCCATTTTACACAGGATGAAAATCCGAGTGAAATGTCTTGACCTAATTCCTATAGAGTCAATGACAATTCTGGGGTCAGGGATAAAATTGCCATGGTACAATTTGCTCCTGCTGACTGGGATACAAGAAGTGTATTCTTAAAAGGAAGCAGTTTCTCGCAATATGTATTCCCTTTAAACTTCTTCAGTTTCCAGAAACAAGCAGTATTTGACTGTGTCTGAGATTGAGGGTGGCCCCTTTTTTCTTTTCACAGACCAGCTTAAAAAATTCAGCTCCTAGACAAAACTGAAGTACTGTTTTTGTAGCAGTCAATGCAGAAACGCATTGGTGGAGGCGATGCATCAAGGCTGGGAAATCTCTCCCCAGCTCAGCTTAGATGCTACCATAAAGAAAAGGGTCATCTGAGCAAGGGATGGGAAACTGGTCCAGGGACACAAGCTTTCTAACACTCAACAATAATCCCTCTCTTTAGTCTTGGACACTTGCTTTACTACCCATCCTTCACTTTCCCCATCTCAGAAACGTTCATGTTTTGCCAAGCAAAAAGCGATAATAGAAGAAATTCTGTGTTACTAGCATCAGTCCTAATCTATTTCTAATCCTAAAAAAAATTCAGCAGAAGATATTTTTGTTTATCTAAAAATGGTAGCCTCAAATGCACACTCAAATGCTTTTCCTTAGATAATGAAAAGTGCCTGAAGTAAAATAAGAGAGAAAGGTCCGAAAGAAAGTGTGTGTGTGTGTTGGTGGGGGGGTAAGGCTGAATCTGTGGCTCTGTTTTATGAAGAACATAATTATAGTATACATTTTTATGGTTTGACCTAATTGCAGTTTTGAAAATGGCTTCCTTATCACTGAAAACTAAGGGAATGTGAACATGCTTGTAGACCTTTGTTCTTTTATTGAAAGATTTATGTTGCTAACCTTCGAACAGTGGGTGATATATGGGTTCAGATCTTTACTGACAAATTCCAGGCTCCCTGAACTCTAGAAGTTGGAATGCAGGTATAACACCACATACAACTCACTTATCAGATTTCTCAGCATGAGGAGAACTTAAATAAAAAAACATCATAAAAGGATATCAAATGGCTGTGACCTATAACCACCTCTGCAAGCTAAGAATGGACTTGATCTGTGCATGCTTTGCCTGTCATATAGAAACTGCTAACCAGACAGAAAAAGGAACAATGACATGTAAAGAAAATATTCTAGGGAGATAATATTTCAGACATGAAAGACAAAATAATGTATGATAAGCATTAGAGGCATTAGGGACACTTTTCCTGCTTAGGCAAAAATACAACGTTCTATTTAGCAGACAAAAGCTGTAGAGAACTAATGCATTTAGGAAACTCCAGTCCTTGTAAATTCTTATTAGAGCAGACTGAGGAAGTAAATGAAGCCAACCTATCAGCAGTCTTAAAAATCAAATGTGCAAGTAAAACAGTAAGATCAAGTAAAGGTCAGATTTTATGGCAAAAATCAAGGATTAAATCATGGGAGCTGTCATCATTGATGGTATCATATATTTCCTTTTTAATACAAAGCATGGTCATGGACTGTGTTTCTGTGGTAACAGGAAAGGTTGACATCAGAATTATGATGTAAATGAATGGATCCTCATATACCTTCTGATTCACAGTCAGTGAAGGATGCGCATAAGGAACTTAGATGTAACTTCTCCAAGAATATCATTAAAAAGAACAAAGAAGAAAGGGTCTATGCACTGACAGAGGGCTCTGCACATTTTTTGACAGGATAGCAATAATGAGAGCAAAGCAAGCTGTTCTCTGGTGTGCTTTCTTTTTCATTTCTCTCCCTCATGTTCTCACTTTACTTCTCGTTCTGCTATCTTTTCAGATTATTTTGTTAGGTGTAAAATATTATAAATACAGTTGAAATAGATTACTTGATACAAGGAATGAAATATTGATTCTGGGTAAAGGGAATGCCAGTTTCTTCATAAACATACGTGTATCAATAGCTGTGTTGAGTGCAAAGCACACTGATATATAAGCGAGGACAAAATGTCCTTGAAAGTAAAATAGTTGGAAATGGCCTAAGGACTGGTACAGAGATGATGCTGGTTTTCACTTGGAAACCCCATCTTTCTATGCTTGGATGAACTTGTATTTGTTTGCATCTCTTTTTTCAAGCCAGCTATTATGCCGAAAGTAGCTCTGAATGAATGACATTGTGGGGTTCCATATCTATTCTCTCTGTGATTTCCAGATCAAATGCATATGGCTTACAAGCATAAAGATTATTTTCTAGCTGCCAGAGGTCTACATTCAATATGGGATCAGAAAATTAAGCACTGTTCTTTCTGGACCCGTGTGAAATGTTCACAACAAAATGCCAAACCCTTCAAAAGCACAGGTCACTGCGTTTTCAGCTGATCTTGCTTCCATGGTCTTGTTTTCAATTAGAACTGCAAAGATGTTATTTTCTCCTGTGTCAAGACTTAAGAGTGGCACAACACTTAAACTAGAAAATGAGAATGGATGAGAATAATCCTGAAATCTGCTATATTGAAATGCAAGGTGCTCAAATGGAGATCTGACCTTGTATTTTTACTGTGGAAGATCTAATCAACACTAGTCTCTTCAGAAAAATACACAAAGTATTTATTAAAAAGTGTCTGAATATTTTCCATTCTAAGATTTTTTTCTTGTTTTCTGTTACTTTTTATAGTGTTTATAAATGATCGTTCCCTCATTGCTCTGACAAAAGCTGTCCAACTGGAGCTTTGAAGAAATTTTGATAAGTTGTGGCTATGGAATAGGATTAGCCTTGTTCACTATTCTGACTTTTTACTATATCTGTATATATAACATGTGTTTTGGCAAGCCTGAAAAAGCCCATGTGTATGTCCCAGTGAAGAAATAAGATATGTTTCACCTACTAGCTTTACATGTTCACATGACCCCTTCTGACAATGCAGAGTGAAGTGTGAGACCTGAGGCTATGGTTTCAACAGAAGCCTCAGTCCAGAAGTTTCTTCTGTTAAGGCAGCCTTTTGAACCCAGAATAGTTCAGTGAAGCCTTGCAGGCATATCATAATTAGTCTGTTCAGAAAAAAACTGGGAGAGTTCAGGTCTATATTTTAAATGAAAATGTGTCATAGACCCAGACTAGAAGTAAATACAGGATTAAAAGTGAACAGGTTGAGTAAGGATGCACTGGTTTTACTTTTAATCCTTCTTCCTACTGTAGCTACACTTGTGTTTCTTAAATTCAATAGATATTTTTTAATAAAAGAGGGCTTTTTTAATTCACATTCATATGAACTTTTAGATTAATTAGCTTTAGCCATCTTTACACCTTGCTGCTGGTTCTCCTCTACTAGTCCAAGAAGTCAACATTCAGTCATATATACTAACGATCAGGCAAACTATTTCGTATTTGCACATGAAAGAAGCTGTTCCACCTTTGTTTACATGCACCACAGTGAATATACAAATGGAAGCAAAATCACATAGCTTAGGTGAACAATTACCACCACCCAAGAGAATTCTCATTCAGTATGTGCACTGTAAATGCTAGGAGTAAAAGGATATTGCAAAAGAAATCCATTGAAGAAATTCAAATAATGACCACAGTGGAGCAGATCACAGGATCACTTCAGGAATTCCATGAACCAAGACAAAAATATCTTACATTTATCTAATAAATTAATCATCATGAAGAGATCATTTTGAAGAGGAGACATTCTCACCAATTGAATGTTTCCCAAAAAGAACAAACGTGTACGTAACTCATGAGTGTGTGATGCCTGAAGTTCCTGGGAAATGCTGACACAGTTTTTTCCCAAGTGAGATGTTGAGGTTTTCTACATTATTATTTTTCTTGATATCAAATGCCACCAATGACTATGGCAATTAGCAGTGAGTTGCACAAAGAAGAAATTGCATAATGGTCAAGGATCCTTAGGGTGATGAAGGGACAATCCTGAAGGGACAAGCCCTACAATAGGCATGTCACACAGCAGCAACTTGGCTGATACCCTTCACCATGCAATATTTCATCTCTGTATATCAGTGTGGACTGGAACCAATTTGCACAATCAGACATTAATCATCAAGTTTATAAAAATGGTCCCCAAAACCACACTAAACATAACTTCATACTTTCCTCTACCAAACATTGTTAAGAGGGCAGTCAAAAATATCTTCTCACTGCACTTGCACTCTATCTCAGTTATGTTACATATAGAGATGTGATGAAAAATCACCATCTATTTATATGCAAGTTGAAGAAACATGCTTTGGCCATGTACTCTAAAAGCAGCAGATGCCATCTGCAATTAAAATTATGTAAATCTGTTCAGCTGAGGAACAACTAAGAAGCATTTCTAGAAGCACTTCTGATGACATTTCATAATGAAAGAATGTGAGGTCTCTGTGTCATTTATTTTAAGCTTAGTCCTGCAGTCACATTGTCCTGTTATTGCAGGGAAAAGTAGAGAAAGTATTTATTTGCAGTCATGTATTATAGCTGTATCTGTATATTTATAACAGGCTGATTTTAAAAAAAGTTTGTGTTGGATGACCATGCCAGTTAAGCACAATTCAAAGTTCCCAACCTCTACTGAATGCAGTGAGAACAATTGAAATCCTGTTTTTCTAAAAGGAAGATGGGAGAAAATATAATCCCACCACAACATTTGCTCTTCAAGCAAATTTCGCTTTCCCAGTACTCAGCTTTAAATGGCCCTGAAGGCAAACACATCCACAGTGTTTCAGAGGAGGAAGAGAGGATGAGTTTCAAAAGTAACAATTCAGCAAGGAAAAAAATTTATTTCTGTCCCACGCTTCTCCTGGAAAAACCCTCCCATTTTGACATCCATGCTGTTTTAGCAAAGGTTTATACCACTTTCATTTACTGCTGTAATTTCTCCAGGAAAGAGGGCTCAATATATTTAAATTGTGCATATTATGACGAGAACTTGGAAACTGTGAGCATTTCACCAGTGGAACATCTTCATTACCTGTCTTCCACACTGACAAGAGGTCTTTCATTTCCATGACATGCCGTTTTGTAATGAAGATAGGGAGTAGTCTGAAGTAGGACAACTTGCAGTTGGCAAAGCCTTGAAGTGACAAAGTGGCCTTCAGGAATGAAATTATAATCTCCTTGCCTCATGCAAATAAGGGAGAGTAATCCTGGATTCTGCTGAAAGCTGATCATCCAACAATAACAAGAGCTGAAGCCCTGGATATCCATACAAGTATTAAATAGAGGCAGAGGCAGATATGCCAGATCTCCTCTAGCTAGGATCGTATCACTTGTTTCATCCAGAATGATTCTGAGCCAGCTGCTTTGTTGTAACTTCTGCCAAACCCTGGGGGGAAAAAAGCCTCAAACATTGATTTGGAAGAATTAGAGACATGAGGTAGGAAGATTTATCTGCACAGAGACAAAACATACTGCAACTTCATCTTCCTCCTGAGTGCAATCATGCTTTCCTTCATTTGTGAAGAGAAAGAAGAATGTGATGAAGACCATTAGGACCCTTCAAGAATTATGTTTAAAACTGAGCAAAGGCTCAGCACTATAATTTGAAGGTCTTCATGTCCAAAGTCAGTGAAACAGTGTCAAATTAGTCCTGTTGATTTCCTACCAGCAAAACATTCTAGAGGCACTAAGGAAAATGTCTTCAACCTCCTCAGAAGGAAACTGTTTATGAAGTATTTCCCATCATTGATTGCCAAACAATTCAGATTTTCACGTCAGCTGTCAGAGTTCCAAAAATGATGTTTCTTAACCTCCTTTAATAAAAATCTCCCAGAATAGTTTTCTGGAGGAATCCACAGAACACACTGTGATTTAAATGTAAAATTATGCTTTTAATAAGAAGAAAAATACAATATTGTTAAATTAGCTTGGTAAATTCACAGTTTGAAAGTTAAGGTGGTAAAATGTAATAGTTGTCCCTATGCTTCCAGATTACAGCATGAAATTTTATTTCCAAGCTGGAAAAAATTTCAGGTACCCTAAGTTACCCACGGAAGAGCAACTGGCAGCAAAATTTTGAGATGAGGGCAGTTAAAAGATTTCCAGTCAACAAAAGTAATGAAATACCCATATGTCCAGACTCACTGAAAGTATCCTCATTTATTCCTGAAAAGAGCATTCCCTGGGATGCTCCTAGCACTCAAGGCAATGTTGACTATATATCAAGAATAAAAATCTCTGAGACTCAGTTTCTTACTAAACCCAGAAACTGAAAGAGAAATCTGGGTGGAGTAGAAACTTAGAAGTCTCTAAGCTACAAGCACAAAATCTCTTCTGAGTGTGATGTACAATGAAAGCCTTGCCTTCCAGGTAGGATTCAAAAGATACCTCCTTACAGCTGAAGACTACCATCCGTTTTGTCAGGGATTTATTAAAACCTGTTTGATGCACTTCTTCCTTCTAGTAAATGCATATTCTTTCATCAAAAAGGAAAAAAAAAAAAAAAAAAAACCAAACTCATGGAGAATTGTATACCAAAGCTAGTTCTTCAATTCTGTCCCTTTCAAGTTGTTACCCAGATTGACAAGGAGGTCAGCAATGCACTGAGCGATGCGGCAGTGATTACGGCAAAGCACACTGAAAGTGCTATGACTGTCAGTGCCTTGACAGCTCTGGATCACATTATGGTCTTTAACAGTTTCTATTAGCACTGAGCTCAGTATTTCACCACTGGCTTTTCCTCAGCTGAGTCTGGCATAGATTGAAAACAGTTCTGATGTAAAGTTCTTCCCAGATCTCAGACAGAATGCGGTGTTTGAAAATAAATAGAAACAAATGTATTATTTGTCCCAGAGGACCGTGTTCTGCTTGTGCAGAGACAGACTGCTCAATCTGAAGCCAATCAATTTTTCCACAATATAGCTGACAATTTTCCCCATAATCGAGCAGCACTCCAATCAGTCAGTAAATAGATTCATTCAATGTTAACCAAACAATATGGCACCCAAGAATTGTTCTGATTGAGATTTTATAGATGCTCTGACAGGGCCAAGTGTATGCCAAGTCTTGAAGAGATTAAAAAAAATATCCTTAAAACTCCAGATTCCTGTCTTCGGCACATTAGATAAAGAAGGTATAAAGCACTGCTACATTAGTACTTTAGGGAAAGCAGGCACATAGCATTGCTAACTGTCAAAAGGCTGCTTTAAAGCCAACCAGCTGATGGGCAACGTGACCTATTAGAGGAAAGGCTTAGAAAAGAAAAAAAAAGCCTAAACAGAGAAGAAATTTGCAAAAGCTCAAATCGGTAATACAGGTACACATGCTATAAGAGAAACCCAAATCATGGCGTTATTTATAAAACATAATCCTGCTTACCGGTGGGTTTATTCTGGTTTCTCTGTGTTATGAGGGCCTTCACTTCTGTCTGGTCAGGCAGCATTATCATCTAACTTAAGCTGACTATGCTGAGAAAATGTTGTTCCTTAGCATCTGACTTTCTACTTGTTTGTTAAAAGTGACACTGTTTGCCCTGTGTGTTATTTTTTACCACTGATGCTGTTTCGTCTTTAAAGTCTACAAATGGATTCAAAGGAATATTCAAATCTCAATTTCAAAACCCAAGTATTTTTAAACTTTTTTGTTGCTTTCAATGACCAATGCTTTATAATACTCACTCAAAACAGATGTCATGGATAAAAAGATAGTAATGACAGTCACAAGAAAAAGAAAAAAGGTAGAAAGGGTAAAGAAATTGGTTCCATGTTGAAATAATTAATCACAGAGTGCTTAGAGGCGTACCTTATATTACTTATCTGTCAGTTTTTCATATAACAAGAGTGGCTGCTCAAATTACAATTAAAATGTTATAATTCCAAGAATTTGAGTAGCTGGTTTGGGGGGAAATAAAAATAAAAGCCCAGGACTTCTTCATTTCAGTTTGTTGAAAACAGTTTCTTTTCAGATTTTCATTTATCCTCCAGCATGAAAAATCAGTCTTTTATATCACCTTTCTCAGGAGATAAGCTCTTAATGTTCTATGTTTGTGGGCTTTTCAGCTGCCTCTTGAATAATTTGTTATATTTTAAACAATTCTGTCTGTGCTTAAAGCACAGATGAAGACTTTTTGTATGGGTCTAGATCAAGGTTCCAAAATTCGAGTTTGATTACAACTTCCTCGAATCTCTGCAGGAATCCAAAGGTTTTTCTTCCAAAATGATGATTAGGTGTCCATATATATACATATTTATACATCCTTATCTGTATTTTATATGTGCAGATACATGCAAAGAAATTCTTTTTATTTCAAACTAGTGGAAAAATGTGATCTATAAATACAAAGTTTGACATAACTGTTTTACTCTGAGACCTTATGTACGTTCTAAAACCTTAAAAGTTCATCTCTAAAGCTGGTGGACAATGATTTCAGACTATTATTTTTCTCATCTTGTCCTCTTCTGCTGTACTCCAGCTTTGACAATTTCTGGATCTATATTTATTATGGACACTTTGAACACATCTGCTCATGTCTTCAATCAATTCTTGTCTTTAGCAAATATTTCCTGTGTTTCTTTTAACATTATAGTTGTTCATGTGCTTTTCAGGTTGGTAGCATCAGGCTAATCAGTCCTTCTCTGAAACTTTTCCTGTGTGCATAAAAAGGTGTATGTAGATGTATAATTGAGTATTAATGGCTAATGAAAGCATTCCAGACAAAATGTTGGAGTAAATATTCTCTGTGTGATGCAGATGCTGGTATGCAGTCACTTCAGTAATGTTCAAGGAATCCTCCTACCCCACCGCCACTGCTGTAGAATCTGTGAACCTCGTAATTACATCAAAAAGAATCCTTTTCTCTTAGTCATCTTCTTTCTTTTTATTTCTTTCCCATACCTCTCTTACATGTACCAGATACTCTTTGCAAATACCACCCTTTTCCACAGACTTTAATTTTATCTTGCTGTTCTGCTGCCACCTCATTAAGCATATTTTACAGCAAGCAAGATTTCCTACGTTCTAATCAAAAGCAGCATAAACATTTCTCAAAATTATTAACACGTTATTGGTATGCAACCTCACTTGATTTTTCAGTCAATTTTATGTCATGATGGTGAGCTGATCAGGAAGAGAACAGATAATAATTTACAAGCAAGACAGTGGCTAATGCTGTTCAGAGCTGATTCAGGTTCTGGGTCAGTCCCTGATGTGTGCAGCATTCACAGTCATGCACGGCTGCTTCAGCATAAATCAATCATTCAACTGAGATTACATGAAACTGCTTCTTTATAAGTTATTCCACATTTCAAGATAAAATGCCATAACATTATTTTAAACTCAGAGGCCACATATTATATATAGCATTAATTAGTATAATACCAGATAACATGAGGTGATGAGCAAATACAAGAATGCAGTATTGGCATGGCTCAGCACAGCAAACTCTGACATCTGTTTGGCAATATTTTGCACGTGTAAATTCTGCAGCTCTGTCTGTTTGTATTTAATGAACTTGTCTGGAAATTCAGAGTACCTAACTGAGAGATTATCTAAAGTAACAGCACAGCAGCAGTCTGTTTTAATTTAGGCTGTCTGCAAGCTACTGCTATGAAAATTAACAACTCTTAAGTGTGTTAAATAATCCCTGGCCTTCGTAATAATTGAGCAGGCTGGAAGAAGTCATACAACTTGTATTATCTTGTTCTCAAACACCAGCTGATTTTTTTTTTTCCCCTTGAATATTGATTTGGAGAATTAAGCTGCCTGTACTTAGATATGTCAGTCTGGAAGGATTTTAAGGACAGCTAGCAAAGTCCTAGAGCTACCAGTTTAAAGGTAGCAACATCAAATAGGATTTATTTCATAGTAACAGGCACAAACTATTTTTGTACCTCCTGGGCGTTTCCCAGAGAGGGCAGTTGGGACAGAAATTAATTGCTCTTCTGCCTATCTATAGGGTGCTGGGTCAAAGAGTAGTGGCTGACAAATGCAGCCAGCTTCGGTTGTATGAGGTCTGCCCAAAAATGTTCTGTATGTTTTGCCACAAATTGTACCTAGTACTGCTTTCCCCAAGCAATTAGCTGCCCAGTACTAATTAGATCAGCCATTTTACATGGCTCTGGAGCCAGAGCAAGGGTGTCATTGCGGCAGCAATGCAGGTTTGCTGAGCGCTTACTTGGCACTATGTTACCACCTGACACTGGGGCCAATATCGTGCTCAGAACAGAAGGGAGAAGACAGCAAGAGGAGGTGACCCCTGGCCCTGGAGGTATCACAGAACCTTATTATCCTCAGGGATGCTGTTGCTATAATGCCAAGAAACACCAGGTGAGCGTAGCATCTCCTGGTGCCAGGCAGGGCTGACACACAAGTGTAACGCATGGTTCCAAAAGTCTTGCCTTCAAAGCTTTAGAGAAATACTGCTGGCAAAGTGCATGTGTCACACACACAGATTCTGAAGCATGAATGTGAAGCAGCAAACCTCAGGGAGGATCTCCATTATGGACAAAAACACTGAAGCTTTGAGCCTCTGGAAGGAACGAGGTGGATGGTGCTCTGCCATTGCTCAGCTCCTCCGAGCTAAAAGAACTGTAAGCTTCCGCAGGCGTGTATTATCTCATTGTTCTGCAATAGCTCTTGATGGGTGGGCAGTCTTGTTTTCTGGTGACTTCAAAGGGTCAGGAGGTGATATCGATTTTGGGAGAACTAGAGCCGAGGTGAGGTTATTTTCTATTTCTTTGGCACTGAGACTTTGCTTCTTTTTCTTAGAATCTCAATTTTGAATTCTCTGGTAAGGTATCTAGAGACTGGAACAGACATTTATCATATTGTTTTGCTGAACAGAAAATATCCAATAAATGTGTGCATTGTCATGATGTAAGGAGTGGTTGAGGAGCTTGATTCCTGGGATATAAATACATACGTGGATGGATAGGTAACCATGGGAAGGTGGAAGAAATCCATCCTTGTCCAGTCAGTTTCCTGGATTACTTCTGTAGCTCTCATTAGGCAGAGACCATTACAGATTGATGGTGCTGATGACAGCTCTTGGTGTGGGGTCTGACCAGAATGAGACCTTGGGAAGAAAAAAGTTTCTACCTCTTTCCTTCAGGTTCTGCTCAGCAACAACTAATATCAGAAATGTTTTCTTTCTGTGTTCATCAGTGAAGTTGGATGAAAATTTTGCACTTTAAAGAACCTTATATGCACTCTGTACTTACATGACTGAAGATAACAGTCTACACATCTTGAAATATTTCATTCTAGATATTAATAAAACAAAGGGCACAAATCTTTAATTTTAATTCATGACAAGTAATCCTTAGACAAGGAACTCTAGTATCTTCCAATAGATACAGCAGGTCCTTTAGGGGACTAATTGTAAACATGCAGATTGAAGAAATGTACCCACCAGGGAGTACAGTTTACTGACTTTGCTTTTGAGACTGGCAAAACTAAATATTTTTTTAATAGAGAATACTAGCATAATGGTTTCAGTGTGTGGATATTTTTTTCATGCAAATATAAACACTGGCATGTTTATAGAGAAATCAATCTATCAAGAGCATCAGATAAGGTTCTGCGGTGGTCAGGCTTAGGGGAAAAGAGGTATATTTCATATACATTGAATAAACATATTTTGTTCCAAGATAATATTGTCAGCATTTTTCTTCTTTTTCTTGACATGAAACTTTCTAAGTAAATGTTATTTTTCATACAATGCAACCCTTTCTCCTACCAACAATTTCAACAGACAGAGAACATTGAAGTGAACACTGTTTCTGTTCTTTCTGATTAAATCTTTTTTGGTAGTTATGTGCTGTATGGATTAAAAGACACTTTTCAGCATTTAAAGATTTGAGCTGAACAAGGTTCATTTTATCTGTCTGGTTTTGATTTTGTTCATGGATTTATTTTCAGAGAAAAGTTCTCCCCCTTCTGATTGCATAGCCTGAGTTGTATGAATGTTTCTAAGTCATTACAGAGGGATTGCATTTTTCAAGGCAAGAGTATAAAGAAAGAAAACCTACATTGGCTATTCTCTAGATAAATTAAAGAAGGGCAAAATAATTCTTATCCTTTGTATATCCATGTAGGTGTAGAAAAGGAAGAGATTAATGAAGTGAGACAAAAACCAAAATACAAGGTTTTTCCTAACTGTTCTGAGGGCACTGTGTTTGATGCAGTATGCATAGCCGGACATGGCAAAGCTGTTTGCCTTGCATGTCTGAAGCACAATGACCCTATGGTGTCAGACAAGAATTCCTCACCTAAGTGTCCTGGAGCTGTCTGGGACAAAATCTCTTGTCTTGGTCACTCCTTGCTTAGTAAAGGTCAAATCTAGGAAGAAAACTTACCTTTTACTCCATTCAAATACAGCAGATTCTGCTTTGTGAAGAACAGTGAATTCATCATATAGTGCACATGTCAATATAAGGCTACTTCATACATAGTCCTTGTATCATGTTTCTTGAACCATTGTTAAAGATTTCTTGTATCAGATCATTCTCAAAAGTAAATAAAAGTCCTTAGGAGAGCTATAAAAAAGTGTATACATGAAGACAAATCTGGCACACGTTTTTATGATATTTAGCACCTAAGCAAAATGCTGTTTCCATGTTTATGACTCTGCCCTTGAATTAAATCCAACCTCCATGCTCATTATTTCTCTTCAGCCAGTTTTGCAGTCATAAGAGAAATATTGTCCATTTAGGATAGTTAAAGAAAATAAATTGTCTTCATTAAGACAAATCAGAATGAAGCTGGTATTAGTAAAAGCATTCTAATTAAGACAACAATGAAAGTCATGAACAGCTACCCAGGGTAGCTGTAGAATTTCCTTCACTAGCTGTATTATGTATAATTCAGAAAATTATACAAATGTTGCAGGGGTGATCTGGGTATGACTGATTCCTCCTCCTACAGAAAAATTGTTTAGATGACCTCTACATTTCTACTCTTACAGACCTCAGCTTTTGCAGCATAGTTCTGTGACTCAGTTAATATTTCATATTCCCTATGAACATGTGAAGCTCCCAAACACGTCCTATGAATTATTCCTTAATGGAATTCATGTTGTCCATTTCAGCCTAGTAATGCAGAGGCCTAATCAGATCCTTTTCTTCCATCAGTCACTCTACCAACCAGATCTTCCTCCACTCGCATTTATTTACTAAACACTGTTTGCATTTATTTATTGAATTTCCATTGTATTTTACAAAATATGCTATTTTGCAAGTGTGTCCCCTCCTAAGGGCAATCTGCCCCTCTGACTTTGATCCAACAGGAGTTTGTTTGTCATGCCACCACTGCTTGCATAGTCCATATTTCTCCTGTTTGCATCCCATTATGATGTCCTCAGTGCAGCTGTCCTTTGAACTTTGCTGTGTTCAAATAAAGCAGACATTATGGGTCAGAAATTAGCATAAAACCCAGCAGTGGCCATGGAGTGTTTGTAAAAGGTAAAGGCAGGCCTTCATGGGAGTTACACATCCAAAAGGACTAGAGCCAGTGACGACTTTTTCTTTCCTGGGCATGTGTTAACACAAGTAAATCTTTGGGTTGTGGCTGGTACTTGTTCATGCATCAGCAATATTTACATGACCCAAGTTTCTGTCCACCTTGAGATTTCTTTCATTCCAAAATCCAGAGCAGAAACACCACAATCTGATGTCCTTATAGGATGATCATTTCAGTATCCTCATTTGCTCCAGGGAAAGGGCTCTAGAAACAGAGCTACCCAGAAACTGTTCAAAATAAGAGACAAATCTTTCCTGCCCAGCATTCGGAAAATGTTCACTTTATGAAAATGAACATGCAACTGGCATTTATTTGATAAGCTGATATGCCTAGCAACTGTTATACCGAACCTCTCTTTGACTGCCTCTTCATTCCTTTATTTTTGGCTGCCTTCCAGGTATTCCAATCTACAGTCTTCCTGTTCTGTGGAGAGTAGACATTCTGATTTCTACTCTTTACTGATGTGTAAACAATTCTTATAATTACACTGCGTCTCCCAGACTATCAGTGTTACTAACATGAGAATAAAATCTATGTCGTAAGACTATAAAAAGAAATTCTTTGATCTTACTCTTCATTCATATGAATGTCTCTATGAATTTAAAGAAGCTTTCTCTGTGGAGCAAAACCAAATTGAAGGCATTCATGATTGTACCCATTAGTCATAGAATCATAGAATGGTAGGGGTTGGAAGGGATGTCTGCAGGTTATCAGTGCCCCGACAGAGCAGGGTCACCCAGGGCAGGCCACACAGGAACAGGTCCAGGTGGGTTTGTAAAGTCTCCAGAGGAGACACTATTAGGAAGATCCTCCAAAACCTTCAATTTGAGCTACACATTCCTAAACTTTTAATTTGACATATTCATTATAGGAAAAAAAATCTGTACTTCTTTATGCCAGTTCATGGAAAAATCATTTTGGAGAAGTACTGATTAGTACTGATAGATACTAATTTAATTCAGGAGGTAAAAACCTCGATACCCCTTCATTCAAACCTCGATACCCCTTCATTCAAACCTCGATACCCCTTCATTCAAACCTAGATAACCCTTCATTTCAACCTAAATTTTGTATATGCATAAAAGTAGCATCTTGGATTTTAAGATCTTTACTATGAAATATATTTACCCTCCCAAGACTGTGGCAAAAATTAAAATATAGGAAAGCAAAATCACTAGATAGAAAGGGATTATATATTTCTTAAAGTTCTGATTTTTTTTTTTTTATTTGCACAAGGTAATATTACCGCGGCCTCGGTGTCTGGAATAGTTTTGTGATTTGAATATTGAAGGATTAGCATCAGTAGCATTCTCTCCCTTGGTAGTATTTTTTAACATGCATATTGTGCTTACAACATATTATAAATAGTGATCTTCCAACAACAGAAAGACTAGGAATGGATCATTAGCTATAGTACAATGTAAAAGTCTAGATCCATTCTCCAGGAAAAAGTACTGGAATGCTAATCTGGTTGAGCAACCTAACCAATGAGGCATTGGTGTTTTTCTGATGATACTGGGAGAAGTTCAGACCAGAGAGAAAAGAAAAACAGATTTTCTTCCTTTTTTTTTTTCTATATGGAGTAAATACAGTCAAAGAAAATCTGACTGCAATCACTGACATTTTGGAAATACACTTTTCCTATTAGTAAAGTACCCTGCTGTTGCCAGCAGCTATCGAAAGGGGAAGTGTCACAGTTACATAGGTTTCAAGCTTGTTATTTATTTCCTGAGAAGTAAAATCTAGTGCAACTTCACGTCAGGGACAATATAACTGATATGCTAATAAAACACTAAGGTTTGGAGATTCATCTGGAATCTTTTTACAGTAATCTACCCTTACATTTTCAGATACATGGTCTTATCACTCCAGTTTAAAGCTGGACACTTCAACAGTGGTTGAAGTGTTGATCAGTAAGTCATAAACACAAAGCAGGACATTACAGAATGACCTGACTGAACGTTTTGTGTCAAAATATATTTTATTATATGCCTTCAAGATTTTATTTTTCTTCTATTTTGGTCACTATCTTTTCCAGTTTTTCAATAGAAATAAAGGAATATTTTTTCTTTCAGTTTTTCCCCATATGTTTTCAGTTTCCCCCTAAGAGTGAAGTGGGTTTTGGTTTTTTTATAATTTGGTAGATGTCTTTTGAGAAAGTTTACAAAATCTGATTTTTTTCTATGATGAGCATTTTTGAGCTTCTGCACATTTTTTAGAGTATTTTTAATTTTATCTTTTTTTTTCTCTGAAAATCTTCCTAAAAAACTAAAATTAGTTGAAGATTTTTTCTTTAGTGATGTGAAAATAATTAGGATTTTAAAAACAGCTCTAATCATCATATATGAGCACAAGAGTTCTGACACAGTATTCTTTGCAGATATATCTGAACAATGCTTATGCTCACCGCTTGCCTTACTAAAGACAATGAAAGAACTCTGGGAACATTAGAGAGAAAAGGCTTGTGATGAAGAGGCACCGGGAAAAAGGCAAATGTTGATCCAAACCAATCATTGTGAAATAAAGTGTGCCACTTTATTTTGAATCAATTTAACTCAATTACTTAATGAGGCATAGTGGAGGAAGTCAGTCATTCAAGTGATTCAATTGTTTTGAAATATTGGAAACAGTGAGGGGGAAATAGGATATATTAGGATTTTTAAAGTGAAGAAAGAATAGCAGGAGATAAGAGAGAGGGTGTTGGAAAGTCACCTTTCACAGCAGGTGGACTAATGCAAGTCCAACATTATCTCATATCTGACTCTCTTTGTGTTGTTGAATTTTATCTGCAGGAACCATTTGCTCTTGCAATGAAAGAATGATTTAGTTTCAGTTTTTCTTACCTTGTTTTGGCTAGTGTCCTGCATGTGACGGTAACTTAGTTTGCCAGAATGGCTGAGCAGGGACCCGTTCAGCTGTGATGGCTACTGCCTCATATGACTGGACTTCTAAAGGCGTGCATTAGAAGTCCAGAAATGACGGAACACAGAACAAGCAGCAGCAGAAATATGTTGCAGGGGAGAAAAAAACCCCAC
This sequence comes from Todiramphus chloris collaris, assembly GCA_025345505.1. NCBI lineage: Eukaryota > Metazoa > Chordata > Aves > Coraciiformes > Alcedinidae > Todiramphus > Todiramphus chloris. The sequence goes on from JANVCC010000261.1 coordinate 7,137,617, forward strand.
CTCAATTATTTTCCAAAGAAAAGAAAGAAATACTTCCCCTGATATTCTCCTAGCTGCATGCCAAAAGCATATTTGAAACATTAAACTATTGTTACGATTTGGGAAGCATGAAAATTGCAAGAGCTGCAAGCTGAAAATGCTACAGATAACAGAGAATCACAATTTAGTGGATTTTCACTCCTTCTACTAATAACTGACAAAGGATGCTTTGATCAAGCAGATTCTGTTGACAGAGACTTTCCACAGCAGACAGAAGCTCTTATCTTCAAGCTATGAAACACAAAAAACATTCATAAAGATCACTTTGAATGCCATTTTCTCTGTATTATGTAAGTTTAGGGATTACTGAGCACAAAAAGGTGTGTGATGAAAGATACAAGACTTGGAAGATATTCCAGTGCACAGTAATTCATTGCAGTTATTACCATTAAATTCCACTTTCTGCTGGTAAACATTGTTCCCTATTTAGCAGACGTGTCAATGGTTCTAGCAATTTTCATAAGCAAAAAATCTGCTCCAACAAATAGATTAACCTTAAAACAACACAGGCTTTCAGCATTAGCTGCAACAGTTCTCTCCCGTCTTAAACCCAGGCTCTGTCTCGGGGATACCACGAGTTATTTAGCATGAATGTCATTAACTTACCAAGTAGAGAGGGAGGGTCTGTTGCTGGGTAGAAGCACTTTAAAAGTGCAGTGCATTGCTTGCATTTTCACAGCATCGTCGTAACCCAATTAAAACAGCCTTTATTTCAAACATTTGTTATTGCATTCAGTACTTTTTCCACCACCATGAAATTCTGTAACTAGCTTTTCAATATTGAGTATCCCATTATAATTTTACAGTTGGCCTTCCAAAAACATTTCAGAACTTGGCGGGGTTATGAATCACAGATTATTTGCCTCTCTGTGGACTAATCTATCAAAAAGATTGAGATCGGATCTTTATCTAAAGGACTGGTGTCGATTCAAATTTAGTGGCAAATTAAACTGGGAGAATGTGTGATTACCTTACACACATATCCATACTGCTCCTGAAGCTGAGGTTTAATTACTCCTAAATCATTGCAGTTTTCAGGCCAATGTATTAAAGCTAAATCAGTAATCCCACATGAAGCTGCAGCATACTGTATGGCTAAGTCATTCCGAATCGATACCAGCCCAGAGCACTCCTCTCTGGCTTATACATGATGATACTCCCTGGGTATATGTCATATCTTATCTTTGGGACTTAGGTATCTAAATCAGGATGGCTTCACACGTGTTGTCAGTCTTACAGCAAACTAGAATCTGTCACTCAACACCTCACGTACAGTGTAGCTACAACAGCGTTCCTGAAGGAACAGAGCTCCTTTCATTTTGTGTGACCTCAGTCTGTAGCTGATGCCATGACATTTTTCCACTGACACACGGATCAGATCATTTAATTTCATTTCATTTCTTCTCAGAACAAAACAATTAAAATGATAAGAAACATATCCAACTTTTTTTTCCCCCTTTTTCTTCCCTCTTTTCCCTAAACAGTATTGTATTGTGGTCTCTTCATCATTTCAATTTTGTCAATATTCTCTCTTTTATTCAATGACCATTCTTAAAATTATTAGCGTCTTCAAAGTTTTATTTGATTTTCATCTAGCCAATGCCAATAATGTAACTGACAATTATTTTGAGTATTCATTTCTCTACCAATTCACAGACAATCAGATTCATTCTCATATTGAGATTCAGCTATCATCAGTCACCTCAGCCTATCAAAACAGTCAATCTGCATGGTGGGAGAATATAAAAAACCTGGGGTCAGAAAAGAGCTCTTTCAACTTGAAGGCTGCAAGGAATATTCTGTTAGCATACGTTGCAGACTTTGGCTGTTTATGTTCACAGTGTAGGTCAAATAAATATTTGTTGCACTATCCTCATTTGTTTAAATAACGTGGGAAGCAGTTTTAAGTCCTTGAGTGTTTTTCTCTGTATGGTTCTACTAGGTGATTTGGGTTGTTTACTTAGAATTAATACATTTTTGTGGATTAAAGAAAATGACTGATAAATACTGCTACCTGAGTAGGAGTAATTTTTGGCAAGAAGTAAAAATTACCCTTCTGTCCATTAAGGCAGGTTGTAGGAGGTCCAGCGAGAACAACAGCATATGAAAAAAACAGTGAAATTCCTTTTAAGCTCTCTGGATCTGATTCAAAATCAGGTGGATTTAAGGAGTTGCTCAACTGTCGTGAGCTTTCACTGTGGCTCTAAGTCGTGAAAAATAATTGTTGAATTTTATGTTAATCAATCATAGTTTAACTTTTAAATCAAAGTACCAATTCTGGCATTGGCCATGCAAATGCAGGGGTGTATTTTGTTCCTCAAAGGAAAGAATCCTTGTCCTTTCTCTGATAGAATCTTTTGTCTACGTTACATATTTTCAAATAATGGTGAGAAGACTATTAAGCCTCAAAAACTAAAACCAGTGAACACTGGGGGCAAGTGGGAGGGCTTCCAGAAAAAAAAGACATGACCTTTAATAGAAGTTGTCAGATCCTTCCTGCCTGCTGATTCTGAAAGTGTCTACAAGATAAGGTCTCCAGTTTGAGAGCTAAGTCACTTCAGCTGCAGATGCGCGAAGTCGGTACAGTCGGTAGAAGCTATCCTCTGCATTCACCTTCCTGAAATGACCCCGCTTTTTCCCTGGCTTCAGAACTGATTTCCACATTCTCCCTTTTTAGCTATAGTCCTTTTATCCTTAAAGTTGATAGTAAAAATCCTTCAATGTGTAACAGCTGTGCAGATGTATATTGTACTCAATTCATTGCAGATACAGAGCACTCACAAAAAATTCATTTTTTCTGTTCTCATATGGCAAACACCTGCATCTTTTTACAAAGGAATGTTGTTGAGTTGGAAGCTAGCTTTCTATGCAGGCATCTTCCTGCCTTCCCCCTTGTATTTTTATAGCGGAATTACCTGCTTTATCCTCTTGCATATGAATTATTTATACATATATCAAGTCTATATATTAATCCTCCCTGAACCGAGCAATTCAGATAAAACAGTTCAGACATATATTTGCTTTTTGGAGATGTCCAGTTTCAATATTGCAATGTTTTACAAATGAATATCTGTTCTACCGCTTGCAAATGTGACAGGAGTTCCTGGAAGGGAGCACTGCAGTGCAGTGCACGTTAGAGGCAACTAGGGAAACAGTTCAGTAAGGATGTGTCCCTACGGCCAGATCTCACTTCCTGACTCCAGTCCCATTGGCATCAGTGGGAATTTTTTCAGGACTTTCATGCATCTCTTGTTAGTAAGAAAGAAAATAAAACCTTAGAAAGATAACAAGATTTCCTACTCAGATCCTTAAATATATCTAAGTATCTAGTCTTAAAGAACAATGAAACTGTTGTTAGGAGGCATGTATTTCAATGGTGGCCGTTCCTAAAAGGTATAAATCATGGAGGTCTAACTAGGTGGATTACAGAAATGGAAGTGAGACTTAGCTTAACTATATCTCTTTACAGCCGACATAAACGTGTAAGCCAAAATTCCCTACTCAGGAATATGAATTTCTTTTATAAGCAAACCTGGAGTAATCACTTCTCGGTCTGTGTTGTCTGCACACCAACTGGAGAAGTGGTTAAAATGTGCCAGATTCAAACCAGATGTTACACTCTGACTGAAACTTTTTTATGGTAAATTTGGCAATAAGTGTAAACAGAAGACAAACACAACCTAAATTACAATCGGTGAAGATTACTGATCACTCACAAGATTTCTACTGAACTTAGTGAACAGGAAAATGAGTGTTTCTGATGGATTATGATGGTTCAGTTTTCAGTGGCTCTTCATCTTACATTACTACCTGCAATTCCAATACATTCAATAGTATAACAAAATGTCATCTGGAAATTTTGGTATTTTATTGTCTGTTTCTTCATCACAGCTTCATTAATTAGACACTGACATTTGACATACAAATATTGGTAAAAACATATAAAAATAGTCAAAAGATTAAGTAATGTATCCTAATTCTAATAGAAGCTCCAGGGAGAAGGAGAGATATTTTTGACTGATTCACATCTAGACTGTGCCTAAAAGTTTTGATTTTGACTAATGTGGTCTAGAGGGATTAAAAATGAAACAGGAGATGAATTGGTAAAATTTCCATTCCTTCCCACTGGAAAGTAACCGTGTCTATGTAAATCGCTGCGGGGTGGAAACCAGCTTCTGTTCCAGAGCTCCTGAGACCTGTTTGTTAGCATGGGCCTGTGATCATGGTAACCAGGCTGCACTCTGTAATGGACTGGAAATAGATCATACAGTCCTGTAGGGCTACACAGCTTCAGGAGCAGCATTTCCATGCATTTTGCCATCTCTGAGTGTATGAAATCAGGTCTTTCAGCAAAGCCTGGATCCTCTGATGCCACCATTTCCCCATCAGTAAAACAGTGCTGGTGACATTAATACCTTATGCACTGTATTATATGATAGAAAGTTAAAAAAAAAAAATTAAATTACTTGATATCAACTTCTAGTTTTGGCATCACTGTTTAAAACTGGCACCAAAGCTGAAAGTCAGATCCTAGACTCTGCAGTTCGCACTGCACAGCTGCATGTAGGGCAAATAGTCTGAAGGGAAGGGGTTAAATGACTATTCCTATTACCTCACAGGATTATCTGGGTCAGTTTGACCTGTATGTGCTGCTCTAGCAAACATGCAGCAGCCTTAATAGGTTTGATGCAGGAGTCCGTAGATAATATTCTAAGGTCTGTGTGGTGCAGAAGGTCAAATGATCACAGCAAACCTATCTGGTCTTAGACTCTCTGATTAGAATTGTTGTAACTAGCTGTTTACAAAGCCAGCTCAATCCTTCTTTTGTATCACTGTAGCAATATAAGCAGTACACAACCTATTGGTGAATTTTACCCTTAAATTTTATGCTCTTCTTGTACTCACATGAGGTTGATAACTGCAGTTCCGTGTACATCGGTCAGTTAAGCCCAAAACTCTCACAGATGCCAACAGGAGCTTTATGTGAGAGCAACTCTATGTTGTCCCTGTTATTGATGATACAGAAGTTTTTTCCTTTGAAAAATTTCAGATACAGTTTTTTCCTTTCAATAACTGTAAGGGAACAGCATAAGGGAGCACACAATGAAGCTCAGCCTCTGAGCATTCCCAAATTAAAAGAAAAGCAACATTATGATTCTTATCAGAGTTCAGGCCCTAGTTAGAACAGACAAGGCTTGTAGAAAAGATGTAGGTAAAAAGAATTAAGGTTTTAAAAATTATTAACAAGCCAGTGGTTTCTGGTTTGTAACCGACATCAAGTCTGCGTCATCCATTCCATAAACCACATGAATGCCCTTACTTCCTAACTGTTTCCTTGGATATTTTTATTAGCTAAATTGAAACAAACCCAAAAATAGCTCACAAAAATTATGGTCATCTGACTTTACATTATACCTTTTGTATAATTTTCTACTGTATCTTTGTATCATTTTCTACTACATGTTACTTAACACCAATCCAGACCATGTGCCTGGTGACAATAACCTGTGTGTGGACACTGGCTTTCATCAGTATGTGCTTTAGCAAGAAGCCAGAAATTGGAAAGATTGTTGCATTAATTAACTAATTTGTGTAACGCTTTGAAGATGCAAAGTACAATATCTGTGCAGAGTATTATTATTGTTTATTTCATCATCTGCTACGGCCTTTTGATAACTAACCTATGTAATTACAAAGGAATAACCAGGGAGTGCATGAGGCATAATTACCTATTTTATAACAATTTACATTTTTCCTCATGTGATTTGGCTAAAATTAGCATCAGGATATCTCATTTATGGCAATCTCCATGAGAAAACATCTAAACAATTTTAAGAAAAATTGAGAAGCTCAAGGGGGGATATAGATTCAGGAAAGGGCACATATCTTCAGTTGTGCCTGTCCTTTGTGTTTGTAAAGTCTGATCCTGCCTGCACTGACTTTTAATCGGAAATCTCCTGTCTTCACCTTGGCTGAATGCAGGATACAAAAATTCCTTAACTGGTACCACATTAGTTATCCATATAACACGAAGCATGTTGCCACAACAGTTTTCCTCTGCAAAGGATGAACATCAGGGTGAAATCTTGGCTCCTTTACAAGCAAACGAAATTCTACCCTGGTCTTCCACATGTGTTAATATTTAATCCAGGTGTCCATATTGAGCTGTCATATCCAATGATTGCTTTTGATACTGGTGGTCCCAAGGTACTGTCAGCTTAGCTAGAACATGAAGAATATCAGAGTTTTCACTGGCCATTCCTCTTCAGCTGTGTCATGCTGAGATCCACCTAAAGACCCCTATTCCTTACTGAGGATTTACACCTAGGGTGGAAATACTGAACTGAGGTTACTGAAAATTTTGATGTTATGTAAGTTTAGATCACAAGGTCTGCTCTTGGTGATAAATATCTCAAGTAGTACTTAGGTAGGTAGAGGAACAGATGAAAGACAGGTGACAAATTCAATGTAATGCACAAAGAAACAGATAAAAGAAACAAGTGACTTAGTGGATATTTACACTCATTATAGATGGGTTTTGTAACAGTTCAGAAACCCTTTTTTCCCCAACGTCTCCATCAGATACCGAGCAGGCTTGAGAACAACAAGAGATACCTCCTCTCTGTTCTTCTGAAATACTATTCCATTCTGCAAAATAATAAAAATAACAAATGAACAAGAACACGTATTTGCTCTCCCTTTTCAAGATATTCAAGAGGACTTTTTTTTCCATAAAAACCTTCTACAAAGCTGCTGAACATTCAACCTCTGTGCCTTTAGTATCCTGCTTGGAATGAAGCCTTCTTACAAAAAGATTGTATTAGTTGTTTATAAACGAAATATGCAGTGTGACAAAAAGATGGAATGGAGTAAGAATTCATCCTTATGTTTCTCAGCAGGCAGTAAATAAAAATGTAATAGCATTTCTGATTTGCAACCTTAGGAGAAGTTAAAATGAGCACACTTATTTTAAGAATACCTTTCACATACCAGGGAAGTCTTTGACAACATCATTTTAATTTTTTTCCTGATAAATATAAGGACTAATAGTTAATTGTTGACAGAGATTTTTTCTCTCTTTGTCCATTTCACTTTCTTCTACAGTCTGTTTTCATAACATGATAATTACACTGACTTGTCACTAGTAAAAGACTACGATTTCATCACAAGAAGAGAAATCAAACAGAGATAACTGTGAAGAAAAATATGGGTCAGCCATCTCTAATATTTGTAACAACACTAGCAGTTTAAAAAATATATGGTTTTTGGCTTCATGTGGAAGGGGCTTTTTATCAGTCAGTACTTACAGATCTATTTGCTAGGAACAAATGCTCGTTATAAACAAATTTTGAACTAATTACTAAATATCCATTACACCCCTGCCCTCCTGAAAAGACCCAGAAATGCAGTTTGGCTTTACTTTTTCTTCTTGCTGTGCCAACCTGAACAGCCTTTTTTCTGTATCAGCCAGAAAGAGGTCAGACACTGAAATGCTGGCAGTGCCCTGTGTCTTGCAGGTGGGAATACACACAGTGGAATGGAAAAATGGAGATGTGAATTGTCCATACTTTTAGCAAAAAAATATTATGGTCTGAAATCAAACACTGCTTGTAACACTGGACTGTCTTGATGTCTGACTGAAGAACCCTTACACATGTTAATGTTAAATGTGTGGAGAGGGAGAAAGGGAAAATAATTACTAAATAATAATAATAAGCCAAAAGCTAACAGTATTAGAAATCTGTTCTGAAAGCTGAGAGAAGAATAAATAGGGAAAACAAACAAACAAACAAAATGCAACCAAAACTCTAAAACACAACTAAAAGGCTTTGGGATAAATCTCTTAAAATTTTCAGTGCCAACTAAAGCTGACCAAGTGAAGAAAAGGAAAGCTTGGCTTCATGATACAGTGTTTTTGTAGTTTCCTGAACATGAGGCTTACCCACTGTATTACATACCCAAGAACCTATAAACTTCCCTTGAGCTCGGGTTCTTCCATTAGATGCTGTGGTGCAGTTTGTACGTGCTGACCCCTCTGCTGAAGCACCTCTCTCCTTTCCCTCTGAAGTCCTCAGTACTGTAAGGTTCTGCCAGCCTTGCCAGTGATGATAGTGTGTTATCTGTGTTTAGGGGCACGTGATGGTGATGTAAAACAGACATGGTGATTGTGTAGGAGTTTTGAAAATAATACTACTCTGTATTGTCTGTCCTTCAGAACTCACCAAAGTTTGCAATTTCAAATCTCCCATTTACATGCCCACCAAAAACATACCCTCCATTTTTATGCTCTGTACAGTCCTTTACATTTTTTTTTCTCTTTTCCTTTACAAAAATGTGAATAGATGGGTACTTCCATGTGATTCTTAAAAGCAAGAACACCTGTCGTCAGAAATCCTGGAGATTTATTTATTTATTTTAAACTCAGAAGCACAGCAGTCAGGAAAATACATGAATTTTTTAACTTCCATTGAGGAAAGCACACGACAGCAGTGCTAAAATAAAAAGGAAAATAGGAAAGGGCACAAGACTATCAGCAGCCTAGGAGTATTTTCAGATAATTGCCTGGAAAATACGAGGTTTTCATAAATCATTGATAATGATCAAATGCTTGGCTCCTTTCCTGTTACAGGTTACCAAGCAGATGAGGTCTAGCACTCAGAAAGCCCCAGGAGTTGAAAATACAAGGTCAATTTACCTAATTTCATACAGTTCTAATGGAATTTGTTTTCACTTTTAGTTTGTTCCACCATTTCACTTATTACTGACTTGATAAGCAGTCCGATTGTTAGCAGTGGCTCTCCTGCAGCCCTCCCTTCAGGGAGCAGGGCCAACGGCAAGCAAATTTCCAGCCTTGGAACATAGTAGGAGCAGTGTGGACAATCAGGCAAAAAGAGGTGCCCACAGGGACAAAAGTAAAACGTGTGTGTTTCTGGGCTACGGGGAGGTCAACTGAGGGATTAGGTGTAAGATGTAACAGCCCAAACTGCAGGATCATTTTGGAGGGCATTTTTCCTTCTTTCTCCACTCAAAGAGCATTCAGATCTATATGTTTCATGTTTCCTCACAGAGGGTTTCTAAGTGACAACTACCATCCATAAAAATGAAGGCACATGTCCATGGCATCTGCTTTGGCCTGTAACTTAGCGCTCTGAAATCTTTCCCTCTCCCTATTTTCTGGAGGTATCTGTCGCTTTCTGTGTCTACTCTATGAGGAGTCTGTTGTACCTGTGTTTGGTCTCCTGAATTACATCTTGATTTGTCATCCAAAAGAAACAAAAGCAGACTCTGGTAGACTCTCCCACGCTTCAGTAAGGTGCTATTCTTATTTTCCAAAGACCTTTCCTTTCCTAACAGCAGTCAGACCAGGCCATTTTGAATTAGAATTGGTATGAGAACTTTGGGTTTGAAAGGAATTTTTTTTTTTTTTCCCCCCACCCAAAAGACTAAGCTAAAAATTAAAACTGAACCTGAGTTGTGAATACTTTGATTTTTCTTCTGCCACCTTAATTACTCATGTACTGATGTGTTTGGGACAAGGCTAGAGGAAGTGTAAAACACCTGATCCACCAGTATTCTTTGCTGTACAATCGCTATGATAGTGGTTTAAAGCCACCTGGTTTCAATGTATTTGTCCTCAAAAAAGACTGATAAGGTAGCAAAGCTGTTGTACATTTAGTAACCTGAGGAGAATTCTCAGACCCGGTTATTGGAAGTCATGCTGCGAGCTCACATAAAATCTGGGTATTTATGTTACAATAAGGGTCTCAACTCCAACCCCTATGAAGTCTGTCATTCTTTTTGATTACCCAGATGGTAGGTGAAGCACAGAGTATTGTACCTAAGCAGCACTGGAGGTCAGGAAAGAGCTGTGATCTTCCGACTCTAATTTTCTCAAAGCCTTCACCACTTAACTGCTTGTCATTATGGATCACAGCCTGTTAGCCAAAAGAAGGTACAATGTGTACTCTGCTCTGAGCTATCCCTATTTATTTTGTGTTTTCACTTACTTTAGCAACATCTAACTGAGGACAAACTGTTCACATTTCCGCCATAGTGAAGCCAAAGTTGCACTGTCTCTGCTATTCTCTCAGCCCTAAGGGACTAAGAATTCACAGGTACAAACACAGCAGAACAGCTGGATTAAAAAATCAAGTAGAGTTTGATTGCTCTGTGTTCACCCTGTTCCCTCATTTCTCTCCAGTCCCTGCACAGTGCACAAGAGAAAATACATATCAAGGCGTCCATCTAGCCTGGATTTTGCCCCAGAAAGCACCAGAACTCAGTGTGAGAGACCTGACGATGTAAATTTAACTGATGGGTAGGTTTGGACCCCAGGCTAACACTCGACTGACAGTGTGTACATGCACAAACAGGAGCAGATGAAATCTCCAAGGCCTCGTGGAAAGTGTGACAAAACTAAGCTCTTCTAATAAAGATTCTTTTTTTTCTTTTTAACATAAAGCCTATGTTGCAACTGAACTCGCTGGCTTTCTATAGCTGCACCATCTTGTCTTTCTTCTTTTATGTCATTTTTCACAGCAGAATTTGATTTAAAATGTCTATAGTAACTAAGGCTACATCCGCAGATAAGTGAGAAGTAAATAGCTTTGTAGATTTGAGTCTCTGTTCTCAAAGCCTGTTGTCTCCGTTGTGCTTTCTTTCTACACGTTATACATCTCTACGACAACTGGTTGTGGCTGTGTTTGATTTGAACGTTGGCTGATGAGTACAAGCTGGGCAGAGGTGGGGAACAGAAGGGTGTAGGGAGCAAATATTCAATTTAAAAAAACTTGTGCCATAAAACACATCGTAATTTTCAAGTGAAAAGGACATCTTCATTTTCTAAATGGGCCTTTTAAAATGATAGGCAATAATGGGAGAATAAGTCCATTATTCATTTATAAGGGAATTAGCATAACAAAGCTGCTTAATGTGAGAGTTCAGAAAGCTCTGATTAATAAATTAATCCTTACATTTTACAATAGGTCTCATTTTTTGTGAATAATTTTTATAAGAAACTGTTTTAATCATCTCAATATTTTTCCTCACAAAAATTTAACTCTTTATGAGGTACCCAGATCAGACCCGAGATGAATTTCATGTTGTGCAGATGGGTGCAAGTCGATGTACCTTTTGAGCACTGATGGCATGGCATAGGGGAGAAGCTGGAGGCAGGAGCACTTCAGGGTACATCACACTGGTGCTAATAGCTAAGCAGCACAATTAAAATTAATCTGAACAGTAATTAATACAAAGGGGAAAAAAAATGAAGGAGTTATAAGCCTTCAGTTTTGAGAAGAGTAACCTGAATAGACAAAGGTTTGGGTTTTATAAACTCTTTAAATCCCTTTCCTAACTGTTCTTTCTGTAAGGTGCTTTTTAGTGTGGACACAGTCTCTCAAACTTGCTTGCTTTTTCTTAGATAGATTCTGCAGTACAATTAAAACTCTTTTCAGAAAAAGATCTGTTCCAGATGAAACACTTTCCATATCAAGTCATTGCTCTCCTGTCTTGTGAAGAGAAGGAAGGCATCATTCTCAGTCTCCTTTTCTTTAAGAAAAAAAAAAAAAAAAGCCTTTTCTCTGTCTCCTTTTTTAAGCTTCAATGAATCAGGCTTTTTTATCCAAATAACCCATAAAAGGGTTTTATTCAGGTTTATTTTATTAGTTGCATTGTTCCTAAGTAGATGTAAGTAATGCCATTTGATGTATGGCATCATTCCATGTCTATTTCTGTATTAACAATGGTATATAGTAGCCTTTCTCCTTTTACAAGAAGACGCTAATGAAACCAGCACTTCCTGATTCCATTCCTCTTTCCCCCCATAATTCACCTCTGATGCTGTTATTTCCCTCCATGTAGGTCTAATGGGAATGGACAAATCTTTCTGATTACTTTTGGAGGGTCAGAAAGGATGCTTACAATAGGAATCTTGCGATAAAATGTTAGTCACAATGAAGCAGAGAATGGTGAATCTTGCACAGACACACCATGCACCACACAGTGCTTGATGTGACCCACTCAAGTTGGCTTTCAGAAGCCTTAGGGAGAGGATTAACGATGTAGTAACATAACAAGGAAGGCAGAAAAGGGAAAATAATGATGATGCTGGTAATTTAACCTTGAACAATGTGAATGCCACTTTTACTGGGATTATCAAACACTTATTGTGTTGTTTGATTGGGCAATGGGGAAAAAAGGGACTGATAGCACCTGCTGGCCCCCTCTAGTTTGGGAGTCCAGTGCCTGCATGATGACAGAAAGTCTCAGCCAGTGGGTTTGCTTCCTTCCGATTGGATAATGCAAATGGAGCATCCTTCTCGGGGCTACTGCCTGTATGTCAACAGCAGAGCAACTGAAAAACTTTCTTTGGGTTATCAATGTGGTCTCATTTCTGGTATTACTGATCTCCCTTCACCAGTGGTCTCCTCTGGTACGTTCAGCTGTCTGTTCTCATCACACTCTCGTTCTGTAAATCTGAAAGACAATGCGCTGCTTTGTTAAATGGAATAGGACAGCAGGGGGGGATCACAAAAATAACAGCATGCAACTAGACTGTATGCAGTCCTTCACAAATTACTTCAAATGCAAGCCAGAAGCAGCAGGTCTTTAAAAGGAAAGCATTTGACAGATTAACATTCTCTAATAAGTCCCATATTGCAAAACAGAGGGGAAGGCACTTTTAGAAAACTGTTCCTAATTCATGTTTTATTACAAATTAATGATGCAAACAGGAAAACAGAAACTCCATTACTTATCTGCATTACAGTTCTTCCATCAAAGAGCTTTCAGTCTGAATTTTCTTTTTTTTTGTGATTCCTACCACTATTGTTTTAGTTTAATTTATGATTTATTTCTTCATTATTTTGGTTTAATTTATGGTTCCTTGTTGCCTAGAGTGGTTTTGAAGGAGCTGTGAAAACTTGCTTTGGCAAAGCAAGACTTTCTTTACAAAAAAATTAATAAACTTTGCCAAGCCTATGAGCCTAAGGGTTGTATCATTTAAATCTTTCTCTTATGCTCAATGAAAAAAAAAGCCCTTAGAAATTACTTCTTTGGCACTCAGTACAAGCCTCTGTTTAATAGTTCTTCCCTTTGGCAATGCTGATGCTCACAAGGAATTACAAAAATCCACTTTCACAAGTTCTGTTAAGGTCCTATTCGTATTCTTCCTCATTTTGATCCTACCGTCCTAGTCCTTCTCTTCAATTGTTCTCCACCTCATTATATCACAGAAACCACCTTTCTCTTCCAGCCCAGCCCTAGCCACAAAGCAGAGATTTGGTGGCAGTTGTCTTATCAGCTTGGAAGCTCTGTTGGTTCTCATGATTGCAATAATGATAAATTTCACTGTGTCTAAATGTTTGCTCTCTGCACTTTTGTGTATCTGTGTTTCTGGCTGACTTTGCGTTTTCCAGCCTTCACTGTGAACCTACAGGCAAAACCATCAGAAAGCCGTGAGGTTTAAGGACACAGGTTTGCTGGAGTTCACTAGCCAACTGGTAATTATAGATTTATTGAAGAGAGAAGATGCATTATACTAGTATTTATACTTTTTCTTCACTGTTCAGAATTCTAGCATAGCAGCTTTTTTTGTCTCAAAAATGATTTAAGATCTACCTCTAGTTTTTAATTACTCTCTGGGTGTCATTTTTTCCTTAAACCCAGAAGTCACGTTCTCATCTGTTGACTAAGTATTTAACAAGAAGTGTTTCCTCAAAGACTAGGCTAGCCAGGGTGCACAGTCATAAAACAAAAGGTAGACCCTGGTAGAGTAACATTGATTCTCTCTCCTTTCCAAAGATAGGCAACAAATTAAAAACAATAAGGTACAAGTTGAGGCAGATGATGTTTGGTTTCTGGATAGCTCAGGAGAGTAATGCATGAGCCACAGGCAGGTCCATTAGTCTCATCAGGCCAGATATGAAGCTCCATGTATAACAGTACCTCATCTAGCTTTCCTTTTCTTTGGCTTTACCTTGTGGCCTTCCCATTAAATGAACCAGTACCATAAGAATGAGAACAGGAAAAAGGAAACTTTAGTGGTGCTCAAAATTATATCCATAAAACATGTAAACATTTTGCACACTACACAGTAAAAAAAAGTTTCTTGCACATATGCCAACCTATTAAAAATTACTTTCTGGAGTTGTGCTTTCTTTCAGACATCACATTTGTTTTCATACTTGCTTCTAAGCATGAGGGCAATATGGAAAAGGGTGCACAAGTGTAACCTGTGTAATTCCTGCTTCCCAGCTTTGCCAGGCTCCTGTTCAGGCACAGGTGCCAACTAAAGATGCCTCAGACCATCACCTGTGGTTCCTTCTTATTTCACGAGGCAAGATTGTTAACAACCTTCACAGGGCATAGAACCAAAGAAGAGACCCAACAGTTGAAAGGCCACTGTCCATAACCCTGTCTTCCCCTTGTCTTCAGCCTCAAGTCCCCTAACCCAGCCCCGCAGCCGGTGCTGAAAGCAGAGCAGTAACTGTAATCGAGCCATGTCTGTGTCGTTCTGCTGGTTTGTGGCAGCAGAGAAAAGGGTTGAGTGGGGTTTGCTGGAGAATTCAGATCTCTTCCTTGCTCAGTCATCCGTTTAGTTCATAGTGGTGGATGAGTGGTGGATATGTGATGCATGACTATTTTCCTTCTCTTCTTGAGATGCAAGCATGCCTGTGGGAGGAGAGAGGGCTCTTGGTTCGCTAGGTAACGTGTCAGTCAGGCACCCAGCCTGACAGTAAAGAAGAAATACCAGATGTGGATGCACAAATGGAAAAAAAAAATACTTTCAGCTTCATGACTTAAAGGTTTAGAAAAACTGCCCCCGTGGTAGGTGTACACTGACGCAGCTAGTCACCGTCATAGTGTACACCTATGTACATAGTCACTGTACATAGTGTGTGGCAACGAGGAGAAAGGGTGTTGTCCTGCTCTTCTCTCAGACTGCATTACAACTTAGCCTGAGGCCTCAGAACCTATGAACAGCAGATATCATTTAAGAACTAACTTGGAAGTTAAACTTCTGAACTTTCCCAACTTGTGTTAAGAATTAATCTTCTACAAAGCCCAAGGCTGTGAAAACAAGCAAGTGCACTATTCCTATTTCTCTTTTACCATCAAGAAGAGTTTAGTTTTATAATCTTATTTAAAGTGTTGCCTATGACTACCCATGTGCTTAACAAGATCATCACATTGTAGATTCCAAATCGAATTGCATCCAACAAATTTACTGCAGTGCCTCTCTCTCATCACTAATAGCACATCCCCTTAAAATCAAGAGCACTACCAGAAACAAGAAGAAAATGAGGAACAAGGAACATTCTGTGAAAACAATATATTTAAATCCAATCCCCAAAGTGGTCCTTGCAATATAAGCACTGTAGCTTCATAACCAGTAAATGAAGAAAGTGAAGGCAGCAGAATCCAATTTTGTAACCAGGATGGGCAGTAGGATTGTTTGGCTCACCTCTGGGATTTTTGAGTGCTTCCTGCATTTATAAAAAGGCCCACTATGAATATGAAATAGTGAAGAAGAAGGAATGTTTTCTTGAGAGAATGACTTTCATGTTTTTTTAATTCTGAAAACTCCTTAAGCTGTTCAGTGCTAGAACCAGGATTATTCCCTTTTTTTGTGTTCCAGTCTTCTGTATTAATAGACCTTTCTCACTATTTCTTTTTGGTTTTTTAAATGAAACCTTTTGTAGGATTTGAGACTCGATGCATAGAAGGAGAGGCAGGGATGGCAGAGACAGGGATGAAATCTGATATTCTCTTTTGCTGGAAAAATAAAGTAGAAGAAAATGCAGTGTGTCAAGGTGGACAAAGGCATGGGGTCTAACACCAAGCTCATCCCAAATGTCCAGAAAATTTCAATCAGGGTCATTCTCAGGCAGCATGTCTCTCTCCCAGAGCAGCTACTTTTTCCAGGAATACAAACACAAGCCATCAATGGGATGATTTTATACCCCCATACAGCATGCCCACAGTGAGGCCTTTGCACAAATTGCCCTGAAAATACCAGTCAAGAGAGGAAAAAGACAATTGCCTAAGAGCAATAGTGTTAATGTGCCATCTGGAAAATGAAATTTTGAAAAAGGAGGAAAAAAAATGTTGCCACAACAGTATAAATGCAAACCCAATGCTACCAAAATGTTCACTTTTAGACTCCTACTCCCAGAAATAGTTTCTCTGATGTCTAAGACTCCTTGCCTGAATCAAGGGCAAGGGGCTTCGTTCACAAGTGGAAACTAGAGGAACAACATCTACAGCAACATCAGCAAGAAACTTCACTGCACATTTAAAGAACAAGTGAAATCCTTAATTGTGAAATTCATGAAGTGGCAACTTTGAGAAGCAGATCAATCAAAGGCAGGATTGGTACAAGGGCAGGTATAGATTCCTCCATCTATTCATTCGCTGGACAGTGTGTATATATTGCATTTTGCTGCAATTGTTTTTACACCCAGGACCCTTATGATCCATTGGCAGATGCTGCACTGTGTCAGCTTTCTCTGCCAGTAGAATCTGCATCCCATTTCTTAGCAGAAATCTCTTCTTGCATGTCTGACAGGTTATTCTGCAACTATGTTCTTAAAAAAAAAAAGTAAAATTACATTTCTTTTCTGACACAGATGTGATCTATGTTCTGGAATACCTAAAAGCATGATTAGGATGCTAATGAGTTCTTTCGTATCAGCAGTGGCGCAAGATAACTGCATAGGCTGATCATTCACTGATTTCTTCTAACTTGACTGGAAGGCCAGTTGTGCTGCTTATCACTGGTAGTATTGCTGAAGGAACAGTTAAGAAGAATCCAGAGCACCTTTCTAAAACTGAATACATCAAACACACCCAGATTGTCTGATCCACCCAGTGACTCAGAACAGCAGGCAGGTGAGAGACTAAATAAGATTTAATAGACTGCAGCTTTGGTTAACCTTTTGCAGTGTTGGTGGGAGGTGAAGATGGAGGAGAAGCTCTACTGTAGCTGTCAAATACATGTCCAGTGCTGCAGTGTTGAGTATACTGGTGTTTCAGATGACAAGGTGGAGGGAGGTGCTCGGTATCGTTGACCTCTTTTAGGGACACATGGTTTGTGAAGAAGCTGCTTATGAAAGAACTGATGCAGACAAGCACGGAGATAAATACTCATTGTACTTCTCCGCTCTGATTCCTTCTGTTGCATCACTTTGGAGTCATCATTAACTTCTGAATCTTCATAAGGCAAAATCAGAAGCAGTGTAACTCGGCTTAGACCGCTTAAGCGTGCACCACAGGTAGCTGTAAGAAGTACACAGTTTGACTCGTGAATAAATCTAACCTCAGTCTCATAGTGCCACGATAATATTCTATAAACATTTAATAAGTTAACATGAGAAAGTAAAAAATATAAGGTATGTTTATGGGATATCTTTTGTAACACTGAGATTTTCCTTCCTTCAGAACTTGTACAGTAAATAAGTGGCTGTTGATTTGAAAGTGTCAGAGATAATGAACAGGAGATGGTTAGTGAACCATCTGGTTTTGCACATGTGCAAATCGGTGATGTTTGGTGTTTAGCTTTTATGGGCCCTAGGGAACCCTAACTGTGATAATGTAGTTGTAGTCCTCATACATTTCTGTCTTCAGCAGTTAGAACATTGGTGTGATTTGTGAACATGGTGGTAATATAAGGTGGAAGCAGTGCAGTCCCATTTTTGGAGCCTTAAATGAGTGCTGTGACTCTTGTGTGGTCTCAGCAAGCCAGTCCTTCTTCCTCTCCAGGGTGTAGTTGGTGCTCTCTGCTCTTACAGTGGTCCCTGAAAGAGAGATGCCACATTATCTATTTCTTACTATCCTGAGAATATCCTCAGTGGTCTTATCCATGTCTTTAGAGAGCTGGTTGAAAGTAATACTTCTCTTTTATCATACCCTGTCCCACTTTTATATTAGACACAGCACACAATGGGATATGATAATTGAGAAATGGGGTGTAACTACTGTCCAGAAGCTAGAGTTGGTGACTTCTAGTTTTACTTCAGATTCAGGCATTATCTTGGTGATAGATACCCATTTCCACTTCTCAAGGACTCTCAAATGCAATAAGTCTTCTCCTTGCTACTCGACTGTTCTACAAACAAAGCCATAAGGAAACTTTTTTTCTCACTGAAGATACGCGAAGGTTGTTCTCTTTCTCCTCTTCAAGTGGTCCATGTCACCCTGAAGGAGGAATGAGAGGAGGTGAGAATCTAAGTTTGCTTTTTATTTCATGTAAAGTCAATTCCATGAATGTTGTCCTTGCAATCTCCCAAGAGCATCCCTAAGGGTTTAGATTCCTCTTTACAGGAGGCTAATGTTGCCGTGGAACTTTGACATTGCTGATAAATGATGCTACATAAGGGCAAAGCATTGATTTATTGCCTGCAGTGCTAGATTGAAATTTGTAAGAATGGACTATCTATGGACTTTTTATAGACTGTTATTTGTGGCCATAGTTTTCTCATGGCTGTGTCTGCTAAAAGCTGATGATGTGAATGGAAAGGGAAAAGATAATATAACCTGGAAATTCTTAAGTACTGAGGGTCTGGAAAGCGGTGAGACATTGTCAGTCACTTGACCTTCAAGTGAGCAATAGAGGTGTTTATTGTATAAAATAAAAGCTTTTTGGGGGAGTTCCAGCGGGGAGATGAGTGGGTCAATTTGCTGCTTGGCTCCTGTCTGTCTCTGCTGCATTTCTCCATTCTCCACGGCTCCTAATAACACTGGCCAGGTCCAGACAGAGGGAAGAGTCTCTCTCCAGTCTGAACTCACATATCTAATTCAGTGCTGCCACATTAGATCTGAATTCTGCCTTGGAGATGGCCATTTTATAGTCCCCCAATCAAAAGTGAGACAAAACTCCACAGTGTTCACACAGCCCTTTCCCCTGAGCCAAAAAATGACATTTCCATCATTTATGATCAAGGTTATGAGACTCATTAGCAAGTTTTATATTTTTTCACTTTTCTCTCTCTTTACTTTTTATTCTGTATTGGTGCATGAAGAGACTTAAAATTACACTTTTTTGTTTGTTTTTAAACAGGTAGTTTATAAGCATCAATTTGAATCTCATCTAATTAATACAAATATTTTTGAAAAAAATGGTTTTTTCAGTTTTAAAAGATGAAAGTTGATCAAAACACGTTGCAGGTGTTTATGAAACACTGCATATTCCATACATTGTGGTTTACACAGCTCATGTTAAGCATTTGCAGGACATTCTTTGTGATTTATTTAAAAATTACATAAATCCTGAAGACTCACCAGCCACAAGTAATTTATGAACAGCAATACAGATGAGATCCATCAAACCAATTGTTATCATTCATACACTCCTAATAACAGTCATAAGATTTGCTTTGATAAATTATTACAAGAACGTTCATTTTTTGGAATTGGATTGTCCTAATTTTAACATTTTTTTGTCAATACAATTGTCTTTAGTAATGAGAATTTTTTCTGAAGGAGCTAAAAAGCAATGCTGTGTTTTCAAGAAGGAGAAGATTACTGAGCTGACTTCCATTATTATAAGGCTCAGTGAATATACCCTACTGTAAAACAAATAGATATATAGAACTGAACATCACTAATACCTGTCCTCACAAATAATTTCTCACATGACCACTAAACTGTGTCATTAGGAGTTTACAAACCCTTTTCCCCCAGATGGACTCTGGGATGGTGACTGCTGAGCTGGTTTACAATATTAGAAGATGCACCTTTTAGTCCTGTCTGTCCAAAAAGAGGTGTCCTTGTCACCTGGGATTCTAGGAACTGTCCTTGACTCCCATAAAGCATAGGTTTCCCAACAAAGTAATTACTGGAGGAAGGATTTCTCAAAGCATTTATGTAGCAATGCACATGCAAGAGTAAGAGTTTTGCTGGAGAAAGAGTAAGGATAAAGGAAGCTGAAGCATATAATGAAAAAAAATCTCTGCAGAAATATTATATATCCTGATATATATATATATCAGTTTCTGACTGAGATTATATGTTCCTGTTTTCATGGTATATTTTCAAAAAAGCTGAATAAACCTGGATAAAACACTGCATTTCCGTTGCAGCTCTCCAATAATGGCTATCTAATCTTAGCTACTCAGGGCTATACAGCTTGTCTAGCCTAAAAGCTCTGTAGTGTCTTTTATTCCCGTGCCAAGATACTGAGCAAAATGAAGAGGTACACTCTGGTTACCTTACGTGTAGCACAAAGGAAGCACAATACTCACCTACTCAGAATTTTGACAGTGCCTTTCTAAGTACCTTGCATTATCAGATCCTAGGAGATGCAAACTCAGCTCAAAAGGAGGAGCTGCTACCACCTCATGGGCATTGAAGTGTACAGGCAGAGTTCTTGCATTTCTGCCTGCAAAACTAGGTAGAGACTGAAGGCTTTGGGGTTCTACGGAGCACGCACGTTGATCCTGTCGACCAGGAAGGTTCTGTATCTGTTGTCCTTCAGCATCTCTGATGGACAGCATGTACCAGCCTGCTCTGGTGTAGGACCACAAGGAATCCAGTGCCTGCTGGGGAATGCCAGTGCCCATGTGGCTCACAGAAATGTGCATATGCTGTGGCTGGATGCCAGGGACTCCAGGGGCAAGAGTCAGGAAGGTGGCATCTAGAGAGAGAATGAAGTATTAAAAAAATTAAGAACCTGATACACTGTCAAGTGACTTGTCTTACTGCTTATTATTTTTGCATCAGGTTTTTTTGTTTGTCTTCTTCCATGAAGTGCTAGAACATTTATTTCCACTGAGAAATGCAATTGTACTGTAATCAAAATAATGTACTAGTCCATTTTGGTGCTCAGTTCAATTGGAAAGAAAGCCTAAAACTTTATTATTTCCTTGATTCGTTCGAGTAAAGCCAAAAGACATTATTTAAATGAAGTGGAACTATTCTTTCTGATTTGGGGTTTAATTTGAATATTTGGGAAAATGTCTAGATTAAGTAGGTATGCTGGGTTAAATGTTAAGTGCATTATGATTTTTTTACATAAGGAAACAAAAAGTTGCTTGAAAGACTTGACAGGACCATTTTGTATTGTTTAAGGCATTCAAAATAAAAACATTTTATGAAGTTATGTTGATGCCAACAAGAGTTCTTTCCAGAAAAAAAAATATGATGATGTTGTGTTTTATTTTTACATTTTTGCATCAGGGCACTTGACATTCTTCATTTAGAAATCATGCTCTGATTATCGTTATTTTTCGTAGCTTTAATAATACAGTAGTATTTCTTAAACCGTGCTAAAAATAAAATGTAAAAAGTGAATATTTAAGTTAGTTATGAGTTTTTTCAGGTTCCGTTCAGAATACAAGACACTCCTATATCATAAATTTTTAATATATTTTTGCTCCGCGAAAATAATCCATCATTTCTAAATTCAATATTTTAATTAAAATAAACACCCCATTTTAATTTTTAGAAAGTCTGTCTTTTTGCAAAGAGGGTTTTTATGCTGGGGTTTTGGAGTGGATGGGTTCTGTGCCGTAACCTCTTCTTTAGTTTCAATGTCCATATTTTCTGTGAAGAGGGGATGCTATTTTCTGCCCAGCACAGGAACTGCTGGCAGGCTATGGACGTGTGCTTTGCAGGTACATAAAAATAATAACATTTTTTGCAGTTGTTACCGTTTTATTGTTTTGTCCCAAATTACATGTTGCCATGTCAACATCCTGTCAGGTCCAACGGCAACAACTGGGTGCAGCTTAGCACGCGACACATGAGGACAAGGCGCAGAAGCGGCGATTAAAATCTGCGCTTTTCTGGTTGAAGGCAGCTGCCCACTCACTGTTATTTCTGGTAACAAATGTCAGGAGCGCTTACCGCCCAGCCGGCTCACAGACTGGAGGGAGCTGCTTAGGCTCTGTGGCTGGAACTCATTGGGATCCATTGTATGTTTGCAGAGTCCTCTGTGCATCCCACAGGGACAACAGGAAAGCGCTGCGTGCGGTGGGTGCCTCCTGCTCCCTGAGTTGGGGCCATGGGAGCCGGGCACCCCGAGGAATTCTGCTGCAGCTGCAAAGAGCACCTTCTCTGTGATTCAGGAGGAAAGCTTTCCCGAGTAACTGCAAACACTTTTTGCCTTCCTTCGTTCTATACAGAAAGCTCCTGCTGCCTCAGATACCCTTCCCAGCACTGCCAACTACAGCAAACTTGCTTTGCAACTTAATATGTCTGAACCTCTTCGAGTCGCAGAACTCCTGCATTCTGTGACCCGGCCTGAGTTCTTTTCCATGGTTTGTCTTACCTCCAGGATACATTTAAATAATTGCCTAGTCAATCAGATCAACCGATTCTAATCTTGTTTCAGTATTATTTTGGCCCATATAATTTATTCAATGGAAAACAGCTCCTTCATCCCTAGTTTCTAGGAAACCTTTTCTGGTAATTCATATTGACAGCAGCGAGTTGTGACATTTATCGGTGAGGTGAAGCTGACCAGCTGCAGGGCTTCTGACTGATTTACTCAGCCAACAAGCTGCTCATGATTCCAGCCAAGTATTGACTTTTCCTTTCCTCCCCTCTAGTTGGGGAGAAAATATGGAGACATTCTTTATGGTTATATTTTTATTTTTACCAGTCATACAGAAGGTTAAAAAAGGACCATAGACATTATCTTCCCTTGAAAATTTATTTTCTTAATACAGAAGAATCTCAAATATATTTCAAGGAAAGAAAATCAGCATTGAGTTTAAACTAGTTGAAATATAAAATAAATGAGCAGATTTTATCTATCGTTATTGGAATCATTTTACTTCAATAGAAATGAGCTTCAGTCTTGTAAACAACCTATCTGCAGTCAAATGACCTTTGTGATAAAAAAACTCTCTAACAGTGCAAACTTAACTCATTTTCATTCTTTAAGCCTAGAAGCACAAACTATGCTTCAGGTATTCTTGGGGTTTGTGTATTGTTAAAGACAAAATATCCATCGAAGTCAAGGATAACTTCCAGTAGTTCTCTAGTTTCACCCGCTCCAAAATGGAAAATATATTTTAGATCAGGGATTGGACTTAATATCCTTTCATTTTTAGTAGGAATAAAGAATTCTGAATCGAATTAAACAGCAGTTATCCCAGCCCCACTTTCATGAGGGAAAATGGAAATTAGTATTTCTCTAAGGTAGTTTTAATTGCTATCTGTTTCTTTTTTTTACATCTGCAACCTGAAGCATATGTAAAGAACAATAAAACATTTCATCATGACTATCAAAGTGGAAATTTTCATGTAGCTCTTGACAAAGGTGTTTAAAATTAATATAGTTTTGTCTGGTAAGGTTAATTGCCTATTTCCTTGAGGTGCAAAACTAAGAATCTCAAATTTTTCTGTTTACTATTACAACATGAGTTCATTTTTTTTTTACTTACATTCTTATAGATCTGAACAGCCAGAGAAGGCTGAATCCCCCTGTACTGCACACTAATAATGGGTGTTGATCTCATACCATAAAATCAAATGTCAATGTGCCGTCCTGCACACTCATAAGACTGTAGTTACCATTAGCATAACTAGCAGATACAATCCACATCCTGCAGAATTATTAGATGATGTTGCTAATTAGAACAACTGGGCTTCATAATCCCCTTTAGACTCTCCAGGTCAGAGGCAAAGAAGTTTCAGCAGAGAAACAAGCACTTCCCAGAAGGACTGCAGCTAACAAACTAAGCGGTTTTTCTTACTTTTTGAGTCCCTTTTTTCTGGACTATCATGCCCAGGCTGCAACCAAACTTTAGGAAAGCATGAGTATTTCTAGAACTGACATTTTCAAGCACCAGTGAATTACTGCCTCATTCATTCTTGGCAGTGGTACATTATATCCATAATTGCTCTGCTTGAGGAGGTGACATTTCCAGAAATGGCAGTTCAGCATGGCAAAGGACACAACACTGCTGGGAAGATGAGTCAAAGGTGACAAGACCGTGCAGCTGCCAAAGAACTGGCACTCCTCGCTACATCAACTCTAGATGTAGCTGAGTTCAAGTGTTGGAGTCTTGGTGGAGACTCAAGTCAACTAATGTCCCTGACTCTGTCACCTGATTTCCGTGCTACTCATTGCTGGGTGTTAACTCAGAGGCAATTATTGAAGCCCTTAAACCTGCTGAGGCCATTATTGAAGACTTTAAACCTGATGGAAGGCAGCCAGAGTTTTGTTGAGAAGAGCACAAAGGACGGTAGGGAGAGCAAGTAAGGGAAAGAGAAGGGCAGAATGGTTTGGCATAAACCAGGCAGGAAAGGCTTCTGATGGATAGGAAAAATAAATTGTCAATGTTATTATAAGGACTGTGGGATAGAGAAAATGCCCACTGGCAGAAGCATTCTCACTTCATTATAATGGCAATAAAAAGCATCTACTTTACTGATAATTGTGCTAAAACTCCTAAAACTTGTTGTTGCACCAGAGACCACCAAAATCTAAGTAATCACAGAGGTTAATCCATAGATACTAAGCATGTGTAACTGTGAGTGTTGCATTCTGCTTGCCGTATAAGGCCCTAGAAACTAAGATGTATACACCCACACTCAGTCATTTTTACCCGTGTAAAGAGGTTATGTTTTATCATGTTCATATATACAATGCAGGTATGTTTGAAGAGCACGTGTATTGCCAGAGATGGACTCAGGAAAAGAGTACACTTTTCAAACTATGTTTAGAGCGGATTCTTTAACAAGAAAATATATAAAGTTTCCTGTTTGAAGTGTTGTGGCTTCTTCAAATGTAGCTGTGAAAAACGCCTTTTGTCATTCCTCCCCAGTGCATCGCGCTGTGACAAGGCAGTCATGTTACATAACATGATGTGACTGATACCAAATGGCATGTGGAAGATTTGATCTCTCTCCCTTTTAGTACGAGAATCCCAAGCTACCACCGTCTGGACTTTGGAGGGTCTTTTCTTTCTATTCAAACACGGGGAACAAAAGGACACTCTGTTTGAAAGTCCATCTAGAAGAGCTGTGCTTAGAAACACTGCTAATATTTAGCTTACATCTATTAGCTGAAAAGTGTCTTTGCCTTTGAAATACTCACATTTTTACTGTCTGCCTCTTTCCCCTCTCATCAAGAGCAGATCTTTATTAGGGCCTATAAAACAGGCTTTGAGAAACTTAAGCATGTAATCCTATATGGCTCATGGTATCAGATGGTGAGGTGCATACTGCATCGGTGACCCCCTGGCTTGACCCACTTACTGTGCTGAGAGCAGCGGGAGGGAAGGAGGAAGGAGGATGCTGAGAAGGCACTAGGAGAGGGAGGGCACAGCAGGGATGTAGGAGGCTGAAAAATGGGGGTTCATTCCCTCTCCCATGGTGTATTTTTGAAACTCTTGCTCTTTTGGACTCCTTGAATCCGGTGTGTCGAGAGAGCTGCATCTTTTCAGAAGTGTAACAAGGAATTACTTCATGCAAGCATAAATTCATTCACCACAATTTAATCCAACGGTGGTGTAATCCAACTGATCTTAATAGAGTTATCCCAGGGATAACATTGGCCCATCAGTGTAATTGCCCTGGGTTAAGTGGCCTCAGAAACCAGGTTAACGGGAGATTTACTGCCTAACAAAGACTGTTTTACAAAGAAAAGTTTAAAAAATAAAACGGACTAGTCTTTCTGTTACAGATTCCCAACCAGTCAACCCAATCCCATGCTCTCTGCCTGAAATCTTCACTGTGTTTTACAGATCTGTCTGCAACTGTTTTTGTACTTGCAGGTCAGTAGAAGCAGGTAGTAGAATGGTGTGTAAGAAAAAGGAAAACAGTGCAAATGTAAAAAAAAAAAAAAAAAGCATAAAAATTCAGGAAACATTACAGCAGTTTCATATTTATATCAAAAAATATAAAAGCGATGTGCATTTGATGGATGAGAATGTACAATACAGTCATAATATTTGCAAAGCCATCCTGAAAAGTAACCAACCAGAATCCAAACAACGATAGTGTCTTTGGTTACATGTCAGTACAGTAAGTGAGAATTATTTTTAGTCACAAACTTCAACATCAGCAAATAGCAAACATAGCTTTTAAAAAGCATTCATCAGAGGGAAAGTGAAACAGCTCCAAATATTCAACTTAATGTCAAATATGTCAATATGTCAGCTTCATAACAGGATTGTTTCTAAAATGACATATTGTAAACTGACAAGTTAATAGATATGAAGTTTCATTTATGTACTTTTACAACTCTAGAAAGTGAGGTCATTCTTATATTTTTCTCTCACCAAAACCCATGAGGTAGACTCCAAAAAGGTAATAAGCCTATAAATTACACTGTCATCTGAAGGTTGGGATTATTTTCCTGGATCAATCCAAAATATCTTCCAGAGCTGTGTCTTGCTCCTGATGATCGTTTATGATTCATAAAACTGATGACATGGCCTACATTTCCAAGTGTTTCACTGAGACAGTGGTTCAGATTGTCTCTAAGGAAGAGGTCTTTATAACACGTACTAATCAATTTTCAGGTTTTCAACAGTGTATTTACATACAAGTGTTTTACCTGTTGCTCAGCTGTCATGCCTTCATTGTGCTCTCTCAGCAGTCCTGCCTAGATCTCACTCCTATCTCAATTCAGTGGTGATCCAAATAACAATGAATGCAAATGTCTGTTTCAAAGGCAGAGATCATTCAAAACCAGTTAATTTCTCTACTGTCTTCTAGTATTCTGTTTGGGACTAGGACATCTAGCACTCTGGCACATCCCTTTCCCAAATGTGTTCAACTTTGTGTAGTTATTACTCGTGATCTGAGGTCTGGGAGCCAGTATTGGTCCTATCTCCCTAGCACTCCAGTCTATTGAGGGTTGACTTCATTTATTGGCGATCCGGGGATCAATAAGTCATTCATTGTCCAAGTAATTCACAGCACTTGAACAGCAAACTCAAGCTGAGAATGGTAGCCATGACATACAAGCATTATCCATGCAGCCCAGGAACAAACCAAGAGAAGGCTTACATAGGTCATGTTGGCTATGTTAAGTGCTGTAAAAAACTTTTCTGGGTTTTATATTCTGTGTGTGTGACCACTGATTTAGGAAACAGAGAACTTTACCTTTTGGACAGTGACAAATGAAAAACTGCTTCTTGATAAGAAAAAGTGGAAAGATGGAAAAACTGGAAATCAGTTTGTAGATTCAAATGTATCACGGGGTCAAACAGGCTTCAGTTTGCCCAATCTCTGATTGAGAATTAACTAAAGGCCAATTGCTTACCTATTTGGAAGCTGTGCTTTTATTTGGAATATTAACTGAGTCTGAAGACAGGAAGAATAAAGAATGCCTTCATTCAAAGATAATAAAGCTTAGCTGCTCAATATTCATATCAGTTAAGAAAATGAGAATTCTATAGCGGGGTCTTGCCTGAGTGTGTACGATTGCAACAAGAACAGCCTCGTCAAAATGGAGCTCTAAAGCAGGACACTGCAGAGGATGACTGAGTTAGAAACTAAATACCACAAAGAGAGACAGTTGTGTTGCAGTGTTTCCCAGACATTATAATTCATGAGTTTGATTCAATTAAAATTATTTCAGAGCTTTCTAAGAGCAAAACAGGGTGGTCAGAGCCAGTAAAGCCATGAAAATTGGCTTCACAGATGGCTGGCTTGCTCTAGAAGAAAGCAGGAGGTGTACAGAAAACTTCCAGAATGACCTCCTGGCAAGTCAAAACTTGCAAGATGAAAAGGACAATCATGCAACTCAGTGCCAGGAAGCTGGCTAGGGAAAAGAATCACTCATATGAACCATTTGTTCTTAGATTCTCAACAAATTAGTTCTTCTGCAGAAAATCTGTTTTGAAACTATGTCTTCTAGAGATAGGTTCATCCAGGGCCTCCTGCCCAATGCATCACATTTTAGACACCAAAGACCAGATTCTGGTCATATGGTTACATAGATAATAAAATAAGTAAGGAGCACTTTACAGTGGAATGGTACCAGTGAAAGTCTTGTGTAAAAAGAGAAGGCAAATATTAAGAGTGGATTTTATAAGCAAAATCTCCACCAAAGTGGGCTAAACAAGAATCTGTGAGGTGGAGAGAAAATTGAGTTCCAGAGAGGTTTTGGGTGGGATGTTTTTCCTGGGGCACAGGGCAAGATTGAGTTCTTTTTTTTTTTTCAGTTGAGGCCTCAGATATCCCAGTCTGTTTCAGAGGGGAACCAAGTACACACTTCTGCTGAAATTTTCATAGAGAGTAACAGCCATCTTGATGGGCTTTCTGTCTTCCCTTTCTTCCCCTTTCTTTCCAATTTGCCACATTTCTCTTTGCTTACCTTCCTGTCCATATGGGATCTGCACTTGAATGACAGTCTTAGAGTTGTTGTCAGCAGGCTTTGGGATTTTCCAGGAACATTATTGGTAACTAAATGCAAAATATAATTACAGGATTTATACCATAGGTATTTAAACATTGAGGCTGCATAAAGGAAAGTGTTCTTGTATCTGTAAATGTATACAAATATATTTATAGAAATGCATATTTATATACATATATACACAAATACATGCATATGTGTGATCATTATTATAGAAGAGACATTGCATATATCACACTTATCTGCTATGATATCAGGAGAGGGCTGTGTCACTCAGTTGCCCAAGCCTCACTCTGAGTGTTGAATCAGGTGCAAGGCAGGTTGCCATTTATAGTGTTTAAAATGTTTCCTGTAAACGTGCAGGAAATATTTGTTTGAAGTTCTGAAGGAAACAGTATTGATGTTCACAGAGATGCGACAAACTACTTGATGAAAGAAATAATTTTCCAGAAAGAGTCCTATGGGAGAAAGAGAGCCTGTTTATTTACATGAAGATCAAAGCAACTTTCATATGAATTGATGCTAAATATTTAGTACTTGAGTGACTAGCAAAGAACACTCTAAACTTCTAAAGGAAAAAATAAAACCTGGGAGACAAATCCCAATATATAAATATATATAGGCTCTGTTGGCAAAACCACTTTTTTTATTATTTGCATTACAGTGGTGTCTAGAGTCCGACTTGAGATCAGAGGCTTGCTCTGTCACACTGCGTACAAACACTTAGTAAAATACAGTCTCTTTTCTGACAAGCTTATCATGTAAACAGGCAAAGGTCAAGAAGGAGAATGTTTTCAGATTCAATTTGTACAGATTTCCCTTATAATATCAAAATGTGTGCACTGAATAAAACTGACATTAATTAATCCAAGCACAATTTCAGTGGAAAGTACTTAGTGCATATGTCAGACAAACCAAATATGAACAAAAGACCCCACATATAAACTCCCTGATGAAAACTTTCCTTAGCTTCCTTACCTATATTCTCATTTTCTCCTGATCCAAACCAAATGTAACTGCAAAAGTAAAAATCAGAGCTGAGTTGTCCTTACGCGGTAACAGCGGGACACAACAGTCACAGACTGATCAAGCACAAAAGCAGTACAAAAAGCAAGGGATTTCTCCTCACTGACAGTGAGCAGAGTCCAGGAGTAGACATCCAGCCACCAGAGAGAACTGTCTGTGTGGACTCCCAGCAAACTCAGCCTGGCCCCAAACTGCTGCCAGGGATCTCAGTCCCCCTTCTTAAAGGTGAGTCCTGAGATTTGAGGAGGAATTGTGCCCAAACTGGTGAATGTATCTGACTGACAGGTTTTCTGCAGCTTGGGAGGGAGAGGCTGGGAAATAGGTCAGTGATATGCATGTCTCATGGTTCACCACCTTCTTCCCAGCTTCTAGCTGCAGATGCCTAACCCTGCAAGACCTCCCTCTAGAAATCAGCACAGTGCTAACGCACATCAGTGACTCTGGGACCATGGTTAATCTGGAGCTAGGCTAAATTCACACTTCCTCGATTCAGAAGAACTTTGTCCTCCTATGTGTAATGTACTACTTTTCAGTGTATGCTCCTGAATAGTCCTCATTTCTGTAATACTTTTCCCAGTAGCACAGTAAGTGCGCCTTTACCATCTGTCACACGCGGTTTGTTCTCTCTCTTGTACTTTATTACTATCCATATAAAATAGCATATAAAGAGCAGGAAGAATAGGGCTGTTGGCTGCATGGAGTAAATAAGAGAAATACTGAAAACAACCTGTAACAGACGTTTATGAAAAAATAATTTGCTTTCTATTCCTCTTTTCCTTCACATGTTCAAAGTAGATTCTTCAAGCAACAGTTCGCTGGTCATTGCTCTCTTTCTGTTATTGTTGTTGTTGTTTTCTACAAAGGAATGATTTTATTTTAAACTTAAATAGTGAAGATTTTTCTTTCTCAGTGAGGGTTTATAATAAGCATGCTATAATAAGAACTAGACTATCTCAAAGAAACAAAAAAAGTACCATTGCTTTAAATTCCAATTAAATTTACAATGTTAGGAAACCAATAAAAAAAAGCCAAAAAACCCCACGGTATACTAAGCCTTGTAGACAGTTTCAGGCACTGAACTATAGTGAGCTCCGGAGAATTGACTCCCTTTCCTCCTCTGCGGTGGCTCGTGGAGGTCATGTGCTCACTGGCACTAGCAGCTATTGACTTGGGAAGTGTCTGCATTAATTCTCTGGGTGACCTCAGATGGGCTTATTTGCCTGTCAGTGCAGAGCTGGTCTCTCTGGGATAATTGCCCACTTAAGTCTGAAAAATTCTGAGGTCTGAAGTTCATAGAATCATAGATTCACAGGCTGGTTTGGGTTGGAAGGGACCTTTAAAGATCATCTAGTCTATCCCTCTGCCACAGGCAGGGATATGGGGAAGTTTCCACATCTTCATTGTCAGAAAGATCTCCTTGAATCAATCCACTTTTCCTCTTTCCAATTTCATCTCATTTTGTCAGGTAACATTTCACTTCCTGGTAACTAGTCTAAAGTTATGCTAATCAGTAGTTCAAAGTTTTGCTAATTAGTAGTGCAGCTACGGATATTAGAGCTGGTTGGCACCTTTTAAAAGAATTTTTTTTTTTTTTTTTTTAAATCACAGTTTATCGATGCCAAAACGTTTCACAAAACTGTATCGATTTCAACGTGATTTGTGACGGTAGCATTTTTGAGGTCACAGGTGAAATCTGTTGCAACTCTAAAAAGGCACGTGCAGGCAGAGAGACATTAGAAAACTCATCCTTTCACTACACAAATACACATTCCTTTTTGGAGAACATTTATTGTGCTTGTTTTGAATTTAAATTGCAACAAAATCTTGAATTGCTGTAATAAAATCATATTGTCAGTACTTAGCCAGTGTATGTGTATTAAGACAGTGGAACTGTGTCCTCAGTTTCTTTTCTGTCAGAAATTCATACATATCAGGAGAAATTCAAATGGTCTGTCTCTCTGGGTTTGGTATTATTCAGTATTTTCTTTAATGACCTGAAAGGAATTGAGAGCAGGCTCAGACACCAGATACAGTTACAGATACCATTTACTGGGAGGGACCAAAGGAATGTTAGAGGACAAGGACAGAATTCAAGATTATTTTAATAAATCGGAGATATGGACAGAAAACATGACAACATTTAGTAGTGGTAAATGCAAGATGCCAGACTTAGTCAGGATTCATTAACTGCATAAATATAGGATGAGGAATAACTGGCTATAAACAGTTCTATAGAAAAATAAATGAGGGGTTCTAAGGGGTCACAAAGTGAACATAAGTCACCAGTGTCACGCTGCTGTGAAAAAGGCAAATGCCTCAGAATATGTCCAGCAGGATGTATGAGAAAGCCTATGACTGGAAGGAAATGTGAAGTAATCCCTCTGCTCTGTTCAATGTTTTATTCAAGACTGTGGCCTTAGATGGACTATTGTGTCTACTCCTGGGCACTACACTTCAATAAACTCGTAGATCAATGCAGAGAGTCTAGGAGAAAAAAAAATAAGAAAAAAATAAAAAAAGAAAGATCAGAGGTTTAAAAATATGGCCTATGGGGAAAGACTAAAGGAAATGAGTTGTTTAATTCAGAGTAAGGAAGACCAAAGGATGGCATTTGCTTTAAATAACAGTGGAACAAACAAAAGAGATGAGATGTTTTCTTGAAGTTTTTTTCTGGTCCTAGGATCTCATGATTCCTGGCCACTAAAGTAAGTTGGACTGTAGTACTGTGGAGCACAGACACCACCCAGAAATGCGTAATACCTCCAGGATAAAAAATAGAGGTATCTTTACCTTTGCAGAGCTCTTACTAGAGTAGCTTATGGAGGGAAAAGGGTGCAGCTGAGCCAGAATGATGTCTGGCCATTCAGTAGTATTGCACAGTCTATGTAAGTCACTGGATAAGAACCTTTTAAAGTCTACTTGTACAGTACCATCTATAACCTGCTTCCACTCTAGAAATACTTCAAGAAAGCAAAAACCTGATCCTTATTGTGAGTTTACTGACATTTGAAATTTACTGTGTACCAATGTCACCATTTTCATCAGTGTCCCATCATGAAAAATCCCTGTAAAGAGTAGGATTACCTGATATTCCTCTTTATGCAAATCATCTGGACTTCCTTATCCTTGTGAAAATGTCTGAAGATTTTTAATAATCATTTTGCAATCAAACAAAGTTATTAAAGGTATAGCTTCTATACAAATAAAACTTCAGTAAAAGGGCTGAATTAGACCTTAGAGGAATTTAAATGCTTTATGTCTGTAAAATGACCACTTTTTTTTGTTGTGTGTCAAAGTCTTGTACTGAAAAATGCACAGGGAAGCAACAGTGGAAAGTGGGGAGCTTACTCAGGATAGGGTGTAAATACAGATAATTTCTGCTTTTATCTGAATTTCTGTAAAACCCAAAGGAAAAGATAATCACTTTGTTTCATATGGAAAGAAAGAGTTGCCCAGTGGTACAACTGGATGAAAGCTGCTGAGAACAGAAAGCAGTGAGAGTTTGAGCTCTGCTTTAAAAACAACATTCAGGGGCTGCACTGCTTGTCAAGCTGCACAGATTCTGCCCTTGCAAACTGCACTGTTTTCCCCAGCAGTGAAAATGGTGAGGAAGCCCAGTGAGCCCTAGTCATGTGAGTCCCCGGGGGAACCTGCTGGAGTGGACAGTGGTTGTTAACATCTGGAGACAGAAGAGGACAGCACAGACAATGCAGAACAGGCAGGGAGAGGGTAAAATCTAGAATGTCCTGGAAGCTGTGATCTTCCGTGTCCTCGCCAGAGCTGCTGAGGAGCTGCTCTGAACGGAATGTCTTTCACCCAACAAACCCCTGGCAAACTGTCCTCTCCTCAGCTTCACTCTCAAAGTATGCAGACTTAGAACCAATCTTCCTCTTCCTGTGTGCCGGTGGGATGAGGAAGGAAGAACCTAGGTTTGTGTGTCACTAGCAGGTGAAGTTGAAACCAACTTGAAAAAGTGTGAGCTGCCTAAATAGGAAACAATTTCCTCAGCTCAGAAAAATGTTAATAGACACCAGAAACCTTATGACTTGATAAATAGAACAGGAGAGTAGATAGCAATAACAAGAAATTTTTTCCATTTTTGAAAAATAAAAATTCTTATCAGGCACCCACCATGTGCTATAATTTAAAAGCTTTTGAGCAAAGAGCATTTCTTTACTGCTAAAAGGTTTAAAATATTGCAATATGTAGACCAAAAATTCCTGATTAGCTGTGGCAGATGAGTCAGCAGAGAAACAGTTCACAACACAGTGCAGCCTTTACATTTTGACTTATATTGTTAAGGGCTCCCCAAAATCATTCCAGAAAGGCAAAGATGAAAAAAGAAGGAGAGGGAGAGGGAGAGGAAAGGAGAGGAAAGGAGAGGAGGAGAAGAAGAGAGAGAGAAAAGAAAGAAAAGAAGGGAAGAGAAGGAAGAAAGAAAAAAGAAAAGAAAAGAAAAGAAAAGAAAGACATTATGCAAATAGAGTAACAGACGTGCAGTACTGCTGGATGGCTACACACTGTGCATCTACCTGAAGTTCTACCATCTATAAACCTAAATAAAAATAGTTTGATTCAAGAGCTGGACGAAACATATGCCAGGAACTTCCTAGTTTTGCAACACCAATGTTCATTTAGGTCTTTCCTTCAAGCCATGATGAGGTTGAGCTTCAAGAGCAAAAGTCTGGAAGGGAGGAAGGGAAGTTGTTCTGACAATTACAGATGCCATGGTATTTCTAGCAGAAGTCAAAACATTAATATTCCAGTTTTCTATAGGATAATTCAATAAGTGCTCCAGACAAATGTGTGAGATTATGATCTGTTTTAGAAGTGAGATAGTTTTCCTTGATCTCTCCGAGTCTGAAGGGTTTTTGTTAAATGCAAGAAGGCCGGAATTCTCTTGTATTATTTAGCATGGCTTCATGATGGGAAACATTATTTTACAGTCTCTTGTTGTAGACACTGTTATACTTCCCAGTTATCAACCAGCTATAGAAGCAAACTGGATTGGGAGATGGCAAGGAAGCGTTGCAGAGCAGAAGCAGCAGCTCAGTGTAGAGAAAAAGTTACATAACAAGCCCAGCCTGCTAAGGCATCTCTAAAGTCAAGGGCTGGGGTAACACTTCCACTTTCTCTCCAGATAGTGGCAGATAATGGACCCACACTAGCAGAAACACAGAGAAAAAAATACATGGCAGCAGAGCTTTCACCCTGCCTGGTTAGTGCCGACAACTTCTGTTTTTATTCACTGAGTTGATTATGCCTAAATTCTGAAAGATTACCTTTTTTTTTCCTTTGTAGCCTGAGCCTGAATTGAACAAATAAGTTATGAATAATTAACACACAAGCATATTTAAATTTCAAAGGTAGTGGAAGTCTTACTCTCTAATTTTCTGGATTGGTACACACTGTTTTGATTCCAAAAAGTTTGTTAAATCAGAAGAGGTGGAGTTTTTTTCCCTGTACTGTTTGGAATATGATCAAAGGCTAAGAAGGTATTAGGATGTAGACATGTTTTCCAGAACCCAGGTTTTCACTGCTGTGGGTCAAATCATCCTCTTTTTCTAATATAATCATATGAATCTTATCTTTCAGTTGCTACTAATATGGCTCAAAATTGACCTAGGAATATAAATAGACATACTGCTGGATTTAACAGTGTACTGTTAAATTCCTATTAGCCATTTCACATCATGAGAGCTTTCTAACCACACTGTTAAATTTTGTACAGTTCCTTACGCTCTTATTTTCACTAGACACGTATTTTACTGCCTTATAATTGTACTACATCTAAACACAGAACCACAGGGAGACAGGTAAATAAAAAGTGCAGATGGTGCTAAGAAAAATATTTCAGCGGCTCTGAAGCCAGGCAGTGCTGTTGTGGGGTTGATACAGGAGCTGCAGACCGTCACACCGCACAGATGGAAGTGCAACTTTGAGGGCTATTGAGCATGTGGCTTTTCCCAGTGTGTCACAATTACAGAAACATCTGTGCTAAATAACTTCAAGCTGATCCACAGCAAAAATCCTCAATGTTCAATAACTCTCAATATCCATTTTTTCCCTGGGGTGAGATGGCCTAGTGATTGCAAGTTGGACTAGCGCTAAACATGTCGCTTCATTATTTCAGGGCCTATTTAGAGATTTCTCCCATGGTATATTACCTACAAAATCCATATGTTTTCCTTTACTTAGCTCTATAGAGCCCGAGTTTCAGAGATGCCACATGCCTGCAGCTATCATTGACTTCAATTAGGGGTGTGGATATGTAGGTTCCCTGAAAATCGTGTCCTGTGGGGATATTTTTAATTGATTTTGATTTGCAAAGGGAAGGGAAACAGTCCGGGTGGCATGATCATAAAAGACCAGAAGGGAAAGAGAGGCAGTTTTCCCATAGGAACAAAGATTGAAAACTATGAGGACAACTAATATCTCTATTGTACCTTAGCCACATAGAAAACATTCATCACCGTGTTTCTTTCTTGTAGTAGAGACAGGGGAGATAGAATTCCCCTGAAAAACTATTAAAGAACAGAATACCTTCCCCAATACCCTCAGTAGTATAATCCCATGCCCATTAATACATTAAGGCCATAGGGCAGTTTAGGAAACTCCTTATTACTGAGCTGGGACACTGTTTCTTACCTTACATCCTCCTGCAGCATTGGAACCCAGAGGGTTTTATGGATGTGAGTGCATCCCATAAATACAGCGTATTTCCAATTCTTCATGCACTGCCACAGAATCATTTTTCAATCCTTGTTGCCTTTTTTTTATTTCAGCTAGAAAAGCACTCCAATACAGTCACCAGATCTTGCTCACCCCCTCACAGTATTAGAAATAGAAAGATTCATATATTTCTCAGCTGCCACAGAGTGCACAGCTCCTGCCTAATGCACCTTTTTCCATGCATTGTCCAATGTCGTTTGGGACATTCCAAGTGAAGAATGCTCTTCCTCAGAAACCGATTGTTCTGTAATGTAATAGACTCAGCAGTAGGATTCCTTCCCATATGTCTGCTTTGGGTTTTATTTTCCTCAGTTCCACCCCGGTTTCTTCCAAGAATGCTATTATTTGACTAAATATTTCCTTAACTGCTTTGATGTTCAAACTCTTGAAATATTAGTGAAGTAGTGACACGCATCTTATCTGACATTCAGCCAACTTAAAAAACGTTGGTTCTTTCATCTTTATAAACCAGTCTCCTTTTTTTAATAATTACTGCTACCTGGTTTTAAATTTTCCCTAGTTAATCTCTGACTTTCTGTGTACTGAGCTGCAGTTACTATGATATTCTAACTACTATCACATCTGAAATACAGAGGAACTATAATCTTCTTGGTTTATGATATGACTACTCAGAGGGAACAGCCAAAATCATTCTGGCTTTTTCTGCAGATCTATCTCTTTGCCAGCTCTTGCATAATTTTTTTTTTTTTGCAATTGAATATATATCCATCCCAGGACAGACGCATAGTGAGTTGGTGTCTGAATATGGGTCTTGTCTCCTTGTTTCAAAGATGTTAAGCTTCTAAGCAGGTATACTATACAAATCAAAAAAACCAACACAACACAACCCCCCCCAGAACAACAAAAAAAAAAAAAAAAAAATAACATAAAAATAATAAAACAAACAAAATAAAAAAAAATCAGGGAAAACCAAAACCAAACAAACAACAACAAACAAACAAAAAACCCCAAACCAGAACAAGAAAAAAAAAGACATGTGAAGGAGAGATTGTAATATTTAAATAATTTCTCAGTGTTCTTTCTTCCTAACCACTCATCCATCCCTAGTGCACACCCACCTGAAATCCTCCAACAGCCCCTCTCTCAGAGTTTCTCTCTGCCAACTCTAACAACTGCCAAGTTGTCAAATGATGCTGCTATTGTGTCCCCATAGCAACAAGCTTTCTGGCCTGAGTGACAGTATTTCCATATTGTCAACTGGAAAATGTCCCAAATAACTCTAGGAGCACCTGGAGCTTTCTTGCAATGCAAATATCTTTTTCTTTTCCCCTCCCAATTCTTCATATATTAAAGGGAAGTTATTTATACTCACTGCAACGGATGGTATGGTGACAGCTGAGCATTTGAAATTTACTTTAAAATTCTGTAAATCTGTCCTTTCAGTGGAGTTTATGTTCCTTTTGAAACAGCTGTGAATTTTAAAGATGGCTTTAAAATATATTTTAAAAAAAGTATACTGGTAAGTAACACATAAAGAGCTTCATAACTGAACAGAGAAAATATGTAACATATTATGTGACGCATTCTTCATGCTTCAGAGTTGACGAGAAATGTAAGAGAAATGCAAAAGACCTGATGGAAATGTTTTCCTCGAGGGGAACACACTTCTAACCTACGTGTATGTAATATGGCACTCTGCTGCGGGCTATTACTGATCTTCCAGAGCAACAGTGGTGCGGATCACCCAGCCTGATTATGCATGTATTAAAAGGGGGGAGAAATAAGTGAGAAATAACAGCAAAATAAATCCCACTGCTCTTAGAGAATTGCCTGAAATTTACGCCCCTGAAAATCCGACATTCACGTCACCCACCTCCAGTTTTAGCAGTATGGTTCAGTTAGATTATTTAATCTCACTGAATTTTGAAGATGACTTCCAGTTCATTTATCATGGCCACCTAGGGTC
Source organism: Todiramphus chloris collaris (assembly GCA_025345505.1). NCBI lineage: Eukaryota > Metazoa > Chordata > Aves > Coraciiformes > Alcedinidae > Todiramphus > Todiramphus chloris. Next base: position 7,175,662 of record JANVCC010000261.1, read on the forward strand.
ATAACTGAAAGAATAACTGGGTCCTCTTAAAGCTTTTGAAACAACCTTAATCAACACCACTGCAGGATTCAGATGATGTCACTCCAAGTTAGCACGTGGATAAAAGAGGCAGAAGCCAGTTTATTGTCTTCTGGCCAAGATGTAAGACTACCCAATGATGTTTGAGTGAACTGTGAAGTCAGCTCTGGCATCCTTACCACATGCAGGTTTCGTGCCTAGTTCTATTACCCAGGTTACCAACACAGTTTCAACAAGCTACAATTTTTTTCCTCTGAGCTGGGCAGTAATCCTACCAGATACTTTTACATGGCTGCTATGCTTCATATCAAGCTTTCAAAAACGAGTAACAGCTCGCTCTGTTAACTACATATTGGTAATTTTGTGGGCTTAAGACTGTTATCGTGTTTAATTACCAAATGTTTGCAATGTTCTTTAACAGGATTTACTGAATAAAGGATTGAATGCCCAAAATATATCAATACAAATACTGCACGTTCACAGACTAAAAGCTTATTCTGAAAATTAGGACCCTATATATGCAGTTGAGCTATAGACATATGATAAAGACAGAAGTAAAAATATTTAATAATTTGATGTAAACAATGAATCATTTCTGAAATAATCAGCATATTTTTCATCTGAGAATAAGGGAGGGAAGACTGAATAAAATATTTCAAAGAAGGAGATCAACCTGCTTGCAAATACTCATTTAAAAATATAATAATTTTATGGGACAGTCTTGTAGATTCTAAATAATAAACTCAAATATATTTCATTCACACATTATATCCTAGCTGCTCTAGCTAGTTATGCCTATATTACAGAGAATTATTTTACTTTAAAGAGAAGGCTTTATCTGAGGGCTGCAAAAGCACTGGATCAGGGGAATCATTGGGTTCCACAGATGTGACACTTCCTTGAGCATCTTTTTCTGTCTGGGTAAGTACAACATACACTTAGTAGCAAACACACCTGAGACAGATAGGTTCTAAGCACAAGTTCAGCGCCAAACGTGAGCATGACAGCAAAAGGGGTGGGGGTTGTGTGTACAGGACAAGCTGGCAGATTGGACAAGACCTAGAGACTGAGCACAGGAGCAGAATGCTGGGAGGCATAACTCGAGAGCATCCTGTGTCCTCACAGACACGCCTGTCCTCACTCTCACCCAGGCCCACAGCAACAGGCTGGGTATCACCAGAGTCCCAACAGCCTATCCCAATACTCAAATGCACAGGGGTAAAACCTCTGTCTACCACAGAATGAAAAAGGAAAAAACATCAAACGTTCAGTAGCATTAAGCAAATATTTCATAGCATTCCCTGCAAAGATTTCATGCCTGGGCTTTTGTTGTTGCTGCTCCACAACTGCACTTCTTTTCCCTACTCATCTTTGTGTTTAGAGTGCTATCACTTTTCAGTTCGTGAAGATAATGGCTTCAAGCAGCAGAGGGGCTACTGCTGTAACTTATACTGTGATTTCTGACCTGGCATCTCTAATACTCAGTTTTTACTATATGACTGGGCTCATACCAGCTCATCCCACTACCTGCTGAGTGGTTATTGCATTTGAGCTACACAAGGGTTACTATACTTGAGTGTAGTAAAGCAGATGAGCTCACCAGAATCCCACTGAGGCAGCGTGTAGCCTGCAGCTACTAATGGTTCATCAGGAAGACCTTAAAGCTTATTTAGTGCCAAAGACTAAAGATCTTTATACAACTTTCTGCCATTTTGCAATTTATTAGAGGATCGAATTCAGAGAATGAAGGGTTTTTTTTCCTCATGTAGCAGATTAAAAAATGAACAACTGGGTATCATGTGTTCCTTTATAATACAGTATGATTCATACCTCATCCTTCATGCAAGCCAACAGCTCTTTGATTTAGAGCCTGGATAGATATAAGCCATCAGTACAAAGTAATCTGCTACATAAGAATTTATAGGATAAACCCCTTAAGTAAGGGTTCATGGCTATTCAGCCCCAAAATCCTACATCTAGCTATTTAATCTAACTAATTTATCTATCTTTATATTTATAAAGCATCCAGATGCCACCAGTGTAAATGTAATTTATTGACAGACTGGTCTTGTTGCTGTGGCCCTGACAGATGCAGTTCCATCATTAAGGAAATGTGTGTCTTAAGAAAAGTTCTCACTGTGTTGATATATTTTATAAGATTTTATGTTCATTCACATTCTGACCCATTATAGCCTTTCTATTTGGACTGGCACATTTCTCTTTGAAAGCAGTATGTTGGGGGGTGGAGGTGGGGTGGGGTGTGCACACTGGAGGGTAGTACAGCTGAAAAGCCCCGGATTATCACCTGAGCAGCAGTGTCTCTGCTATCACACACGGTGCCTCTTCAGATGATACATTTGTTAGAGGTGTTACTTAAGTAATCAAAAGGTTAATTTGGGAAAAATCAGTGTGGTTTCATGTCTTCATTCCCTGTTATTCATAGTAACTGTGTAAAACGTTTTCAAATTGTGCAGATTTTCTCTGGAACTATACTTCTCATTATTTGCCAGGAATGATTATGCTCATTATGTATCTAGGTTGATATAGAGACAGTTGAGAATGACACTCATAGAAATGAAATATCCACGTTTAAGCTCACACATAAGAGAGCTGTTGTTTCAAGCGGACAATTCCTGCTGCTGTTCCTAATGGTGAAGGTCCTGCTGTGCTACTTTTGTTTCTGCTATGACGGGACAAGTTCTTGCCTGCAGGCGAGACTGAACTTCCAAAATGATCATGTTATTCTCGGTGTCTGGTGAGCAATGAGGAAGGCATGGGGTTTTGAATTGAGGATGCAGGAGAGCTATAAGGATTTAATGTCTGGAATGAATCACGCTGCTAAAGTTCACTCTGCCACTGGTCAGTCAACCTTTCTGTGCTCACACATTGTTACAAACCATCGCATGCTGGTATATTAAGGGAATATTTCTGCATTTGTTGTGTCAATGAAAATTTGGTAATGACAGGAGTTTGTCTCGTTTTTATCGTTTTAGTGAACAAAACGCATATGGCGAACGAATTCTCGGCCAGACCATATTGCTTCAAACGTGAGCTGACACACTGTGTGAATTGTATGTTGTACAAATGCCCTCCGTTTTCTGCCAGAAACCGGGCCAGCTAACTGTGTCCTCTGGGGCAGTGGCATTGCCACACAGTCTGAAGTTGCTTCTTCCATGCCTCTTACCAAAAGCTTCAGAACAGCTAGTCCCTATATTCTATCCCCCAGCTGGGCCTCATTTATTCTAGATTTTGAAGTAGAAAAGAAACTGATTGCTAAATAACACCATGTAGAAGATAAATGGAGATTTTTACTGTTTTATCTATGAGCGGTAATGGCACTTTTCCTGGGAGTAACAGCATTGCTCCCAATGGCACTTAATGGCTAAATCTGTGCTATTACACTATAGAGACTCGTATCTTTGTCGACGACTGCCATTGTTCTGGAGAACCTTTAAAATAACAATGTGAGGGCACATCCCTGTTCAGATTTCTGCTATAGAGCAATCACAGTCCAGGCCCTTCATTGTCCAAAGCATGCAATCCAGTTTTATATCAGATGCCTATATTTGTTTCACTTTTCTCAGAAACTACAGTTATTCAGATAGTTTATATTTAACTACTTCTAATTTTTATTAATGGTTTGATTCTTATGTTTCTCCTGACACACTGCATACTAAAGCTTGCATTCGGTCAACCTGAAAAAATGCACTCAGAAGCGTAGGATGGAGTCCAGGCAAGTCAAGTTCTGATTGCCTAAAATCATTTGAGATAAAACCCAAGGGGGAGTTGTGCACAGTGCCCTGTAACACACGGAGGTGCCAGGGCCAGTCTGACACCCCCACCAAATGAATAGTGGGTTGTTAATGCTTCTGCACCTCATGGTAGCAAATGGCAGTACCCAGAGAATTATTCTAGACGGAGACGTGAGGGTACAGCAAAGCTGTGGAAAACCCATTACTGCTGAGCAACCACTCTGCCAACAGAACCGGTATTTACTCACAGAAATCTGGATTCTGCTGTATTTGTGTGGATAGTTGTGGCCAGCATCTTTTCTGATTTCCAGTATGATGAAAAAATGATGTCTTTGGACCAAGCGTGACTCCTTAAATATTTCTTCAGAATCACTGCCCAGATTAGTCAGTACACACGCTACATTTCACTCAGCTACTCGTGCAGTCAGGGTGTATTTTTTTTCCCTGTGTCACCATGACCTTTCATAGATCCTTTTGATGCTCCATGCTTCTTAATAAGCAAATAAAGCTAAAGCACACCACAGCGTGATCGTTTTCATCAGATCTCTTTGCTGGTTCCCGCACCCAACCCCGCTGCATCTATTTCTCTGCTCTCTGGCTCATTCCTTTCCGAGCACACATGCCATGCATAAGGTTTAATAATTTACAGGTAGAGGGTCTAGTTTGCCAGGCTAGGGACATAGTCCAATTTCTTTCCACAACTCTTAATGAGACAAAGCAGTCAGAAGCTTATTGCTGCCGCCACATAAAAACAGATTTATGGGTGCTTTTTGTCAGAAAGTGGTGCAAGGCAGTTTGAGTGTTCCACTGAATTTCTCCATTCATCTCCCAGAGTAAAGCCTCCCTACCTGCTAATGGAAGAGGTGCTATTGTGAGCATTAAATATTTTTTCCCGATTAAACAAATTAGGTAAGATTGGCCCAGGCTGAAACACACAGTGCAATTCTACCCCAAACTACTGTGATTATGATTCCCAGAAGACTGTACCTGTAGAGAGAGATCTCTGTGTGCTATAGGTCATTCCTGCTTGACATGTGAAGGAGGGTGGTATGGAGCCAGTGATCATCTAAGTGATCTGCCACTGCAAAGGTCACTCTGCACTCCCTGAAAATGGCAGCAGCACGTACTGTGCATCCCCCCCTTTCCCAGCAATTGAGGAGATGCCCGTTGACTTTTGTTTGTTTGCTTTTCTCTGTTTTTGATGTGAATTATTCATTGCTTCTGTTTAAACAGTCTGGGCTTTTGGACCATTTGAAGACGCAGCATTAGCATTGCAATTTCAGAAGATGTAGCACAAAGGCAACAAACCCCACTCACGTTACATATGGTGGCAGCACATCTAGCTCTAGAAGTGGCCATATCTGAGAGAGTGTATTCTGGACCAGATGGTGCTGTCAGACAGTGCAGAATGACAACTTTTAGATGATGCAGAAAGGGTAATGTGCCCAAACAGTGAAGGAACTCTATCTCCACTTGCTGCATTTTTTTAAGTTCACATACAGATGGCTCAGCAAGGATCATCTCAGGAGGAAAAGTAAGACTTCCTCATGGATGATTTTAACTTAAAAGAATCTGTCAGAACATTTATAAATTAGATAGGCTGCCCCTTGTTCCTAGTGACTGCCTGTGACTCCACCATGATAGAAGAAATAGGGGATAATAAAAGGAATCGGGCATTTTTAATGGTTTTTTTTTTAATCTGAAAAACTACAGAATAGTAGTTTTTCAAGCAAGCAAGTTTTCCAATCTTTCAATATTTCTAATGAAATATGAATTAAACTATAACATGTTGCTTTCTTCTTCAAAAACTCATTCCAATTTTCAGGTCAAAATATTTTTCAGTTCAGAATATAACTTAGGGTACAAACAGCAAAATATTTCTAAGATATCAAATTGAAACAGGTTGAAACTGTCAAAACAAAATGATATCATTGATCCAAACTCTCACACGTTACTTCAATACTCAGAATTTTCATTTCACGGACATTTCTTAATGAATGGCTTTTCATCATATTTCATTGTCAGCAATTTCTGCTCATCCTGAAAATATTCATAAGTAAGCAAAGTATTTCTAACCCAATGCTAATTGAAATATCATTTTTACGGGGAGTAGATCAGTCATCCAAAATACAGACTTTCCTTCCCGAATATCTCAGGATTATATTCTTCATTCACCCCATCTAGCAACACTACCAGATCACCAAATTTATATAAAAATGAGGCAAAATCTTTGTTGTCTATTAAACTAAAAATTACTTGACTCTTAACTACAGAGGCACATGCCAAACTACCTTCTTTCATCCAAACTAATTAAAAATAGCACATCAGTCCATAACATGTACACTAAGACCGTGTTTTATGCAGCCAAAAAAGTAACAATTCCCAGGGCATTTATTTTAATTATGACAGCTAAACTCAAAGAAGATGAATTGCATTTCACAGAATCAACACCTCTGCATGCAAAATTAACTACTGAATTGGTAATGAGAGAAAAAAAGTCACAAAAATAAAACTCCTACTTAATGCAGCATGCTAGTTCTTTGGCTGTGGAAATGTATTGGAAACATACAAATAGAAGTGGCTTAATTTTGCTGATCTCAGCCTACTGAAACTGAGACCAAATGAGCTGAGGGAGAATGTTCAAGTGGCAAAACGATGGGACATTTATCTCCAAGGAGAAAACATAAACGAGAGATTATTTTACAGATTTAGGACTAAAATACAGTCTTTGATCATTGAGATCATTTACCTGTTGCAAGCTGCTCAACTCTTTGCAGTGTTTCTCGTGGTCCATAGGGCACATCTGTCTTTTTGAAAAGGATACAAACCTATTTGGGGTGGAATGTTTAGGAGGGAGGATCACAAATGGGGATCTTACCAACGTATGGAAAATCAGCATGATCTAGAGGAATTACAGAGCAGCAGTCAGGAATTCCAGAACAGTGATCTTAAATCAACCCAGTATCTCCTGTCACCTCCCTGGTCTCTAAAACACAGCGGGCAAATGAAAATGCTTGTCTTCCGAGGGGAGCATTTATTAGGACTGTTTCATGAAAACAGAGATTTATTTATCCCATATATTTTCCAAATATTTTATTACCAGAAACATTTTTAGGCCTACATTTTCTCAGCCAGACAGTAAAAGAATTTTATAGAACTTAGGGTCTCTTCTCCTGATGCATTAGACTTTTGCAGAATTAGAATGGATGGGAGTACTGCTTTCTGTTCCAGAGTAAAAACATATTCATACACTTTTTTTTTTGGTAAGATTTCTTTCAAAGGCTCATCTACATTCATCTAGCTCTAGCAAAAATATGGCATCCACCAACAGCTAGTTTTTGCTTGCTTGTTTGTTTTTTTCCCCACTGACTTTCCAAACATTACAAGCAAAGCCAGCAAAAACAAATTTACATTGGCATAACTACATGTCATGATGGTTCTGTTAGTGTAGTGATGCCAGCCTGGGGAAGAGACTTTTCACAATACTAGCAGGCAATGTTGAGAAAATTAAGCCAAGCCACATTTCTAACTGGGGAATATAAATACCTTGAATTTGTTTTTTATTTATTTTACCATGTTAACAAAATGCATAATTCATCATGTGATCTATACCAGTGCACACAGCGTAGGCAACAAACAGGAGAAGCTAGAAGCCATTGTGCAGCAGGAAAACGATGATCATGTTGCTGTCCCAGAGATGTGTTGGGATGATCAGCAGAACTGGAGTGCTCTGGGGGTTGGTTACAACATATTCAGGAGGGAGAGGCAAGGAAGGAGAGGCAGTGGGGTAGCCCTGTTTTCTCTAAAGCCCAAATATGTTTCTTAAAAGCAGTTTCTGACTCCTGATACTGTTCTGCCAGCAGATGAATGCAGACTAACTACGCTGATCTGTCCTCTGCTGTTTTAGCAGTGAGATACTGAATCTCTAAGAGTTCCCTCCGATCCAGTCTGGAGGTTTGGAACCCATCATATGTAACCCCATGATGCTGAAGGAAGTTTCAAAGACTGCATCAGTGGAAAGTCTACACTGAGATACACATTTTGCACTTGGTATTAGAGCATTGTAGGGAAAGGTGCTGCTTTGTAATGAAAAATGGGACTAATTCACAAGTGGGAACTTACTGCCTAGCAGAAAATAGCTTCAAAGTTCTGTAAATTATTTCCTTACAGGCATTTTCTCTTAATAGCTTGCTCTTTTTTCTTTCTTTTCCTTTCTTTTTCTTTTTTTTTTTTCCCCCTTGATGTTTTGGTTTTTTTCCTCTTTTGGTAGAAATATCTTTTGGTTCACATACATGAGGGACATGCTTCTTCACACACAATGTGGAACTCTTTCTCTACTGGCTGCTCATGGCTTGGACAGGCACACACTCTGCTGGATAAAAAACTGGCTGGGTGGCTGGGCCCAGGGCATGGTGGTAAATGGAGTTAAATCCAGTTGTCAGCCGGTAATGAATGGTGTTCCCCGGGGCTCAGGGTTTGGTGTCTAGTTAAGATTTTTATTGATGCTCTGATGAGGTGATCAAAGGCACCCTCGGTAAGTCTGCAGACAACACCAAGCTAGGTGGGAGTGCTGATCTGCTAGAGAGCAGGGAGTCTCTGTCGAGAATCTGGACAGGTTGGATTAGATATTAGGAAACATTTCTTCACAGAAGGGGCTGTGAGGCTCTGAAACAGGCTGCCCAGGGCAGTGGTGGAGTCACCATTCCTGGAGGCATGTAGAAGACACGCAGATGTGGTGCTTAGGGGTATGATTTAGTGGTGACCTGGCAGTGCTGGGTTAAAAGTTGGACTCGATCTTAATGGTCTCTTCCAATCATAACAATTCTACAGTTCTAGGTTTTCCCTTCAACCTTTTGACATCAGATCAGTTCCCACCTCCTCAACATCACTGTATCGGGTAAAATCTGAATGGTCAAACAGAGAAACAACCCTCTGTTTTTAAGCACTTTTTCCAGGTTCTGATCTTTCTGCAAAGACTCAGGACACCCTTAGATAAAGTTAGCCCTCAGCTACATAACTGTATTGATGACTTCACGTCACACCATTTTTGTGCAGACAGTATTGGCCCAAAAGATCTCAACAGCTCAAAATTCACCAGCACTCATCTTATATTGGTGAAGCTTTATGAATTTGTTTCTCTGAGGGTCTCTAAGTTTGCCCAGATGAAAGTTTATGTTCACAGTTTACAAGAACAGGAGTGACATGGCCACTGACAAGTACCAGCAGCATTATTAGCTTGAGCAGACATGCTGTCCAATCCAATTTTAGGCTCTGCAGACCTGCCCATAACTGCAGTTCATGAAAGGTCAGCTCTGTCATTTGTGATCACCACACAAAAAACAAATTAGTGTCTGTGTTCCCATTTTGCTGGATAGTGTGGCTTTATCCACTTGCTCTTTTCCCTGGGGTGCCAAGGCAATCTTCATTAGAGTTCCTCAGCAAGCTAGAACAGATAAAGAGGTTGTATGGGAGTTATGCCTCCTCCCCTGCCCTGCACATTGACCTTTTTCATAAGGTCATGTTTGGAGGACGAGGAGAGAAACTGGCCTGAGCCTGGAAGTGATAGTTACACATTTCATCACTCCAGTTTGGTATGGTCAAAAGCTCCATCAGTTGTGCCAGTCAGCAGTGAGCAAGCATCACTCCTTTTTCGTGATGACCTGTGGCCACAAAAGCTGTGGGACAGTTTCTCCTGATCTTCCTCGCCCTCTTGGGATGTTTCCTTGGCTTCCTGCAGCACCTGCAATTGCTAGCTCAAGTCCAGGTTTGAACAGGCACCCATGAGCAAACACACCATGCCACTTCTAACTTCCGTGTCACAGGGCACTTGGTTTTGTTGAAGACATTCTTCTTAATTGAACTATCTCTCCTGTGAGGCCTCAGTGAGGGTTAGCACTCTAAATGGCTCTTACTAAAGCAGATGCAAGGACTTGCAGAAACAGAAATTCCCTCTGAGCTCCTCACTCCAGACTGTTTTCTCTGACACCTACATGTTTTTCCAAAAGTGCTTCTCAGTGCCCAGCTTGTCCTGTCTGACCTCACCCTGCAGGCAGAGAGAGCTCCGAGCAGGTACAGCTGCACTGAGACCTGGCTGGCATCTGGCATCGGCATAGCCTGTCCCTCTGCATCCTTTTCTTTGATTTTATACCCTAAAGTCCTACCATTGTTTTATTCCTTCCTGCATTTTTTATTCCTTTCAGATCCCTTTATTTTATGACAAATATTTTCCTTTTCCATTTGGATTGCCTTTCAAAGATAGACCTCCAAATGAAAATACCTCAGAGTGGATAGTTTATTGTACTAAATAGATGGCCTCATCTCTTGCATCTTATCATTACCTACCGCTGTTACTATGTTTGGATAGGACATAATTTCTTTCACCTTCTGAAACTCTCAAGAGCGCTTTGGAGAACTACATTGGCAGTGCAGACTTGCACAGAAGAACTGGAAAGGAAGCACAGTTTATAAGCTATTTTGTGGGTTTGACCACAGCCCACAGCAAAAGGAAGTACAAAGCTGCACTATCCTGTGGAGGCAATCTGGGTTGGACAGCCTTGGAAGTATAGTTTATCACATCCCTTCAAATGCCCTGGCATATTCACTATAGTTGTCTCTGGTTTGAGGAGAAATCTGGGACCTCCTTTCCACTCTGCTTCAGATTGTTGTCCAGAGGAAATGTCACCAAAACCACCCCTGAGCTTCATCTAGAGCCCTAGGAGCCTTCACGAAGGGAGAAGTTAGGACATTTTAATGTCCAGCTGCCAGTAGGTGGGTCAGTGTGGAAAAGACCTTCATCATTCTTCACGGCTAGTTGTCTTTAAGAGTCCTTTACAAGCTCTTAGGAGCCTTCAATACTAGTCAGCCATCAGTGTAGCTTAGCCACGTATAAAGCTGAACTCTGAGCATCTCCTTTCCCAGCGGCCAGGACAGGTGTGACTGTGTCTGTGACCTACGCGATTTCATTGGGCTTTCTCATCTTTGAGGCCTTGTCTTGTATGCAGCTCTGTGACCTTCATATGATCACAAGCAATGCTGTCTCTCCCTTGGGACCTGGCGTCTCCTCTGCATCGAGAAGGGCTGGCAGTGCCTGCCCCTGTCAGTAATGCTGTGTTTGCAGAAAGCTGAGGCTTGTCAACTTGCTCTGCCACGCTTGCAGAGCCTTCCCGGGAAGGTAAACACATAGCATGGTTCAAACCCGAACGTGCGGGGATGCGCACCCTGCTTATTGAACTGGAAATCCTTCCTAGTTTATAAAAGACAGAGCAACAAACAGGAGCAGTTGAGCCGAAGTCTCTGTATAATGGATCTAAGAGATACCCTTCTGTCACGCTGAGGCTTGATTACAGCCTGAGTGCTGTCAGAAGGGCCGCATGTTCCATTCACAGCGTGGCTGAACCCTCCGCGGGCTCAGCAGGAGGGGCCACAATTTGTCCAAGGAACGTTGTGAATTGACTGGCATAAAGAGATTAGGGCCCCGATACCTTCCACCTTGTGCACCCACTCGGGCGAGCACAGGGTGGGCATGAATTGGTAGGGCTTGGCCCTGATAGCAGCTCAGAGCCGCTTGGGCTCCATGTGAAAAGGTGAAAATGGCTGTAGGAGCAGCAGGCAATCATTGACCTTAATTCCTGGCCCGCAGTTCCTTTGTGCTTGTGTGTTTCTTCGATGATTTGACTGTTTCTAACTGCTGCATTTGAAACAAAAATGGAGAGGAGAAGGACAAAGGTGACAGCCTCTACTGGGTTCCTTCACAGCATTCAAATCTGCCTTCGTACCCTAGGCGCTTGATCCTTACCTGGCCATTAAAATCCAGAAGTAACAGGAAAAGCTAATGGTTGCTTACGAACAAAATAGGATTAATGAAATAACTTAACTCACAATGAAAAATGTGGTCTGGAAAATTAATGTGCTCTCCCTCCTCCGCTCTCCTAACCTTATTTCCTGCTCCTCCGTCCAACTCTCAGTCTCCTAGAATGGCTTTTCCTTCAGTTCCTTAGAAAATGGCTTGCAGGCTCCTAAGTCAGTGGTGCAACAATATTTCATGCACGACTTCTGGAATGGGGATCGTGCCCAGATCCCCACTAATTTTCATGCAAATTAGTGGCTGTTTAGAAAGGTCAGAACTGCCAAATGGTAACAAAAATGCAACAGCAGGCAAGCATCCTGCAGTTAAGGGTTTGCCTGTGAATATTTTTCACAGAGCCCTGTAGAAAATAACCCTGTCTCTGTCACCAAAGGGCACAACATTGTGATTTGAAAAATGATTTTTATGAGTCAGATGAGAAGTGGATAATGTACTAATGTACTTGCATCTAAAAGAGAGAGGGAATGAAATGTCAATCTCCCCTTGATTTTTACTCTCATGGAAACTGAGCATACGCCTGGTCCCCTGAATCACAGGCGTGAATCAGAGCTTCCCAGACTTCTGTGGTAATTGGCACCACACTCGTTTCTTCAAAAGGGCCCTGCAATTAATACAGGTGGGACAAAAGGAAGAAAGCTAGTATGGTATTTTAATGTTAAGTTCCATTTGTAATAAAGGACCAGCTTAGTGCTAGCAGGTATAAAATTCTGTCTTTTGTCATATGAGAGGGCATTCAATCTGTGATTTCTTTTACACTGGACAGAGTCTGGTTTTACAGCTGCACTGGAGTTTTCTGAATTTATTTATTTTCCTTGGTTTAAGGGAGGAAAAATACAAAAGAAATTCTTTTTTGCTTTGACCCAAAATGAAATGTGTAACTCAGCTATTCAGATTTTTAACGTTAAGAAAATGACAGTAATATTTTTTTGAAAGCATCACTTAAAAGATTTTAAATGGTTAGCTTTTCAAAAACAAAACCAATACTTATTTCTTTTTGGCTGAAATGACCCAGTTTTGTTCCTTGAAGTTGTCATTTTCAAAGAGTAAATTGCCTAAATGGAGTAGCTGTCCATGCAAACCTGCCAGTTTATATGAACAAGAGGAAAAGAGTGGCACGAAGAAAAGCTTCTTCTGTGAAGTGGTTGGTATAGGCTGGTGATGAGCCCATGCTCCACAGGATCTGAAGCAATCAAGGATTTCACATTCAGTTCTGACTAGGAAAGTGCACAGGGCTGTTGATAGCCTTTGGTTTCCTGGACCCGTGCCTTGATCTGTTTTGCCTTGCTGTCTAAAAACACTCTAAAACATTTGTTTTACTCCAGCTTCGCAAGTAGAAAAAGTACCTGCAAAGAAAACTCCTGAAGTCCTGGGAAGCATCTGTAAAGAAGGAGAGGGAGCCATGGGTTCAGAAGGGGTGCTGAGCTTCTCTTGTTTTGCAGGGTGGGATGGTGAAGGTCTGTGTCCTGCAAGATCAGCTTCAGGGCATGGTTCATTCCACAGGATTTAGTGCTGGCGAGGCTCAAACCTCAGTGCTTAGCAGCGTGAAGAGCCCGCTACACTGTGCCATGCCTTGGATGGTTTGCCTTTTTAGCTGCTCAAAACCCCTCTGAATTAGAAATGAAATGGCAAAAAGAATTGTACCACATTCAGTGCACATACTTAGAGTGGTCTTCCGTTCTTTTTCAGCTGCACTGATTTGTGTGTGCTGTGTGCAGCAAGAAATACCAACCTCTGACAACCCATTTGCTAGCAAGTCACAAATAGGAGGGAAATTCATCACATACAAGTCCACATACTCTAATTTGTTCACCTCCAACATTAACTATTTGAACACTCTCCTACCGACTGACTGCTCTGTTATGCCCTGTGCTAGTTCAGCTGCTCCCTTCTACTCGTGGGAGCTCTGCAGGATATTTAGAATAAACCCAATAAACCCCTTGGCCTCTAATTTCCTCCATTGCAGTCCCCTGCTAGCAGGCTTCGATAATTTTCAAAGGTGATCTTGGAAAAAGCTACTTTGGAGCCTGATTTCATTTTTATTCAGTGTGCAGAAATGACAAGCAAGCAACAACAGTGCCCGTCTGCTTTGGAAAAGAGCCAGGTTCAAAGACCAAGGAGCCTTTTATAAAGCTCCATTACCAGGATAGGTTTCAATCCTACACCATTCAAGCCCATTAGACATGTGCTCAAACACATTCTTTCACCATTCCTAACACTGTAGGGTACAAGGTGAGAGAGATCAGGTTTGGCAGAGAGGTATTACCACTGCATTCTCCAATTAGGGTGTAATTGGTTCAGTAGATTCTTCCATTGTGCTCCCACGGAGAAAGCTTGGCCTCAGTAAATGTTCTTTAATCAACTGCTTCAAGTGAAACTTCAAAAGTACTGCAAGTGGGACTTTAAAAAAGCCTGCCTCCTTTGTTAACGTTTGATAAAGATGCACATTCAAATGGAATTCACAAATAGGAAAACAGTATCAGAATTCAGGACCCACACACACGTGTTTATCTTAATAGCTATTAACCTATTACTGAGCTATAAATCTATTACAAAGGGCACTGAATATTGCCTTTCATCTGCTCTTTTCCTCTTCCTAAAATAGATCTCACTCAATAACCTTCCTAATTTTGGATAAGGAGTTCAATAGGCAGTGGTATCCTTTCTCTTGTCAGACGTGAGGTTATTGCTGAATAATGACAATAATTAAAAGTACTCTAACTGATGTGACTAATAAAACAAATTCACATCAGTGGTGAAGGACAAACCTCAACACGTTAGTTTTGGTTTGGATAAGCAGCTAAAAGATTGATTATCCACAAGTTATCCAAAATTGCATGCTAAAACGGGAGCAGCAACAATGCAGATGAAAACCCTGTAACAGCAGCTGCTTCATGGTAAGTTCCCTACTGCAGCTGGAAAAAAGAACTGCTGTAGTTTATAACTGAAGGCAATATAACTGCTGATCAAAATGGGCTGATATATGATGCCTTCCCAGCACTTCTCAGAACCATAATCACAGATACTGACACTTTTGGACAGTGATGAATAGCTTTCTACGAGGTGGGGGGACTTCTAGCTTTTCGTTTTGTCCACTGAATATAAACAAGCCCTGTTGTAGAGTTTTATGAGAAACATAAAATTATGTTTATGTTAAAAATACATATAACAATTATTTCTGTTACATTTATATTTTCATTTGTAGTACCGCATATAAATTTATATTATGAATTACAATATATCGTCATATATGTATTACACATATACATAAATATTTCTGATGGTTTTGTTTACATTCTACTTTTAAATGACTGAAGAAAGGTACTGTCTGTTGGGAATGCTATTCCACAGTCTGCACTACAACCGTATCTCTGAGGCTATTTTTCCAATACTTTAATTCGTACGTAATTATTTTTCCTAACACATTCAGCTTTCAAAGATCTTCACATCTCCAGGTTTTCCTTGCTTCGGAACACTGTTGTCTTTAAAAGTAAATGCACTACCTCCTCATCTCTATCTATATGGCAGCCCTGCTTCTTTGTCCACACAACTGCAAGCATTCCTGTCACTTCAGCCCTGTTAGCCTGTTGTCTCCCAGCTGAACTCTTCTTTCCTTTACACATTTGAGTAAATCTGTCCTTAAGTCCCACCTTTCCACAAGCTGTTCAAGAAATCAGTTTTCTGAGAACTAAGTGAAAAGACAGGAAAAAGTAGCATTTGTAAATAGAGGAAATCATCAGGTGGAACGCTGATCCCTATGTAGAGTCTGCAGTTACTCAGCTGTGTTGTTCCTCTCCCCTCATTTAGCACGGGAGATGTTCTTGTGCCCCTGGGAGCAGTGGGGTAGGCACAGCGATGCTGCGAGCCCCGAGGTGTGCGGGCAGGCGCGAGAGCGTGCGCTGCGTCGGGCAACGGAGCAGCTACAGCTGCCTTCCAAACCCCTGCCTGCCCTGTCTGCTGGGCCTAATGCTTTTTGGTGCCTGCATGTGCTTACTAACAAAAATAAATACTAAGTAGCTGAAGAAAACAGTTTTGGAATAACAGGCTAAGGTGCCTTAACATAAAATGTATTCGTTTTTTCCATGCAAACTCAAACACACCAATGAGTAGGCAAAAATCTCATCCTGGAAGAAATTTTCGGGTAAAAAACTTGAATTAAATTAACTAAATGAATTATTAGCCATGAATGGTTAACCTTGCTTTAGTCCTCCTACAAAGGAAACTCCCAGCCATAACTCACAGCCCTGTCTGACTAGAAAGCTTGGGATTTGGTCTTTAGATTTTAAACAGAGTATATTATTGTGCTGAGGATTAGCAAATGATGTCGGTATTACATTATTCCAAACACATGATGAGTAATGGGGGCTGGGCATACTCAGTTACCTTCCTTCTTTGTCTAAAATTTCCCTGAAGAGAAAAAAAAAAAAACAGAATTCCTTTAAAATTAAAAGAAAAATATTAAAAAAACCCATGGAGAAACTCCTTGGATTTCCTTTAAAGAAGCCTTTCATGCTGAGTGCATTAAAAAAAACCTGCCACAACCTAAACTCTTTCATATAAAAAGCAATTTCCTTAGATAGCAACATTCTTTATTTCCCTTGCTATTATTAAAGACGCTAGTGTTTGAATAGCTTTCTCCCTCACAAATCAGCTTTTCCTGTAGCTGAGGGAAGTCATAGCCCTGTGCTTAGGACATCTCATGCTGTTTCTCAAAAAATAATTGTTGTGCCACCAGTGCAGGAGAGATCACGGAGCTGATGAACTTTTAATATGTTAAACATTCACTCTAGCTCTTTCGAGCTCTATTTTCAAATAGGATGTATTCTGGCTTCGTATTGTGCACAGTCAGTATAAGATACCTACATGCCCTGACCTCACAAACTGGAGTACGTGTGTTCACGAGCCCTTGAAGTGGACACAAACAAGGGTGTCAAATACAAAGGACTTGGTTCTGGCAGGTAAAGAAAAGAACTTCTGAAGGCTTAAATATCAACTCCATCAACTTCAGTTGAAATGAACGGGAAGTAAAGACGCAGAACATCCCAAGATTCCCACAGATGTGTATTTAGTCTCCACTTTAATGGTCTCTCTTTCAAAATATTGGCTTACCTTGTGAGAATGGCTTTTTCTCACTGACCAAGCACTGGACTAGGTTGCCCAAAGACAGTGTAGAGGTTCGCTCCTTGAAGATACTCAAAAGCCATCTGGACACGGTCCTGGGCAACTGACTTTAGCTGACTCTGCTTGAGCTTGAGGCATTGGACAAACACCACTTATGAAGTCTCTTCCAGCACTGTCATTGAGATCCACATTTTACAGTCAGAAGCTGCAGTTATTTCCTCCTATGTAAACTAAATGAGGCTACCAAGATGAACTACTAGTGAGAATATTTCTTTTTAATAGGAAACAAAATTAACTAGGTAAATAATGGAATATAACTGTGTGTTTTCTTCTGCTTGTAGGTGGGCATTGGTTTTATGTTTTCCTTACCATAATGTCATCTTTTTTTAAAAGATGGAACAGTTTTATAGTAATTTTCTAATTTTACAGAAGTGAGTAGAATAGTACTTCAAAAATTAAGAGAAAAATGTGATTTAGGTAAAATACATGATCAAAACTTTTCAGTAGGAGAAATCTCCATAGTAAGAAAAGGAAGGAAGGGACAAATTGAAGCAAAACAAGGAGATTGCTTTTTCTTTCCCTAACAGTATCAAACCTACACTTCAATTCACCCGAGACTCTATTTATCCCTCTGATGTATTATACTAGCCAGCCGAATCCAGAATATAAAAGGCGAGAACTCTCATTCTTCAGAATTCTTGATACTCTCCAGAGTAATCTAACTCTTGATTAGGGGATGTGTGGCTGAACAGGAAAACCAGTGTACAGATGATCACAGAATGGCAGAGGTTGGAAAGGACCTCCAGAGATCATCTAGTACAACCCCCTTGCTAAAGCTGGTTTGTCTAGAGCAGCTAGCCCAGGATCGTGTCCAGGCAGGAAAGTCTCTGGAGAAGGATACTCCACAACCTCTCTAGGCTAATTTATTTGACATCTTGCAGTTTCTTGACTTGTTTTTTTTTTGTTCTAATATGTGGAGTCATGTTTGGATAATTCTATTTTTAAAATATGGCTAATTAATTCAGATTTTAAAACTGTACTCATATAGGAATGAAAGTAAAAAAGTTTATAGCTTTTCTTCAGTTGCATGAATCTTTCCCTGTGGTATCAGTTTTTAATCTCTTCTCTTTCTCCTTCATAAAAAAGGTCTGTGAAAGGACACCTAGAAAGTAAAATAGTATCTTCAAAGAAACTCAGCGTTAAACTGCCGTAGCTCTCAACAGGGTCAAGTGTCAGTTTTATCACTGATATCCCTCTAACTCTTTTCCAGGCAGAATAAACCACATTTAGGGGGAAGAAAAAAAAACTACCATATTTCAGGTCTCCTTTGTTATTTGCCTGTGGAAACTCTCCACTTCTGTAACAATGAAGCTTCAAAACAATATGATTAACATTTGTATTCCAGATCTTGTATGATGTTGTTTGATTAATAAACACAAATAGTCATTTAAGAACAAACACACACATAAAGGTCATGCTGAAAGAAGCCCCTGTGTCTACCATCAGCTTAAGATGAGATTAAGTGAGATCTAACTGGCATTTGCTGCTCCTGTTAGATTTAATTCTGACCAGTCATAAGGACTTATTTTAGGAAGTAATAGGATTAACTAAACAAAACTCAGGATGCAGCATTAACTTTCTTTAGTAAAATAGAAAAAAAATCTTACAAAGCTTGTCAGCTTTATGTTATTCATTCATACTTATGACTGGTGCTAGTAACAGATGCTTGTGGAAAGAATATCAAACCACAGAAGAAAACAGAGCAGAACACAACTTGTGTATCTATTTCGGAAATGTTCTCAGACAAGTAAATTTGACTGACCAATAAAACATATATGAGTTAATAGAAGGAGATGAAAGCTTACACACAAAACAGCTGGATCTCCCAGCTACTTAGGTCAACTTTGCAATCTATAAGTATTTTTATGGTTTTATTTCTTGTTTAAACACTTTTAGAAACAAGGAACTTTGATGGAATTCTGTATACAGAATGTGCATTCGTACGATGGTGGTCATGGTAGGAAGAAGAAAATCCTTAGCATGCAATCTATTCATCTGGCAGAAAGATAAGAAAGAAGTACCAATATCTAGCTTTGAGTACTGAATATACATGTACACACACATATTAAAATGAAGCAAGGAGGTCAGAAACTGGCTGCAAAGGTCAGGCCAAGAATTCTTCTGCAAAGAGAAGCAGATCAGGAGGGAAAATGAATTTTCTGACAAAGGAATACTTTGAAGAACACAGGAAAATCTCAATTTCTTTTTCTTACTTCATTTGCAAACCAAAATTCCCTCCATGTCCCCAAAAAGGCTCTGTTTTGTTTCTGCTGCAGTTAACAAGTTTTGGTCCGAATGAACAGAAAATTGAAGAAAAGAAGCAAACCTCACAAAATCCATTTAAAATGTCAGAATAGGACACAATGTGAGCCTTCCACGTAAGACATTTGTCTTTTTAAAAACTTCCTCAGCATCAGCCTGCTTAGGTAAAAGAGAAAAACCAGTATCATAGAACGGTTTTGGTTGGAAGGGACCAAATGGATGGTGTGGTTCCAACCCCCCTGCCACGGGCAGGGACACCTCCCACTAGAAACACTTCCAGGGAGAGGCATCCATAACTTCCCTGGGCAACCTGTTCCAGTGCCTCACCAGCTTCACTGTAAAGAATGTCTTCCTAATATCTAGTCTAAATCTACCCTCATCTACCTTAAAGTAGGCTTTTGGAAAATTCCAGTGCAATACCAGTGATGAACAAGCAGCTCAGTCGCTGGGCTAAGGGTAGGACCTGTACCAACTGTTCTTTGCCAGCTCTTTATTGCCTTCCTGGTGTTGTAGGAAGGGGATCTTGCTGCAGTGTAATTGGGCACGAGGAACCAGAGCTCTGTCATTGCTGTGATACATGTTGACATATTCTAGTGAGCCAAGACCAAGGCTATAGATTACAGATTATATTTCCCTAAAGCTCCATCTATATCTTCTACAAGGAGCAGAGCTCAAATGCAATAATCTTGCCCTTTATGTATGAGCGTAACATGGCCAGAATGGTGAAACATTTGATTGCCAATCCAATGCTTTTTCAGCAAAAAGGCTCTTACAATTTTACAAACCTAGAACACGAGCTGATTCCTGACAAGTGAAATTACTTTAATGCTAAGGTGCATCTGACAATGGTAGATGACTCTAAAGATGATCTTGAAACAGTGGTGAAATCACTGACATTTCCAATCCCTATTGTGCATTGATTTTTCAGGATACTTTTATTAATCATTGATACTAATGTTTTCTATTGATCAGCAGGTTTCTCTGTGCATGGGTCATTCTGTGCTGCGACTCTGTCTCAGTCACATAACAAAACACTCCCAGGACTACTTAGTAAATGGTTCTGTTACAGCACTTAGCAGCTGAAAATCTAAGCATGGTGCAAATGTACACATTATTCCAATAATCAATATTTAGGGAGAGAAAAATAAGATGGAAGTTGAAAGAAAGGGAAAAGGAAGGAATGAAGGAGGAAATTGATTCCATTTGTGAATGTATTTCTAATCTCTTGTTTGTGTTTACAGATCTGTCAAAACACTCTTGTAACCTTACAGTTCACTCCTTTTTTTAGGTCAGACCTGAACTATATGCTCAATCCACTGAGTTCATAGGCAGTTCCATAATAAAACAACAAGAACACCTCTCTCCCCATCCCCCTCCAGAAAATCCCATGTTAGGATATATTAATCTCCTTTCCCAAGCAGTTAGTTCAGTCACAGTTGTCTAATTTCTGTACAAATGTTTTAATCAATTTGGGAAACTTGCAAATGCAACAAAAAAAAAAACCCAAAAAAATCACTTGGTATTTGCTCACAGACATTAAAGCTAAAGAATGGACTGAGATCTCATATGTTTAATACAACGAAATTACGTTCTGCACAATTCTCTCAGTACTCCGTGGTTTTAAGGATATGGAAGAATGCATTTAGCATTTTGATATCCAAGGGGGACTCGGGAGCTTTTGTGTTCAGATATAATGTCCCAGACCTTTTCCATCCAGGTATAATGTCTCAGATATTTTCCAACTTCACTTTGTGAGACAACCGAGGGAAGCACCAGCTTCCACACACAGTCGTTTCTGTGATGAAGAATTCCGGAAATACGGAGAAAGGAGAAGTCCTGGTGCTTTCCTGCTGGCAGAGGATGAGGACTGAACACATCACACACATACCAGTCAGTTAGGAAGAAGCATCTCATTTTCGATGCATATCTGGCTCCTCAGGATTTAGGTCAGACTTTGACGTCAGTGATACTTTTGCACTCATCAGAGAGCAGAGAAGGGAAGGAAATACCCTTCATTTCTTGCAGTTTCCAAGAAATATTTTTTCACAGTAGACTAGAATTTTTCTGGCTTTTAGACAGACTATGCAAAGAGGAAAAGGGGGAAAAGTCCTTATAAGCTGCTAACAAATGTATGTATCTTCATAAGCAAAGCATATTGACCAGAGTTGGCCAGAGTCCTTTAGGTGCTTCTGGCATCTAAGCAAAGCCAGTGGGTCTGTTACTTAAAAATTAACAGTCCTGCTCCTCTCAGTCAAGAAGTGACTCTGTTAGTGTACAATGCCTGAAAATATAACAAACTATGTTATCTGATAAAGTGGAATTTTTGGCATCTGATAAATGTCTGTACAGGTCATTAAGAGCAGTATAAAGTGAGGAAAACTGGATTGCTGGAGAGCTCAACTCCTGGCTGTACCGTCCAAAATAAGAGATAATTGAAGCAAGCAAGAGAACCAAATATGATTGTTTGCTATTTGCAGTTTCATACTGTGAGTGACACAGAACAGGTTCTCAAAACACCTGCTGTGTTTGGGGCTGTTCGGAGACTTTTGATTTCTTACAAGCGAGTCCTGTGGTCACTGAATGGCATCGAGAACATTAAATGAACAATAGGATTTGCAAATACCTGTAGAACTTGATTTGGAGATAGGAATTTGACCATTGAATACCAGAGTGTTCACATGATAATAAAACTCTCACCCTGCCTGTTCCTACAGCAAAAAGACAAGATATTTCCCTGAGACATTTTCACTCACTGAAAGCAAACCAAAAGGACAAGGGAGAGGGGTGTGCTGACTTGGAATCACAGAGGTTCAGCCATACTTTCCTACGGATTCACAAATCACTTTCATTTCACATCTGATCACAGTCAGGGCACAGAAAAAAATGCTTGAAACTACATCAAATAATATGGTCTTTTGTAATATCCAATTGTTATTATTTTATATTGGCAAACTAATCATATTAGTTATTGATTTTTTTGTACAAATATGCTTTTCTTAATGCTAACGTTTATTTTCTGTGAGCAGGAGAGGTTTTTTCTCATTCAATCAAGTGTTTGATTTTTCAGATTTTTTTCAGTTTGGTTTTCTTAAAGTTCAGCTTCGCAACTGATCTTTCCCCTTGATAAAGACCATGGATGAATGACTTCAGTTTTGCTTCCTCTTCGCTCAAATGCTGTAGATTTAAATTTTGACATCACTTGCATTCTGCTTAAAAAGCAGCTAATAAAAAGAAAACAGAGGGACAGATAGAGGGGGAAAAAAAAATTCTTGAATCTTCTGAGTCAGAGGCTGTCTATTTAGAATATGTTTATTCAAAACCTAGCACAATGGAGTTCTGTTCCCATGGCTGGGCCTCCTCTATGTTACTGCGATACTAATAATAAATTGTTATAAGCACAGAAAGTAAAAAATTTTTATGCATCCAAATGACAAGGAAACTTTGACCTCATTTTCAAAAGCACCTAAATTGCCTTCAGAGCGTGAATGTCATTTACTTTCGAACGCACAATGGCACTTCTGAAAATGTTACCTAACATGTAAAAATGGATCAGTAGCTGAGCCGAGACTGAGATACTGTGAATAAAGAAGCTGAAGGAAGGAGAGAGGAAAATCCAATTTAAATGCAAAATACATACACAAACAAACACGTTTACTTACACACATATTTCTACATATATGTCAAGTGAATATAGTGATTGAAATAGCATAGGATTCTCTTTACATGGGAATATTTTGCATTAGCTCAAACATCTGAGTGATAAGCAAGCTTACATTACAGGAAAAAACTACTACTTCTGAGCAACAAATGACTTTGTGAACTTTATGAACTCCTAAACTGCTTGGATAGGCATGCAAAACTTCAAACCACAGAAGCAACAATGTAATCCAGAAAAAACAATTTGTCCTAGAATGCTTATTTTCAAGCCTTCCCACTTCCCCTGCTCTCTTGCTTTGGGTTTCTCCACCCTGACAGCCCCATGTGATGCATATACTGCTAAGTTTCTGCTGAGAAAATTCAAAGCTGTCATAGGACAAAACGGGCAAGTCATACACATAATTTAAGGTGGTCCCAGATGTCCATGGGACACTTGCTATATTTCTGCCCTAAAATTTAAAGCAAGTTTAAGAATGTAGAAACAAGGAAAACTACCCAATCCTTGCTAACAGCGTGTAAACATTTGTACTATAGGAAGGCATTAAGATGTGCACTACATCTCAAGACTTTTTCAGATTTTGTCTTTTTTCCACAATTTTGATTTCTAAGGTGAACTTCCCAGAGTAAAAAAAAATACAGATCAATCAGAAAGACCCAAGACTGTCTGTATCATATCAAAACTCTACCAAGTAATGTTTGATCAGGCAGAAAATGTTAATAAGCCTCCCTGTGAGAGTGACCACGGGTCATCATGAAACTCCAAACCAGGCAAGTTTTCAACTGCCAGACAGTGCCAGGCTTGGGATTACTCAGAGGCTGGCCCAGCTTCTTGCTTCTGGGAATTCCTCAAAAATTAGATCAGGCAATTGCTCATCTCCACAATGGCCATAAGGCTCCGAGGTACCCCTTATTTTCAACAGACAGGCAAGAGCAATAGATAAAACTTAGCCAAGTTGTCATGAAGGTGGTGATATCACCACTGTCATGAGGGCAGTTCTGAATTCCTTTTGCAGGAGATGTTTGTCTTAACATTTTCCTAAAATGGAGACTTGGATAAGAACAGACTCTGTGAGTCAAGATCAAGGTAAAAGAGAAATAAAGCTATTTTACTAGAGACATTTTGTAAAAACCTTGGCAGCTATGAATTTTAAAAGTAAGATTTGCAGCATAATATATAATTATATTCTTGATTGCCCTCTATTCCTCTGAGGTTTTCCTGCCTTGCAGTGTTTTCCTTGCTTAATTTTACGATCAACAGAACTGCTTCAAAATGTAAAATTTTCTTTTAGGTGGGAAGCTCAGCCTAGTTGCCAGTGCCACTGTGACCTCCAGAACAGATCAGGAAAGTGCACCTTCATAAGCTGATCTCTGAGGCAGAAGCTTTGCCTAGAGGGGACTATTGTGGCCAGTCATCTTCATCACACAGACCACAGGGACCTCATTAGGCCCTAAAATACACTTTCAGGAGTTGTTTAAGGACCAATGTGGTCCTTTAAATCTCCCGTTTCTGCTGACTCCTGAGTACCTGGGAAGCTACAGCCCTCCCTATGGAAGTCAAGTCCAGCTATTGCACACTTGCTAACAGTGGCTGCAGAGAACCTATGGCAACTGAACTTAGGTTTTTACAGCCTTAACTCTTCCTCCTTTCAGCTAGTTGATGCTGAAAAATCTGGCTATCAAAGAAGAACGCAGGGTCCAGCCACTTAGGCTGTTGCCCACTGACCTTTCTTTTGAGCTACCATCTCCTAAGTAGTTCCATATTCTTTTAACATAACCTTGAGAGAATATGATTTTTTTTTAATGAATACTAATAGAATAAGACCACAAATACCTTGCAACTGTACCCTTCTATGATGAAAACATCCTCCCATAAGTATGTTATTCCAAATACTTTCCAAGTGGAAAAGTGCCTACTCCATACACTGCTTGCACACCTTGCAGATATCAAATGCACTGGGATTAATAGATTAATAGACTGCTCAGCCCTGTCATTCTCTAAGGCACTGGCAGCAAATCCAGCTGAGTCCTGGTTGACAAGTATGGAAGGTTGTCCTGGTTTGAGTGAGAACAAAACAAATTCTCTTCAGTGATTTTACCTCTCAGCGCAGTCTGTTCAAACTCCCTGCACTGTCTGAAGTCAGCAGCGTCTGCACAGACCCTGGCTGCTTCTGGCAGTGATGACACTCCATGTTGAGAGTTAGTACCAAGGCCACTGATGGATCTTCTGTACCACACTGGGGGTGCAGAAGATAAAAGGCCACACCTATGGGAAGGAGTGGACAGGACAGATGACCCTAAACTGACCAATCCCATATATGTCGTATTTGGTACAAGGCTGAGGGATCATGAGGGTCAAGCTCTCCTCTTCAAAGGCTGACATCCAAGGAGGACTCCTTCTGTTCTGGCTTTGATCTTGATCCATGTGTTCCTGAATCCAGTTCCAAAATCAAACTCCTGAACCTGCTTCCCATCTGCTGCCGAGTCCGGTCTGGGACTTCCCCAGAGCCTGCTCCACAGCACCGATGGTGATGTAATTGCCATCACAGGGACTGGGTTTGATACTGGGTTTGTATATATTTGTATATATTCTATATTATTATTATTATTTTCATTAAAGCTGTTCTAGCTTTCATTTCTAATCAGTAAGTCTCTCTCCCTTAATTTCCTTTCTCTTCACCTTTGGGGAGGAAGAGGGATTAATAATAGAGCATCTCTTATAGGTCTAGGGGACAGCCCTGACCATAAACCTTGACAAAGATCATCCCAACCATATAAAGAAATAAAATGAATATAGGTTATTGCCAGTTATTAGCCCTTCAGAACCAAAATAAAGTTTCACTGTTAACCTCTTGCATGTTACTTTATGATGTATTCAGGGACAATGAGGCTTGTCTGCTGTCCTTAGTGAGTTCAGTTTCCCATATAGCTATTTCACCATCACATTCTGTATGTAGTTCAGTCACAAAAGGCCATGCACTAGCAAGTTATTATTATTTATTTGCACCATGCTACTGCCTAGACAGCCAATCGAGGATCGATTGTGCTATGTAGTATACAGACATATAACAAAGAAAATAGTCCCTGCCTCAGGCGGTTGCAGTCTGTGTGACAGGTACAGCAGGTAAACACAAGTGATAAATAGCACAGGGCTGGATGAGTGAAAAATAAAATGCATTAAATTTATCAGAAAACGAATGTCCCAACTTCCTACCTAGGCTCTATATTTGTCCTGCCTTTAGCATCCCACTCTAGCTGTTGATTTTTAAGCTCTTTTGGTATGAAACTTAATAATTTATGCTTGCATGCAGATAAATTCCATGAATAAAAATACGATAATAATTTTAGATATGCTTAGAAACCATATGTATATGCATTATACAATAAGTTAAAAATTAGTGAGAAAAACTACCAGCAATCACAAGACTTTGCATGTATATTGGAATGCATCTAATCACGAGAGCATGTAGGTGTTTTTCCTGCACACCTCATTTCATTGCATGTAGACAGCTAATACATATTAATGTACTTCAACACTATTATCCTATTTCATACTTGTAAGGATGGAAAAGAGTCTGGAGAGAGGTCTGGATGAATGGGTTGGAAAAAAGTAGCCTAGAGAGCACCAGGTAGACTTGAAACTGGGTGACAGAGTGACAGTCTTGAATCACTGTCTATATATGTACTTGTTAGAAAACAATGCACATGCGGTGCTTAGGCTGCTCACCAGCATCTCCACATACAGCAATGGTTACTGTTCTCTCCCCATTCTGGCTTTCACAAGTGATGTCTTTTA
The DNA here is from genome assembly GCA_025345505.1 of Todiramphus chloris collaris. NCBI lineage: Eukaryota > Metazoa > Chordata > Aves > Coraciiformes > Alcedinidae > Todiramphus > Todiramphus chloris. Next base: position 7,202,186 of record JANVCC010000261.1, read on the forward strand.
GAAGACCAACACCTCCTTTACGTATTTGATTAGACACTTAAATCTAACATCCTGTTTATCACACATGGAGAAATGTCTATGAATTGGTCCAAAACAGAAGTGGGAGCAGCAGGAAGGCATGCTGACACCCCATCGACTGCTGCACTCGAGAGGGGCTCAGGCAGACAAAACAGCTGTTTCCAGATGTTACTACTTTTGTAAACTGAAGTCTGTGAAGAGCCCACGTGTATGGAGGGTAACTGAGGCATGACATAGCCTGCACCTATTCTACTATACAGACTAAGCCAGGGCACCACTGGTAGTACAGTCCAGTACTGTACTGGGATCGTTGTATTCTTTTATCATTATCTCTCTCCCTACTCTCCGTAGTTTTGGCACACATCAGATGATGTCTGGATGTGGTTTGGGGATAGCAATTGTTGGGAGCTATTCCCACAGGGGAGCCTGAAAGGTGTCACATTGTCATCTGAAAGGTGCAGATACAAACTGTGCAGACACAAAGCTAGGCTGTACCATTTGCCCTCAGGAGCAAATAATATTCTCTGAAGCACTTTTTATATGTACTAGACATAGTTTTTTGAGGTGCAGGATGGGATTCATATCAGGGCAGGAACAAGGAGAGTGAAGCTGCATGAGGTGGTCAGGAACAACTATTAGGATTGAGATGGCAGGTCAGGAAACAAAGGAAGACACTCTGTTCTCAACAATTCCTGCTTTTCAAAGGCTGCGATCATGGTAATAAAGGGTGCTTAGACATGTTCCTGAATGCTGAAACTCATTCCTTTCTAATATCAAGCTTCTGAAAACACTTCCAGTATATTTTTGACCCAGCCAGCTAGCAGAATTTTTCATTGACAGTTTCTAACAATTTGCAAACATATTTTGAGAATTAGCTGGGACAAGAACTCTTCCCAGCAGACAATACAGATGATGTGATCCTGTGCTGAGGAATGAAACACAGTATGGTGTGGATACTGGGTATGCAATGCCTGTTGGAGTCAGTGGAAGAGAATGGTCCAGGGGTGTTTAATATAACCATGTGGTCACAATATTCCCCTTGCCAGCTGGCTGTGACACTAGGACTTGATGGAAGGGCTGTTTTCTAGCTGTCTGGAAACAAGTGACTAGCTTCCTAAGAACAACTCTGCGTGAGCTTGCAACCTAAATCCCAGAAGGATTTAACCAATGAGTTAGATTCCAAAAGCCCGCTACCTCCTTTGGAAAGAACTGCTTTAACAGTTCACACGGGTTCAGCAAGACACTGGACAAACACTTTAATGATAAACACAACAAGCACTATGAAGCACACTAGAACCACATCCAGCTCAGTAAATTATCTCAGCTGAAAATACTTTATGTTAGGAAAATATTAGATGCAAGGATCACATTGATTTGGCGCTTACTCCAAGTATCTGCTGGTGGCAGCTTCTGGCCAACTGGAGTAGACCCAATACAGTCAGCATGTCATGTTTTAAGGTGTCCTGTGTATTTGTACATGTACATATAAACATTGAGACAGAGACAGACACATATATACCCACATACATGTAAAGAAACACTTCTAAAAGGTTTTCTAAGGTCAGGACTGCATAGGCTTTCCGTTGAAGGGTCAGCAACTAGTAGCTGAATGTTCTAGAGGTTAAAAACCAATTCCACACAAAATTCAAATTAAAACTTGAAACAGAAGGTCAATGACTACAAACTAACAATTTCAGAGAGCTAAGTCTTTATTCTTGATCTATTCTTGGCCAGAAGAAAGGCATAAACCAAGGCTGCTATATTATGTGCCTTTTTTATCCATGTCCCCCGCTGAGTAAAATGATAGTTAAGCACACTTGCATATAGTGTCTGAAAAGAAAATGAGCATTTTTTGCTGGTTAATTTGAAGTGTAGGTGTCTGATTAATTTTAATGCATTTATTCCCTAAGAAACTAGTTTGTTAAGAGAGGCAGTAAGTGCTGCTCTTCTTCCCTAGCTGTTGTCTTTTATACATTTTCAGATATTTTTTCTTGAGGTCTGTTGCTGTTTTTCATAAAAGGAATAAAGCACTCTTTATCACCAAAGCTTTGTACTTCAGGGTCTGTACCTCAGAAGTGCTTCATGAACTTAATAATAAAAAAAAAAAAATTTACAGAGTTGAAGCCAGGAAAACACAGAGACGCAAAATCCTGATAGTAAATTACATTGACAAGGACATAAATCATTTTTACCAGTCTGCCTATATGTAATATTTTTATGTTTCGACACAAAGGCTGTGTGTACTTCTTTGTGGCAGGGGCCATACAGCTGGAATTCTGAGCAGTGGCTGAGGATATTCAGTGGCAAAATGTCTTTTCTTTCCCGGGTAACAAGTGAGCAGCCATTCCGCCTTCGTTAAATCTAAATGTCAGTGGTCACAACTGATCCTGCCCGGATTTTCTGTCATCCCTGTTAACTGTGGATAGAATGGTCAGCATTTGGCACCCAAATTAGCAGATATGTCCAGCAATACTTTGCAAGGATGTCGGGTGCTCTTTAGCTGACTGTCCTTGCTGCTCCTTAAGAGCTGTGAACAGGAAGGTAAAGGGAGCTCAAGCAGCCGTGGAATTCACGGATTCCAGCTGCAAGTTTCGTAACATGCCAAGATTTTATCCCCCCATGACCACTTTGCCTTTTTTTTTTTTTCCCCCTTAAAAAAACTAGAGATGTTCTTTGAATATTCTTCTTAAAACCCAAGACACTTCTTTGTCTGCTCTTCCGAGGGGAGGGCTCTTTTACACTGTATTCATCTCCAAGCTGGGACTGCCAATTATAGCTCCACCTGGGCTCTGGAATAAAAGATGTCAGACTGCAGCCTTTGTCCTTTTTTGACTGCTTTATACTGCTATTACATTGATTGCTCTTTGTTTCTCTGCAAATGGGGTCTTTCAATTGCAGTCCACCTCCTTCCCTCCCTCCACCAGACTCCCTACTCCTTGTTCCATGCTTTTTGTCTTCCCTTTTCTTCCTTTTTTTTTTTTCCTTTAGTTTTTTTTCCACTTTTACTGTTAATTTTTGGTAGATGCTGAGTTGTGATAAAAATCACTCACCTGGTTCTGAACCACTTCTTTATTAGATTTTAAACCACATTTAGAGACAAGCAAAAGTAAGTCAGCAGTGAGATCAACATGGAGGCTATCTTTATCCAGGAATAATTCAGCACCCTACGTCTCATTGACACCTTGTGATTATGACTGCTTTTAATATGACTTTTCTATTCAGTTTAGAGATATGATGTGGATTATTCTGAATTAGCAGTGGATCCCTACCCCTTTGTGGTCTGTTCACATCTGCCCAGAGAGGAGAGCAGGAAAGCTGCAGCCAACAATGTCAATACAGCCCTATAAAGATTAATAGGGTACCTGAAAAGTAACAAGGACTTTGAGTGATTTCAAGGATTCCAAAGACTCAGAAAATCAATTTCAGTGAAAATGTCCTTTCTAATTTAGTACCTGATAGTATTTGACACCTCTGTACTCCAGTAAGAACACTGAGCAATACAAGGGTGAGATTCCTGTGCGTGTCTTTTGTAATCAGGATTGCAAATGAAAATTAACGCTACCTAAGACCACGCAGACAGGAAGATAAAGGATACCTCCTAATACCTATCTACTCAAAACAAAAGTCAGCTCTATTATTATCTTCACATCCAGTGAAAAGAAATAAATCGGTGATGGAAAATAAATTGTGGAGACTGACTAAATAAGAGTGGAATATTGTCTAAACTGTTAAATCTTGCACATCGTATCAGAACTGCTGCAGCACTGCCTTAGCACTGAGGAGCCATGTGAGGCTGCTGGGGAAAAAAACCCACAACTACTCCTGACATGAGACAGTTTGGATTCCACTAGACGTGATCTTGTCATTGTTTCATTGCACAGTAACAAAGATACCAGCTCATGCTAGTTGCTCAAAATAGGATAAAAGCAATCCACAAAATAAAATCTCTCGTCTGATGATGTCTTAGGTATTAAAATTCTGTTTATAGTGAAGATTTTTATATGTCCTAATTACATACTGGAACTAACTATTGTCACTTCTGCCATGCTGAGAGAGCCTTAATGATGACATTATAGTTTGAATAGAATTTTTAAGCAGATCTAATGTAGAAAGAGATGTAATTAATCAAATTTTAAGTTTACTTGATCTAGGAATAGAGGTATGCTCTATGTTTCCCTAATACTATTGCAGTCTTTGTGATGCAAAAAAAGACCTAGAGTTGCAAACTTTCAAAAACAAAATAGGAAAGAAAACTACAGAAATCTTAGGGAGATGCAGAAGGGGCAAAATACCTAATAAGGGACACATTTCTTCTTTCGATATCTATAAAATATCTTACACACCTGTTATTTGTCCTAGGAAACATTTATACTTCATTAGCACTAGTAAGGTGGTTATCTAGGTCCCTTTTCTGGTGTGCCAAATAACTTGCACGTACAGAACTAACAGGAAAGCAAGCAGATGAAGAGGGCTAAAGGTAGAGTGATCTGATACAGACTATTGTATGTCAGATGGTGCAAACCAGATGCGTACAGATTTTTTGTCAACCAGTAGAAGCATTCACGTTGTGTTATTTCATTGCAAAGATGCTGGAGGGAAAAAGTATCATACTGGTCTTCTCTTTTTCCTCCTTCAGCTTAGTTAAGAACACATGTATCTCACAGAGCCCCTGAGAAACCTGATGAACTTCATAGACTGCACATGCACACACCTTGCATGTAAGTACATATATAGTCCATACACACACACGCTACAGAACATGCATGCAGGCGTATTATACAGTTGTATGTACAGACACACATGACCAGCAGCACACACCATTTTGTTGTGTATCAAGCTACACCACCGTGCAAGGAAAGAGAAAACTTTCGACCCTCAAAGCACAGCAAACATTGTAATCCTGAGCCGTAAGCCTGAGTCAATGTTTAATGTTTTAAGGTTAGCTATGCATAGTTCGAGTTAAAGCTTTAGGATTTATATGTTTGAATCCTACCTACCGTGCAGCCCTCGCTGTGTCTGGCCCCGTGTGAGCAACGCAGGTTAATCACCGAAGCGCGCGGCAGCGCGGGGACAAGGCAGAGCAGCGAGCAAACCCCAGCTCCCATCTCGGGTCGCTGGGAGATGAGATGCTGTGCTGGTCCCTGCGTGCCTTGCCTGGCTTGGCACCACGGCAAGCTGCACCCACAGTTAGGTAAAACGTGTCTAAAGAGTGAGCCTCGCAGACCTGCTTTATATTTGCCAGGTTCACGGGCCTCGCCTGCACTGATGAAAGGTAGTGAAAGACTGGTTAAAGAGAGAAGAAAAAGAGAAGCAGGGCAGTCAGAATTAATAGCTGCTGTGCAACTATGAATGGTGCCAGAGGCTGCCTTCAAAATACAATTTCGAGGTAAAATTCAGAAAGGAAGCTCTCAAACAAATCCAACAAAAGCACAGGGAGGTCATGTGGCTCCCACTCATTTCTGCTATTCAAATAACCATTGCATTGTAAGGATGCTATTGCCATAAAAGTGGCAGTTCCAACAGAACCAGCTGCTTCCCGTGAGTCTGAGTAACGTTCATGCAGCATACCAAGAAAACATATTTGAAGCCCAGGTGTGGGAGTTAAAATCTCTGCGTTCATTACTGGATTTGCCAGTGTTGGTGCAGGACCATGAGCACGCTGCTAAATGTTGCTCAGCTATTGTGTCTTCATCGGCTAAATAAACACACCAAAAAGTGGCAGGGCTAAAATAGTGTTGATCTCACTGAAGGCATCAAGAATCTGTTTTGGATTAGAAGTATCAACGCACCTTCTGCCAGTTGATTTATGGGCATTAATGCTCATGATGTATTTCACAGTCCTTGGATAAATAGCCAGATATGGAAACAGGGCCACTCAAAGACCACATTTTACTGTGCTTTGTGCTGATGACTCATTATTTTTCTGGGAAAGAAGGTCACTGCATCTTGATCAGCAAGAAAATGGCAGTAAATTCTTATTTCAGACTGTGTGCAGGGCCTAAGGGGTGGGAGGAGAGCAAGAAGAGAGAGCATTTTGAATACGATTCCTGAGAATTTTAGTCATCAGATATTTTCCCACCTTTTTATTGAGTCCAGGCACAAGGAAAACCTGTTCTGTCTGTGAAAAAGGCCAAAGACATAACCCTTGTAGCTTGTCAACTCAAATTTATTGGAAGACATCTTCTAGAGGCCATACATCTCCCCAGCAAGCTTTAGCTTCAGCTCTTCTGTTCAGGTTTCCGTGTGGTTCCTGTAACTTCATGTTACTCACTGCTGCTTCTGCTGCCCTGGTTTGTCTGAGGTATGGGAGGGTGAAAAGACCAACTCTCCACGAGGGAATGATGCTGGGCACTGTAGGTCTGAAGATGGGAGAGGCTGTGGCAAGTAACAGTGACTGAGGTGTGACATCCTAGACATGGCTACTTTCTGTACACAAGCTGGATATAGAAAAGAGGGACTGTGTACTGTAGGTCTTACAGCTGGCCTTGAAAACCTGTCTTTTTCTAAGACTTCATTTCCTTTTATTTATCCATTTTAATGGAAGTCTTGATCATCAGAGTTCACTTAAAAAATAAAGAGGAAATGCACCAAGAAAAGTAATTGCATCAAACCTGACGTCCTAGTTGTTAAAAAGGAGTCTATTATAAATGTTATTATTGATCAATATATACAGCACCAAAGTTATTATTCTTTAATCCTTAAAACAATTACACTTTTAATGCCCTGGACCAAAATATCAAGTATCAAGAGGTGTAGTTATCTATAGATTGAATGAGGCTAGGAACTTTCATTTCTTCCACCTGGAAACCCTCTTAAAACAAAATGCATGTATGTCATCAATAGCAACAAAGTCACTGCCTTGTCAGTGTCTTATTTTGTTTTAAAACATCAACAGTCCACGTACTCATGTTTTATGAAAAGCTTTCTCATCTGCCAGTTTCAGGTTCCCTAAAGTAAGTTTTTCATATACCCAGAGCAAGGACTGGGTTCTCCAAAACCCTGATGACCTCTTCTGAGGAAGGAGCTATCGTCAGCACTCCTTAGTGCTTAGTTGTCATCAGTTCTTATACTTTCTTCCTGGACTTTGAGCCTCAGCAGTCAAACTAGTCTTTTAAGTCTGGTAGATTCACAACGCTGAGCCAGAATCTGACCTAAGAGTTCCCCCCTCAAGTATTTGCTAAGCAGTGGCTGAGCTTAATAAACACTTCTCTTTTCTGTGTATTTCTGCAGGCAGATGCCTCTGGAATTAGACCAACAAACTCATCCAGAAAACAAACTAACATCAGAGCAGCGTAAATTATTAGACACCAGTCCCAGATTCGTTGGGAAGGGCAGTTACACAAAAAGAAAGTTTAAGTTTGCTTTCTTTGATTTGTTTTGCATTTAGAAGGCAGGTTACTAATTTCACTTCACCCCCTGCTCAGCAACTGTGAAAACAAACTACGTCATAAAATGGCATACTTAGCCCCAACATCCTTTCATTGTAAACCGAGCATAAGTGGCACATTCATCAGGCTTTCGAGAGCACTCGCTGCTCTCCCTTACCTCACACTTTCCCATCTACCCAGCACTCCTGAGGGCAGAGGCCAGACCACTGTGCAAGATAAAAGTGGGAAAAAACCCACCATGGAGATGGATCCCTGGGGAAGTGAACGGGAGGCTGCCCAGCGTGCCTGCGATGCCGCGCGTGGGGATGGCGAGGTGGAGCCGCGTGGCAGCCCCACGGCTCCTGACCAGCCTTGTGTCAATCCACACACTGCTGATCCAAGGGGTTTGCTCTCTAATGCTCTCTGATTGGCTCTTGCATGCAGATTATGTACTGCTCTGAGCTAAGATTTTTAGCAGCAGTAACGATGGGTTGAAAGTTTATACCTTTGCACACAAAGCCTACTAGGTTAAAGGCCAAACTTTTTCAAATTTCAGTCCAAAGTGTCTAAATCAATGGATTTACACAAAGGCTGTTTTTCACACGCTGGTAGAGTTCAAATGTGACCATTCCATGAGTGATGTATGAAGGCGCTTTCCACTAGTTTATCTTGTTACAATGTGGAAATGAGAATTAGCTTAATTCCTGTCCAGTATAGTCAGTATAAACTGTTTAATTTAAAACAGGAATGGGGAAATCCTGACCAGAGCTTGATTAGACCAGGAATACCCTTGGCTCGTAATCAGACTGACAATGCACACTGACTAGAGGGAAAGTATGATTTTGCTCTCTTGGAGGAAAGTAAGTCACACCAACTTGCATGCATCATCACCAGGGATTGGAGACCATGAAAAAAGCTGGAGAGCAGCACTCCAGAACCTGGCTGCCAGGCAGTGTCAGGTCAGGTCTGACAAAAACGTAAGGGAATGAGGAGCTAGCAGTTGTGGGTAGCATATACTCCTGATGCCGTGACTCGCAGGAATGCTGGCAAGAATCTCACTCCTCTCAAATGACCTCAGCTAAGGTTTCAGAATCTGTCTCTATGCCTCTTCTGACTTATTTTAAAATAATCTGTCAGAATTAGATGCTGGAAAAAATAGCTGTCCTTTTCTCTGATACCATTCAAAGCACTACCCCTAAATTTCTATCTGGTAACACATTCCTTTTATGAACTGAAACCAAAGTGGGTCATTTGGCTTGTAAGAGACATCATTATTTTAAGCTGTGTGCTAATTAGTTTGCTTCCACTGATTATCATTAATACCTGTGGCTGTATGAGTCGCATAGGCCAACAATATGCACATAAAACCGAGAGAATGCAGATAAAAAACTTAGAGTGACTTAAAAAAGATTAAACACAAGCTGCAAATACAGAAACATAAGAGACCTGAAATGAAAAACCACATATTAAACATCAAATTTAAATCTGCTTTACAGAAGGATTAAACGCTCACTGTGGACTGTGAGAGAATCCATTTCTAATGGTGAATTTATATCAGTCCACAGGGAACCCTATCAAGGCACAGCTGACTAATGACTATCATTTTCACTTGATTTCATTAGTATTTAAGTTATAGCATGAAGTACATTCCCTTCGGTGCACTGAAAGTTAGTGATTTACATACATTTGCTGTGAAGATTTTGCTTTGGCTAATATAAAAATGATTTGCTAGTTTAGAATGTATTCTTTCTTATGCCTACCTAGGTCCACCCATTCAAAAGTAAATGGCAACTTTTCATATGATTGGTCACAACACATTTTAGAGGCATGTTACAATAGAATTAAAAATATGCTGTCAGCCTGAAATAATTCTTGCTTTCTGGATATGATGTAAGACTCTTTGTTAGGCAGCCTCTAGTTGTCTATGATCAGATTTTCTGTACAGTGTGTGCATGCAATACATCTTTTTCCTCTCTGGTGTCCAAATCCACAGTTAGAGCAAAATATCATAGACAAGGTTCAATCTGTAGACAACTCATTTTGTGTGTCTTTGTGACAATGTCTGTAAAAGAAATTCTGAAGATTTGGTCAAGATGAGTAGCTTTTTGACAAGAGCAAGAAGAACATGCTGAAAGTAAATGGCTGCCTGGGTGCCACTTGCTGGCACCTTCTTTCTGGGTTCCCCATCCAATTAAAAGTAAACCCACTCATCCTCACCTCCAGTTTTCCTTCCCTATTCTCTTCCCTCCCATCACTGCCCACTCAGACAATACAGCCTCCCAAACTAGCTGCTCCTCATACGCTCCTTCGGATTTTCCACCTTTGTAGCTTTACTCATACCCCTCTCTTTTCTATCCTGCTCCTCAGCTCCAGCTGCATTTTCAGCTTCCTCTCATAAAGCGTCTGGCACATAAAAGAGGTACAAGCAGCACCACATCTGTATTTTGCAGAGAACTCCATTCATACCAGCTTTCTTCAGGACATCCTTTCCTCCTGAGCCTTTCTGTCCAGCCCGTGCACACACACAGTACACAGACCCTGTTAAGTAAAAAACACTCTGTTAATGTCAATAGAAAAGCCCAAACCTGCTGTATACATGACACTAGCCGAATTATATGCTATTCTCTTTCTTATTTCTTTAATGGGGCTACAGGAAAGCTTGCAGTACTATGCTTAGGTATCTGTAGGCTTATGTATCTGTAAAAAAAATCAGATCTATATGCATAAAAACTTCAAGAAAACCTGAACCTATAGTTATGTTCAAAGGGCTCAAATCAAAACAGTGCATTTTAAAAGGAGGCTCTTAACTGCGTGCTAAGACAGTTCAGCAAGTGAAGAGAAACTGGCCTCAGAGGTTGTGAGGAGAGGGAGCGAGGGAGTAACACACTGTGTTTGCCATTTATAATCACTGTAAATCCTGGCCATGGAGGAAAGGTCCATGTAAAACACTTCTGATTTGTGTTATTGGCATCATTTATGCGTGTCAGCCAGACATCCCCGTCAGAACTGGAACGCTGTAAATACACACTGAGAGGTGACATGTCTTCATGTGCCAGACATCTGACAGGCTAAATAGACACGGTGGAAAAGGGAAACAGAGGAAGGGTTGGTATTCCTGTGTGGTACCTGGGTTACTGAAGTACCATAAGATTAAACACCTTGTTCAAATGGCATAAATGTAAGACAGAAGCAAGGAGAAAACTCAGATCATAGATTTTTGCTTCAGCTCACCAGATCTTTTCCATCCTTTTCCTTGTTTTCCTCCTATGTTTTGATTTTATGTTTCTTCTGATTAATAGAACTACTCAAGGTTCAATTATTCCAGCAATGGAGCATGCATGAATCAAGAGCATGTAGGATGAAAGTTTTACTTGATTTTCTTAGGATGAACGCGTCTCATTGAAACGGGCCTTTTTCCAGATCAGCTGCTGCTTCTCTCCACTCTATATAACACTCCTCTGCTTCAGTGCTCTTGACAGAAGATTGCTGCTTCAGCAAAAAGCTTTGAAGGTGAAAAAAGTTTATTCCAAGAACCTGGTGTGTTTGGCCATGTACCTTCTAACTGGAGATCTAATGCCAAAATGAGGAGCTGCTGTGACTGCACTTCTCTCTCTGCAATAAAGTTGGAAGTTCCAGTTAACCTTTCCAAGGTTTTGTAAACCATGACGCAGATTTATCTTGGTTTAGGTGCTGGGTAGAGCGTAAGTGAAAAATCAGAATCAAGTTTTCAACATTAGAAAGAAAAAAACTTAGTTAAAACTTCCTGTATACAGAAAGCATAAATACACTTCAGTGAAATCATGCGAGACATCCCAAAGACCATGAGGGAAGCATTGTTTTATCCATTCCACACTGGCTTCTGAGAACCCTGGGAGACCAGAAGTTCCTTATTTACTTAAACACTCAAATCATTATAATATTTCAGTAGAAGGTCTTTAATTTCCAAATTCCAGAACACAAATGCTCTAGCCTTTACTGTGCTGCGGAGTTCAGCTGAGACGGTAGCTCTGTCTCATGCTCCTGTCTGGTAGCAGATGCCCTTTAGCAACAGATCCCGCTTTCAAACACCGCATTTCCCTTTGAATTATTTGCAGTACCACTGAGTGGTCTGCAGTTTATTCTCCATCCCAGCCATTTAGTTTCAAAATTAAACTGCAATATTTTAGAGTAAAAAAGAAGTCTCTGAAAAATAAAGACTGTCAGTATGTCACGGACGCTAAATCATTTTGAAAGTTCTGACCTCAAACAAAATGTATTATTAGTTAAGCACAAAGAAATTCATTAGATTAACCTACTGTTATTTTGCCAGCCCTTCAAGTTAGATTTAAATGAACTCAGATGAAAGGAATATGTGAAAAAAATAACAGTTTTAGTGACTCTGCTCACAGTGACGACTGCTCTTTGAATTTCAACTTCATCTATTAACAACAGAATTTATGAGCAAGAAATAAACTATGCTTGAGGAGGGGAAATGTAAGCAGTGTGGACAACTAGAAGGACTTTATTAAGATATAACTGAATGTTAACTGAAAGTATTTATCTTCTTTCAATATCTGTGATTAGCTGAAGCCTTTACAGCTCTATTACATTTAATCATTTCACTTTCTGCCTGTGTGAAAGATCAGACTCAGGTTGAAACTTGAGATAGAAAATATTTTCCCCGTTATCTGCAAATCAGTGCATTATTGAAAGTGGCAAGGTATGTGAATAAGGACTGCCTGAAAGTGCCACTAGGGAAGATGACAAACTAGCAAACAGGAAGGGTTTTTACAATTCAGAAGTCAAAACAGAGATTGAGTTTCTCCAGCGCCTGGTTTTGTTTACTGTGTTTTGGTTTTCCGTGCAGAATCACAGGAAGAATTTCACTCATTTGTGAAGTGTGTTGAACACCACAGCATGCTCTAAATGGCTGAAAATGCTGCCTGTTTGTTTAAACTGTGATTAACACTCTGCAGAAATCAAGCTATCCAAATCTTGATAATTAATTGAACCTCATTTAATTTGCCTATTGTATTTGCAATAAACCAGACTCTAAACTCTTGCAGTAAAGCACTTAATCATGATCAACAGTATCTCAGCAAGTCCGTGGTTCTCGGGAAGGTGATTCTGTAGCTAAAAGCCAGTAGCTCTTCTAGGCCAGGCTCTGTGAGGCAAGCACCTCTTGCTGTGGAAGTTCAGACAAGTTAGCAGGTTCTGATCTCAAGCCAGTGAAAGGCTTTTTGCTCCTTGAGATACAGAACAGGCTTTTCTACTGGCAAGATGTGTAGACTGATTCTGTAGGATTCTTTGGGATTTGTTTAGGTCAGCCTCCCTGAAACCAGATCTATCTTGTGAATATTCTGCTCTTCACTGCTTATAAACAGAGTAAAGACAGATTCTTTTTTTTTCCATTATTATTCTATAATTAGGTAAATAAAATACTGCTTTGCCTACATCTTTAGACTCCTGAGTTTAGACCTCTTTCATCAGAAGCTGTCAATCCTGACAATGTGTTAAGCTTTGACTTACATCTTTTTCTGAAACCCTGGAACTCATGGCAGGTGCTGCGTTGTATTAGCTTGAATCCCAAATTCATAGCCAAGCAGTCTATGGTAGGGCAGCACAGAGTAAACTGGTGGACAAGTGTTCACCACTGTTGATCAGAAAGTGTTGTGCATTTATTTGGAGCTTGATGCTTGGAATTTTCTTGGTGGAAGCCCCTGTACAAACTTTTATCCTCGGTCCATCCACGGACACCGTTGCTGTCAGCGTAAAACAGAGAAGACACAATGACATTTGAAAACCATGGCAGGCTTAACCTTAATTGAGATGGACTTTACTAACAGGATAAACTATTTGCTCAGAGAGGGGTGACACCTCCTTAGAGACAGCCATTTGCTATTTCAGCTAAAAACACTTTCAGAAGTGTTGGAGAGTTGCCACAGACAGTGTTCGTGCAAATGGCATCGATGGACCTTTGGCTGCTGTGACAATGCCATAAAGTATACAAAATCAAGCAGTGCTTTATTCTACCAGACAGTAATAAGCATGTAATTATATTGTAATTAAAAAGCAATTATTCACTGGCACCTACTAAAGATCTCTTTAATGGTAATTCTGAGTGTGACTACCATGTAATTTGTAGACAGAAATAAGTGTGCAATTACCCTGTTAGTAACGCAGTAATTACCAAATACATACGAGCATCTTTCTGCTTTCTGATGTGGAGTTACTGACACCTGCAAAGCAGAAATTACATAGCAACTACATATGCCTGTGCCAGGTGATGTACAGCAGAATGAAAAGATGGCAGATATCGTTTCAAAATTAGGGCCTGTCTCATTAGTATAAAACTGGTGTAACTGATTAGTGATCAGTATTCAAATCTGAAATAAGAACAAGCCACTGAAATCTGTTACAAAGTCATAGTGACCTAAAAGAGCTATAAATGTGTTGCGAAACAAACCCAAATCTTTGTATAGAATGATGGATACAATAAAATATATTGTCACAACTCTGGAATGAGGACCTTACCCCTTTCATGTGAACTGATCCTACCCTATCCCAGAGAGATGGGTTCTGCTGTTCCTACCATGGTTTTCTGTCACAGATCATCCAGGAGCAATGGAGCCTTGTATGTCAGCTTCTCACCTCACTCTTGTGCCATTGCCCCGGTGACATTTCCAAACAACGGGTTTGACAGGAGGTGGGCCCCAAGCAGAGGAACTTACCGGGCGAGTGGGAAAAGAGAAGCAAAAGCCCCAAGGCAAAAAGTGCCGTAAACATTTCCTAGAAAACACTGAATACATTTTTTTGAAACGAGCAATGTGTCATCTTTGTGACTGATGCAGATTACATTCCTTCTTGTGAAAGGGACCCTCATGCCCTGTTCTAATGAAGTCCATATTTATTCCATGTAAGCACAGCCTTAGTCTTAGGCACGAGGCTTGAAATCAGATTGACTAGATTGACTACTTAGGTGCTTAAAGCTAAAGATAGGTTTCAGATAGACTGCCACACACTTATCATCTCAGTCTTGAAACTTGTCTATCTAAATCACACACTGCACACCAAAAGATCCCTGTCAAAAATCACACTGAAGCACATTCAGAGCTTCATTTTGAGAAGGTTTGGCACCCAGGAATTAGTATGAGCTCTAAATGGTCAGAATGCTTGGATATCAGTCCAAATTTATGCAACAGGACTTGTGTTTAAGGTTTAGATATTATTAGTTTATCTAAAATAAAATAATCTTTGGTCTGCTTAAAGAAGGGGTGAAAGGAATAGAGACACATAGGACAGCAAAAGACCCCGTGAATCACAAAGTCTGAACTCCAGAAATCATCTCTTCCAGAAAGAACGGAAAGCAATGTATTGCAACTAACCCACTATGATGTAAGACAACACACTGTCATGCTGTGAAAATTAGAAATATTTCTCTCCATTTCCTCTCCTTGGTCTCAGAAACTAAGATCCAGCAACAAACCCAAGTACGTCTATTATTTATTCAGACCTCTGATTTCAGTTATTACTATCGTTTTACTTAGCATTTGCCATCTCATTTTACATGCTTGCTGAGTTTCCTCAGCAGTGCCAGAAAGAGCTCACTTAAAATTTACAGCAATTCATTTAGTGTTCTGTCATGTGTCAAGATTTATAGCAATACTGTCTGGAGATGCCTGAATCCTATAGAATGAAACACAAGACTATTGATTACAAAATAGGATGATGAAAGAGGGTCTGGGGTGTCTTTCAAGAAAGTTGTAGAAGAAGATGTGAGTCATCTAAAAGCACCCATTTGAGAGCAGAGCAGGATAAGCCCTCCCTCCCGCATCACCAACAGCTCAGTGAAGTTTCTTCAACAGCTATACTGCAGGAGTACTGCCATCCTTCTCTTCTCTTCTCTTCTCTTCTCTTCTCTTCTCTTCTCTTCTCT